>CANSGD010000340.1:1800000-2291100 GCA_947645195.1 Patellifolia procumbens
TCATAGCTGGTGTCAGTGAGGAAACCAAAGCTGCAATTCATGACAGATTGGGATTCAGCACAGGGGTGCTACCATTTAGATATCTGGGATTGCCTTTATCATCTAAAAAGCTCTCTTACACTGACTGTAAAACTCTTGTTGATAGAGTTGCTGCAAGGGTTAGATGTTGGGCTGCAAAAAAACTTTCATATGCTGGCAGGCTTCAGTGATTGCTTCAGTGCTTCAAGGGGTTCAACTTTACAGGGGTCAGATTTTCATCCTGTCTAAAAGAGTGTTGAAAGAAATTCAAACTGTGTAGAGTTCTTTTTATGGACTGGAGGGGAAAATGCTTCAAAAAAAAAAAGCTCCTATTAGCTGGGATCAGTGTTGCTTGCCTAAGAAGTGTGGTGGATGGAATCTGAAGAACTTGGTTTTATGGAATCAAATAGCAATTGTGACACATTTCTGGGCAGTTTCTGAGAAGCAAGATAGATTATGGATCAAATGGATCGGTGCCTATTACATTAAGCTTGTTGATGTTTGGTTGTTCAACATTCCTAGTAGGATGTCTTGGCCTATGAGAAAGACTTGTGAGAATAGGAGTTTGATCGATAGATTGCAGCTGATAAGTTTTTAAAGCATGGTAAGTTCTCTATCAAGACTGCTTATGATCATCTGCTGCCTGTTCCTGCTGCCTGTTCCTGCTGCCTGTTCCTGCTGCCTGTTCCTGCTGCTGTTCCTTAGAGAAGGCTAATCTGCTTTAACAAGGCTTCTCCAAGAAGTGTGCTCATCCCTTGGTTAGCAGTCCAAAATAGGCTAGCTACTAGAAGGAGATTGCTTTGTTGGGGTGTGATAGATTCTGACAGGTGTTGTTTTTGTGAAAAAGAAGCTGATGAGGTGCAGCATCTGTTTTTTCAATGCTCTTATTCAGCTCAGATTTGGTTAGCAGTTCTCAAGGCGGTTAACAGAAATAGAGCAATAATGAGCTCTGATGATGAAGTTGTGTTGGCAGCTAAGTTGTGCAGAAAGAAAAGTCAGAGTGGAAATGTCTATGGTATAGCTTTTTCTGAAACAATCTACATGATTTGAATTCAGAGAAATCTTAAAGTTTTCACAGATGTATGTCTTTCAGTTGAGCAAGCTTGTAGGCTTATTTAAGGTGTCTTGTTGTACTCCCGGTTAGTTTGTTGTTTTAGGGCGATTTGTATTTAGCTTGGGTTGTTAGGATGATCCTTTCTTCTTTAGGCTAAAGCACATGATGAGCTTGGCTGTGAAGCCCTTCCTAGAAGGTATGCATGGTTAAGTGCAGATGCTTTCTTTTTAGCCTTTAGATGCTTAGGAGGTGAATTGGTGATTGTATCTTCTTCTTTTGGTTTGTAATAAAACTTTAATTGCCAAAAAAACCACTCACATGGGATGTGGGAATCAGAAACAAAACAACCTAATTCAAGAATTCAAGATACAAAGATTGACAGAAATGATACAAACTTTCCAGTAGTATCACCCTCAATGTCGGTTTTCTCTGGTTTCCGTAGCTCATGCAGCCATGAAGGGCACCAATATAGATTTGTAACAAAAACAAATGGCAGAATAGTATATAACAGAAATTTTACTTTCTCTTCATCCTATTCCTAACACTTTTCCTCATTCTTTATCCTCAATTTAAACTGGCAATCCAAGATGTCCACCAACCCCTTCTTTTTTCCAGGTCCACAGCAGTGCAGAGGAAAGCTTACAAAGTGAAGCCACCAACGATAAAAATCATCCTGGACCCCGTGCAGCAGGCACTTTCAGGCCGCCAGCTGATAGTGAACAATTTCACGACCACAAAGTATTTGGGGAACAAAAGGCTAAATAGACCAATGAAAAATAATTAAGAAGTTAATCTTTCCAGTGGATTTTAGCAGCACACTCAACCATATTGGCAGACCTTCAAGGCTTCAACCTCAAATTCCATAATATCATTTTATTGTTTCCTGTCCCTCCTAGCACTTACCATTTACCGAGTAGCCACCATGCAAACATATCACTTTCATGATTTTTTCTATATCAAGGATTAGAAGGATTATTGTTCAAACTAGCAGGTGCAAAGGGGGTGATAGGGAAATGAATTTTTTAACAGTTTCTGACAGTAGGTTCCACATGGAGTTATTGTATATAAACTGTAAGATGAACGCTACGTGCAGAAGGGAATAGAGCTCTGACAACAACTTATTAGCCACATAAGAATAGATAAAAACCAGAAGAACAACCTCAGGCTCAAACCCTATACTTGGACTCTTGGAGTACAGAGCTGAAGTATTCACAAGAACTTCAATAACATCCAACAGAATACTGCACAAAAATTTAGCAATTGTAAATTCAGAGGGTGAGAATAATGCCACAAGATTGTGAACTTCTATTGAGTCGTTGTTTGGTTGAACTCATGAAGTTTCACTTCACCAAGAAATTGCTAATCAAAGCTCAATGTTCCAGGTATGTAAGAAAATCTTGGTTAATTGGAGGAAGTCAGAAGTTTCACTTATGTGAGCGGACTAGGAAGCACCTTCCTCCATTTTATTTTCATTGGAGGTTCTGCTTCCCACGAAATTGAACTTCCTACACTTTTGCCAACCAATTTACTCTACAGCTTTCTGCTTCCAAATTTCTATGCCGATCAAACAAGCACGAACTATCCATCCAAAGGCTAATCAAGAGTAATGACTAAGGAGGACAAGCACTTTTCCGTAATCCAATTAAGATAATATGAACCCGGGTTGCTTAGACCAAAGAATGAAGAGATGATGATAGCAAAACTTTCTTTCCACATATAATGGTTGTTCTAAAACTGAAACAAGTCCAATGGTTGATTAAAGAAATTTCCATATAATTAGAGTATTATTGAAAGTTTAAACCAACACCTAGGGGGTATCTACTATCTACACGGTCTCCTTGACATGTAAGGGACTGGCTTACTGTCTTCAGTACAAGTGTATAAGAAGGTGCGTCTATGCTGGCTAAGAGGCACCAAGCTCACTCAGAGGAGACACGGTTCTTCTAGACACCTTGGCATAAGACGAGTGCATCTGGTAGCTATTTAAGGTGATTTTATTTTTGAGTAATTTCAAAAGGACCATTAAAATTAATAGCATGGATCATAGTGATCTTACCATATGCTACAAAAGTACCATGCACAATTATGAACTTTTTGAATGATTTTTATAGCTCATCTCTAATTCTAAATAACAACTCCCTTCCTCCAAAAGAACAATCTCCTAAACTAATCAGATATGTCCGGAAGAATGATAAAACTAAAAAGGAATATTTGCAAAAAACACATGATCCTTTCGTTGTTGGTCAAAAACCAACTTACTATATTGAACCAAAAACGGTTGCCACAATTCTTATTGTCTCCATTTGAAAGACCTCCCACCATTTTCCTTTTTAGACCATCCTAAAATCTTTGCTCCATTCTATTTTTGGTAAGCTTTTTGTCTCTACTTCTTCTCTAGAGTTTGGGCCCACACCCGCCCACACACTTACTTTCTCCTTGCTACTTTTGCACCCTCCTTGATTGTGTTCAGAAAGCAAAAGAGCAAAGTTTTCGGGACAAAGGGAGTTGAAAACTATGACAAAAATTTCCCTTGATACCCCTGCCTGGAATGGATGAAAGAGGGTGGGAGATATACCACGACTACAATCACAACGAATCTTTAAACATAGATTTCAGCTAAGTCCACAACCTCAAATAATCCTACGAAAAACAAACAGCATGAATATGGATTGGAATTTTGAAAAGCTGAACTACTGTTAAATCATCTGAACTCTTCACATTGCATAAAACATTGGATTTCCTCACATGGCTTGACTTAAATTGAGTGATGGAGAGACAACGGTAAGGACACAATTGATTCAAGGGTATCTCATTGGCGGAATATTCTTAAGAAGACAAGTAAATGTGGGTAGAAGTAAGTCTTCTCTGCCATTCTATCACGCTCATTCAAAACCAAGCTTCATTTTTTATGAATTAGATGAATAAAAATATAAGAATAGAGTTTCGATGACTACCTGTTGTGAGCTTGTGATGCTTACAGTAGTGCTTGCCTCGTCTTTTCCGAACATAAAGGCAGGCATTGTTTTGAGCTTTCCCCTGAAGTAATTTGACTTTCTCATGAATACAAAGTTGCTCACGAGATCCTAAAACCATCATTTTGGGCCTGCACAATCATCAACTCATAAGTACTAAACAAACCAAAAGGCAAAGTACAAGCAACAGTTCCACACAAACAGTGAGCATAAAGGTTAAACAAAATAAGAAACACTTACAACTATTGAGATCTAAACAATACAGAAGACGAATTTAATAAGACTGGTAGACACACACGCACGAGCATTAACCAAACATAATTCCCTACCATATGTATATAAATTTACATGAAAGTAGGATTATATAAATCTAATTGTTAAACATTCATTAAAGACCTTCTTGTTCACTATAACTGACGATGGACAAGGGTAAATAACTAATGCATAAATCTGTGAAGAGAGGATACCAAAGAAAGGACTTTCACTCAGATTATTACAAATTCTATCCGGGCAATATTAGGCACACATTTTGTGCATTTACCTGTAATTAGTTTTCTTCAGTTCCTGAACCACCTGCCGAAGTTGGCTGTGAGTCCGTGAAGTATATACAATTTTTGGCAGCATAGACCCAACAGTCTGCGATGATGACGCGTCTGAGGACTCACTTTTCTTTGCGTTTTGACCAGTGGAAAAAGGACCCAAACTTGCCCTGTAAGCCAATGTAGCACATAGAAGACACAAAGTTTTTCCAGTTCCTGTGGGACTTTCCAACAATGCATTGTTTCTCTGTCATTCAAATGTATCACTGATTATCCATCAGAGAAAAAAAAAACCATAGTGACCCTTGCAAGCTAATTTTGTACAAAGTTCCAGAAAAGTACATCATCCACAAGCATTCAACAAAATTATTGGGAATACAAACAGGATAGTGTTGCGTAACTTAGTATGCGCTCTCTTCACCTTAAAGTTTGAATTCATATAAGTTTCAATAAGTTCTAGTAAGTTCCAATAAGTTGTAATAAGTTCCACTAAGTTGTAATAATTTCCAAAAAGTTCAAATTCTAACACCGATGATCTTCAATAAATTCCAATAAGTTCTAACACAGATACTCTTCGATAAATTCCAATAAAGTTCTAACACCGATGATCTTCAACAGAGGGGTCACGGTGGGGAGAGCAGCTTGAGCGACCGTTCAGGGGCCCCAATTTTGAGGGCCCCCTCACATTATAAAAAATTACTTAAGAAAAGAAGTAATACTAAACTTTTTACTAACCCTATACAAATTCATATGAATATAATTCATTTGTAACTCTTAATTTTCCGTGATTGTTCCTCTTTCTTAATTCATATTTTGTTGCTTATAAGGCCCACAATACCATTTTCATCAAACTCTGATCTTCAATAAATTCCACTAAGTTCTAACAAGTTACAATAAGTTGGAATAAAATCGAATAAGTTCATTTCATAAAAACGAATTATTTTATTAAATTCAAAAGATTTTTTCTTCTTACATGCTTCCATACAATTGTTTAGTCATTTCCATTTTCTTTATGAATCATTCGCTCAAAAATAGAAATCAAGTTAAAAGAAAAGGACTTTGAATCATAGACCTTTTTCAGTTATTGAAGCAATGTTTAACAGAATCTAAGACAGTAATATAATTAAAACATACTTCTTGCAGTGCTTGAATGACTTTATCCATGTAAGCGATTTGGGAATCGTAGGCATCATACGGGAAATCCACATTGACTCCTCTGATATTGTAAATCGGCATTGTTACGGAATAATTTGTGATTTTGATGGGAAAATACCGAAATTAAATTATCACATAGAGTAGCTCATAAACCCTAGAAAAGTGAGGGAAATTGAGATAGGCTACTTGCTGAGTAAGACGGGGTTTCCCGCGCATTTAGCCCAATATTTGCGTTTTCGCCCTATCAAATTGTCGTAAATGTAATATTGATTGTGTGTTAGAACACTCGGAACAAGTTTCTATTTTGTTTATCTCTGGAAAGAAAGGTAGATTAAAGTTTTGTTTTCAGCGAAGAGAAAAAAGATAGTCACAAGAAAAGAGACTCCAAATACATAGAGTTCCATTAAAAACAAAACAAATGTAACGAAATTGAGAGGGAGAACAAAGTGAAATTTAACAACTATTGATTTATATTTACATTCGTCCAAATGAATCGACCTATTCAGGGCTCGGCACGATTTAAGGGCAATAGGCCCGACTCGACGTACCCGAACCCGAATAGACCCGTCCCAAAATCAACCTGACCCGAATCAACCCGATTGAAACAAAAAATTGTTTAGCCAAATTTCAAAGAAAGAAAATTTAAAAAAAAAACATAAACAAATGTCATGTATGACATCATCGCCCATTGATAACAGATTTTTCCCATTCAGTATTAGGACTAATAGCGTGCTTCTTACTATCACTCTTCATAGAGGGGGAAAAATCTTTTCGACTTCATCTTAACTTCTACTTCATAGTTTGGTTCATGCTGACAATATTTATCTATAGAATGATCTTTGATAATTCTTCGTGAACAAACTTTTACCATCTTTCAACTTGTTGATTTTCAAAGTATGTCTTATACTTTTGAGCTCGAGTTCTAGTATGAATTTTGGCTAAAACTAAATTATCATTTAGAGATGATGGAAGAGAAGTTCGAAAGAACTAGACAACCGAGTTGAATCGATCTTTCAATAATCGTTGTTATGTTAGAAGAGTTGATGAGAGAGAAAACTATTAATTGTTGCAACTTAGGATGTGATAGAAGGAAGTTCGAAAAGCGAAAAGGGGGAAAGATTTCTGTAAGAAATAGCTTAACATGACGCGAGTATGAAGTAGTTGTTAGACCAAAAGATATGGAGCGACAATTATACCCAAGATTTTCTAATTTTGTGTGGATGGAGGGTGACATAATGTGGGAAACGATATATTTCCTCCACTCCATAATTCTTGTAACATTTGCACTTTTGAAGTCGATATTTTTATAAACTTTGAAAACAAACTCTAACTATAATATACTTTCTCCGTTTCGCAATACTAGCAACATTAGCATAGTAACCACTATTCATCTATCCATCTTATATTATATTTTTCTCCAAATGTGTAAGACGAAATATAGCCTTGTGGGGTCTTATTGGATTCGTCTTAATGCATACTATTATAATAACAACCTTTTATAATTTTTACTTATCAATAATTAGAGATATTAAAGCTCAAAGTATTGCATGGGATTGTGTGCAAACAAGAAACGTCGCGAGTATTGTGAAACGGAGGTAGTAGGAGAAATGATAGAGATGCAAACCTTTTTAGACTCATCTGAATGTTAAGTTTACAACACGATTTTTTCGTAATTACTAATCCATAGTTAAATATATTAATGGTTAAACTGGTGCAACACCGTTCCGTAGAACGACAAGTGTTAGGAAGCCTAGAAAGTATTATGTATTAACAACTTTTTTAATAACCATGTGAACATACATAATTATCTTGAATCATAAAGTGCTATGATGCGAATTTTGGATTTGAGAAGGGGAAGAGACAACGAAAGTGAAGGGAAATATGCGAAGTAGACACTCTTCCATCTTCCATGAGTTAACCACTTCACTGTGTGAGATTGCAATACTTAAGCTGGAACAATATTTAAAGGGTAAAAGTAATTTTTTCGTCTTTCTAATATTTCTTGTTTCTCCAAGCAAAGATATGAAATGTTGGCAATCGTAGAATCACTGTGGACAATGGACATTAGCTTAACAAAGAATTGAATTGTGTACAACAGCAGATGTAATTTACTTGTGAAGTTGTGATGATACACCCACAAATGGGACGGCAAAAAGAATTAAACATAAACAAAGCCCTTATGATACACTTAAGAACAGGGCGAACATTAATTTTGCAAATTTAATGAGAATGAAACTCTTATTGACTAAAAAGTATAAGGCATGGCTTTAGAGTTCTACAGGATGGATTGCTGATGAAGCTGCCTCGAACTCCATGTCGTATTGACGAGTGAAGAAGGCCAAATAATGGTTGGGAGCCTTTTGCTTTCGACTAAATCAGGGAAATCTATGGTATAATGAAGTCCGCGACTCTCAGTTCTTGATATAGCACTACTAACTACCAATTTAGCACAACAAAAGAGGTTTCTCATTTCACAAGCTTCAAGTCCAACCATAGTTGGCTTCCATCCATGGTGGAACAAGTATTCCTCCCATTTTGCCTCCAACTTTGCGATCTTTTGCTCTGCACTTGTTAGTCTAGCAGTGGACCTAACGATGCCAACGTATTTCCACATGATGTCCTGCAATTCTTTTCTTATCTCCTTTGTCTTTCTTATGAGTTTTGCGAGCACATCATCACCGAGTGATATAGCTCCCATTGGTTGGGACCACCAATTAGAAGCATTCAAATCGAGTGTCGAGTTACACATATGTTCTATCGAAGGCTGTACAGCTCTTCTTGCAAATACTAAGGCTTCGAGTAATGAATTACTTGCAAGACGGTTTGCTCCATGCAAGCCTGTACAAGCAACCTCTCCTGCAACATAAAGGCCCTTCACGTTGGTTTCCCCTTCGAGGCCTGCTTGAACTCCCCCGCACATGTAATGAGCAGCAGGGATCACAGGAATTGGTTGCTGTGTTATATCAAGGCCAAACTTGAGACATTCAGCTGCTATGTTAGGGAAATGAGATAGGATCTCTTCTCTTGGCTTGTGACTTATGTTGAGGAGAACGTATTTCTCGTTTCGTTTCTTCAGTTGATCATCTATACTTCTTGCAACTACATCTCTTGGTGCAAGCTCCATTCTGTCGTCATAAAATGGCATAAATCTTTCCATGTCTAAGTTATAAAGGATACCTCCATCTCCCCTCACAGCTTCAGTTATGAGAAACGCATTGTCTCTGGCCTTTGCTGGTGTCACAGGAAGGCCTTCATCTGCTAACGCGGTTGGGTGAAACTGAACAAACCTTTGGAAGAAACAAACAAAGATTCAAACTACAAGTTCCATGTATAGCAGAGTCAATTGACAATATAATGGAAACAACAACTGAATTTCATACTCCATATTTGCGATTACAGCTTGAGCTCGATGCGCCATAGCAACACCATCTCCAGTTGCCACCTACAATATTAAATTTATCCATCGATAAGTCAGGTATTGCAACTAAGACCACAACACAAGCAGTTAAATATGCATTCCTAGAAGCATAGAAATTCAACCTTTTGTCCCAAAATCCTCACACTTTATTTGATTCAAAGGTCAAATTTCATTGACTATGACCATAATATTGTTAAGTATCAACTTTCATAATAATTCTTCATACGGAATTGAAGATATTAATGATCAAAAGTGTGATTACCGGAGGATTTGTAGTGGTTGGATAGATATGACCAGCCCCACCAGAAGCAAGTAAAGTAACTTTTGACAAAAATCGCACCACCTGTTACTACCAAGGGAAGTAGTTAGGGAGTTTGAACTAATCCACACACCACACTGGGAGTGAGCTAACTAGTTTAGTCCAATTACCTCCAAAGTTTCAGTGTTTAAAGTGTCGACACCGTGACAAATAGTGTCAGAACCATCCTGAAAGACACAGCCATAATCAGTTTACCTCAACATTTAATTCATTTTTTTGGAAAGGAAGTTTTATAGATAATATGAATGGATTCTGTATATATTCTATTAAGCATCTGACTTTTAAAGAGGTAGCATGATTTTCACTTTTAACAAGACTTTTAAGCATGACAACAACTTCACTGAGAACGTAAGCCAAACAAACTGCAAACACAAGAGTGTAACTCAAGTTATGTTTGAAAACAATTTTAAAAGATGAAATTTCCATGCTACCTTTCCTTGTAGCTAATGTTGAAGCACTTTTTTTGGTGAATTTTTTGTTTTAGTTTACCTTAAGGTAACTCCTCTTTAAAAAATTCATATTGTGATTCGTTTGAAAGATGGTAATATATGGTTGTAAGTATAGCAACAAAGCGTTAGTAACAAAATGGTTTGGAGTCGGCTAACATGAACCGTCAAAGGTAATAATGGTTGTGATGGTAATTAATTCATATGTAATCTTGGATAGGAATTTTTGTATCAATATCCAAGGTAAATACTTCTTCACCCTCAAACTTGTGATTTTCCTCGTAAAAGTACTTTGCAATCCATTAAAACTTTTGAGATCGTATTGACTGTGGAAATTTCTGCAGAAAATTACATGTTTCACAGGTTTCCAGATGGGATTACATAACCATGGTAATGTATATTGAATTTTGTTGCAACTTAGATTTGATGTCATTACCATTACGGCCATTGAGTACACCTAACAAACAAGCTGTTAGTGAAATTTCAATTATATCCTCCAAATTGACAAGAAGTTCAACCAATAGATAGTCAGTCATTTCAGGTAACTTTAGAGCTTTAAGACAGATTAGGCACATGGATGACATAAATTCACATAATGCACTAGCTAATAGAGTATGATCGAACTATAGATAACTCGATAGAATTCTTTTGTTAAGGATGCTAAACCATAGTGTGAACCAAAAGACAAACAGGAAAAAGCACATGGAGAATTTAACCTGGGAAGTTAATAGATCAATTGCAAAATGGTGTTGAAACAAGGAAATATTAGAGTCAGCCACAGCTGCTTCTAATAGTGCCCTCTCTATCTCCCTTCCAGTCATATCTGCCGCATGAACAATTCTATGATGGGAGTGCCCACCCTCCCTTGCTAGGTGTAAATTTCCATCCTCACCATGATCAAAGGAAGCACCCATTGCAATCAGTTCTCTAATTCTCTCTGGACCTTCTGTACATACCACCTGAAACAACCAAGCAAGTTCAGCACAACCTCAAAGTACCATTAGAAAGGACCTTAAGACTAGCAGGCACTTCATTTCATACACATCCACCGTTAATTATAAATTTGTTACAAACAAGGGAAGAAACAACTTCTTGCTTCAGTGAACAAGATAACAAGGCTGAATTAAACTAGGGGTCATTTTAATGGCCTGAAGAACATATACAATAATGATAATATGGTGATTAGAAAGTTCAATTAGTAAGTATAAGACCACACATGAACTTTAGCATGAAGGTATTAATTGCAGTCCTCACAGAATGGAATCGTAGCCTCCTTAAGGCCAATAACAAATTCAACCAAAGAATTATGTTTTCATAATTATTTCTACAGTTGGCCAAATTGCTAGTGGAATTCTTTCTACAATCACCTAGATAAACAACATAACTTTTCTCTGCTGAGAAACATTTGAGGTAAGGTGACCTAATTTGTCCTTTGTATTAAGAAATAGGTTTGAATTATATGTATACATGTTTATCAGAATTCTCAGGTTATCATACATTCACACCTTTAAATTACATCTCCGGCTAGTGCGCAATCTCAGATAAAAACACAGATCTCTTTTGCCACTGATCTGTATTTTTTAATAATTCAATCACCTATAACAAATTATAGAACACAAAAGAAAAAAGTCAGCGAAATATCACGATTTGAAAAATCTCACAAGGAAACATATGCCAAAGCGCTAACATATGTATGAACTATACCAACTCTAAGGATTTAAAGTTTACCACCAAAAAAAGGTGCATATGCTGGCATTTTAGCAGAATTTGCCTTCTGTAAGTCACAATATTAAGGATTATTCTTTTTCCCCACCATCAAGTTCGAAAGTACCGCTTCCTCATTAAAGTCAACCAGGTTTATCTAAAGCTGAAATTCTTTCGGTCAATGAAATCTTTACTTACAAACAGCTTTAATCCAAAGGATATACTTATATGATAGTAACACACTAAGAACAAAGTAAAGCACAATAATGAAGGCGCTATGTTACTTATAAACTTACCCTGACAGTCTCCTCATCACAAAGATGAGCTCCTGCAATGATAGTATCTTGCATGTGACTTTCGACAGAATCGGAAGGGGACAACACTGCGCTAACACCACCTTGAGCATAGTTTGTGTTGCTCTCATGAGGTTCAGCCTTTGTTATGACAGCAACAGTTCCATACTTTGAAACTTCAAGAGCATAACGAAGGCCAGCAACCCCACTTCCAATAACCGCAAAATCAAAGCACATACTGCTTCCATCATCTCTGGTATACGATGCACTTATTGCACCTATATTTCTCCTGTGCTTTTGCGTCTCAGGGAACACGACATTTTTCTGATTAGTGTGACACAATCTAGATCCTGAAACCGCACAAGACCTGGACAGAAAGGATTCAAATGGCATTAGGATCAACTCATAAGCATTCCAAGTTGTTCACAACATCACAATATCAAAAAAAAAAAACAGAAACAGACATTCTATTTTGAAGCAACAAAATGAATATCCACAATCTAAGTACCTACTAGTCTACCACATCAAACAAGCACCATTCACCCCTTCCCTAAAAAATTATAAAAATAAAGGGAAATTACCATGAAAGGTACCCTCTTGTGGCTGCGCAGAAATTGAGTGGAGAAACCCTCCAAGTGTTATGAATTTCGTATCCGGAAATCTCAAAAAGCGGAAACCTGCTTCCTGATGCCACATTTGCTGTCATCTTATGCTCTACTGTTATCGCTACAAATCCACAACAACATACTTTAATACGCATGTACTTGTTTTGAGTGCTTTTTTATTTTCCATCGGGATTTATGGAATAGTCACGAGCCGAAATTTGGTTCGGGATCTTATGTGTCTTGAACTTATATTGAATGCAGTTAATCTAAATTTTGTAACATGCAAAACTACAATTGTTATTAACGAGGGAAATAATTCGTGGTAAAGACACGATACACCTGGGCGGTCTTAGTTGGGTGGATCCCCATCCCGCTCCTAAACATAAGGGGAAGAGGGCCGGGCCTATCATATCAAAAGGGTTGTAAAAATAGAACATACTTCATGCAAAAATCAAATCAAATCAAATCAAACAAGTATAAAACTGATATTAATTCCTTATACATATGTCTTGCATGCCGATTGCTAAACAGCAAACTAACACACATTTATTACTAGTACATTACTATCCAAATGTTGTGTTTCCACACAAATATATATCAATCAATAAAGTAAATTGACCACTGACCATGGCAGCAAGAATTGAAATTACGCTAACGTTGCGTCAATCTATCAACTGTTATGCGAATTTTATTCCTTCCTGAAAATTATAATCATCAAACAAATTATCACAAGCCATTACACAGTTCATAACATAATAATTAAGAAACTAAACCTAAAAAAAAAGTTTCAGCACTAGATAGAGCATGAACATTAGCTGTACCGCTTTGATTGAGTTGAATTTTGATTACATTCCAAAAAGTATAAAATTTTAGGAATTGATGTGAGAAATTTAATTGAATTCTTCAGCATAATATGAAAAAAAATTAATTGCGAACGGGAAAGAGATAGAGAATTACCGATGTTGAGATGGACGATGGAAGGAAGGAAGACCCTGTAATGCGTTATATTTATGCTACCGTTTGTGTTTTCTCATTGAAAGACGTGAGTTGAGGTTTTGAGCCGTTTCCCGAGTTGGATACATTTTTATATGTCAAAAATTGTGGTTTAGAAAATACTTATTACGTTTCCGAATATTTTTCTATTTTTTATTATCCTAATTACATTTTTGTTTGTTTCGGATGTGACTTGTTTATAGATTTTTTTTAAATAGGAGTATGTGAGCTTACTTTTTTTTTTTTTAATAAGCAATTCTGAAAGTTATATATTACTGTACTTTTCAATTATACAATGAAAATTTAGGCTCACACAAACTTCCCTTCTTAAACTTTATGCTCAAAAGAAATGAGAAATCATTTGATAGATGGAGGAAGTATTATCACCACATCCACCCTAAAACATGCATTGATGTATGGAGTATGACTTTGATGGACAGCAGGTAGGTATGAGTGACAAAAAAAACAAACCTATGATGAGTAGTGAGTAGGTCGTGGAGTTAAAAGCTCGCTCCATGTCCACTTGCTTAGCCTCGAACCCACCCTGCAAACTTTAAAATAACCTTGTTTTGATTGTTAGCTCAAAAAAGTTTGAACATAAGTGTAATCTTTTACTTTACGTTAATCAAACTTGAATTTTTTTAGGAAGTATGTGGTAGGTAATGGAGAACTTCAAAGAGATGATTTATTTTAACATGTTGAATGATTTAGAGGATGAGTGCAATATAGAACCAAATTCTTTACACTGATTGAGATATTTACAAATGTGATGTTGTTGTGAATTTATGCATTTGTATTTAAATCGCCAAACCATAGTTTTAAAATTGTATTTTCGGTTTTTTCATCAGATACTCATAAGATTTTCTTAGATGTATAATGGCCTTGAAAGTTTCATAGTACAATGTCAAAAAGGCACATTTCATAGAGAGTAGAGACTCGCCATATATCCGCCTAATTTGACTGTATTTGGTTTGCTTAGTGCTGCCTTTAACCTTCCAAATGAGGTAGGGTCCACTCCAAATCTCAAGGACCAACCAATAGACCACCTCATTACACTTTTTACTTTTTTTTTGGTAGGACATTACACTTTTTACTTTAGTTCTAATTAAGTGGTGGAAATTCAAAGTACCTTTAGGCTTTAGCATATAAGTCACGACAATCATCTTGCATCCAAAGAATAAAATGTAAAATGTCATTATCATTTGTCACTACCCAATTTGTCAAACTTCATCTTTTTCCTTTTTTTTTCTTCAGAGAGGAATTCAACAAATTAAATACATCACTTAGCCTTGGTTTATTTTAATAGAAAAACATTTTCATGAAAAACAATATTTAATAGAAAACATGATCATATGAGAAGTTTTCCATTGTTTGTTTGATTAGCGGAAAACTTCAGGAAAGAAGGTAAATGGAGTAAAAGAGAAGGAAATATGGGATGAGAAAATAAATAGAAGTAAGGAGAGAAGAGGAAAATGTGGCATACCTCTTACAAAATGAAATTGGTTTTCCGCTTCGAAGAACATTTTCCACTTTCAAGAAAATTGATTTCCACTCCTTTTAAACAAACAAAGGAAAATGGAATAATGGAAGAAAACTTTTTTTCTTGGAAAATGGTTTTCCACTAAAACAAACAGAGCCTTAATGAGAGCACATATTTCAACAATGCTTCTCTACTAAGAGTCGGCTCAATTGGTGGTAGACTTTGAAGGGTGCACACTTTGAACAACGTATTACGTACATGTAGATTGTAGACTATATAAGATGAGCCTATGTCTCTATTAAATCTCTCATCAATAGTATTAAAAAAAGTCATATTGTATATTCTTCAGGTTCTACTTTGTTGAGGCGTTGAGAAAAAACTAGCTAAATAATATGCTTAACTTTTTATATCTCAAAACCTATATGGTGTAAACAATGTATATTCTTGATAGCTAATGCTTGTTTTTGATATTGAGTTATAGATATTAGAAATGAGTATATGAATATATGGGTATACTAACTTTCACAACTAGCTATAAAAAAATATAAATCTAATATACAAAATTTGCGAGTATATAAAATATTTGTATATGAGGCCTCCCATCCCATGCAAAGACAGAGAATATTACGAATTTTCAAAGTTTGAATCAAAAAATTCATTTGCATGGCTTCAATACACAATTACTAATAAACCATCAAGATATCTCAATTGGTAATAATGAAAACGAAATTTTGACTTCGAAAAAAAGTAAATATAAACTGGAGCAGAAGAGGCACCATTTTGTTATAGGGATAGTACAAATACAATCATCCTCTTCCCTATATAAAAAAGACAATAGTATGAAGAGGACAAAGCTCTATACCTCTATGTCTAACGACGGGTCTGGTTGGGTCCATTGTTATTATAACTTTTTTCTAAACTGGATATGTTCTTACTTTCTAACGTTCTTTTTTTGTTGCTCTACTTTGACATAAGGATGAAATAGAACTCTACTATATTTAATTAGCTTCAGTTTCAACTTGTTCCCTTTCCGATGATGATATTCTTGTAAGTTTAAATATTTTTTTCAAGAATTTATCAAAAAGTTGCTATAATTAGGTTAGTACCTATTGTTATGAAGAATTGAAGATCATAGAAGTACTTCTCATATCTCAATACAAGCTTTAAAATTTGGATTTCGGATTTTGGAGATCTAAACAAATGAAACACTATTTAATTTAGGGCGGCGTTGTGAAGTTGCATGCAATTGTTCTATTTATTTTAGATCCAATTCTCTTTGTTCTTGTAAAAGTAACATCATTTGTAAATATCTCAGTCAATATATGTAACATCATTTGGCTCTATATTGCATTCAGCTTCTAACTCATCCATCATCTTAGAATAAGCCATCTCTTGAAATTCTCCACTACCTACCATATACACACATATTTTCAAGTTTTTTAGCTAACAATAAAAATAACGTTATTTAAAAGTTAGCAGTTGGTATTGGATGAATAAGTACAAAACAAGTAGATTCGGGGTGAAACTAGTAGACAGAGCAAGTTAACTTTTAAATACACAATCTACTCACTACTAATGACATGTTTGATTTTTGTCATTTATACTCATCCGTTATCCACCATAGTCATACTCCACACTCAGTTCTAGAGCGGATATGGTGCAAAATTTAAGGAATATTATCCACCTACTATCCCTAAACGGCTACACCTGCACTGTTACATGTAGCATGATAATATTTTTTAGCCACACTTTTTGACATATGGATACAATGGATCCAACCCGACGTTGCCAAATCAAGGGAAACATCAAAAACATGAACTTGTATCTACTAAACATAACCCGTATTTATCACCTTACTGCTCGCAATTTGCAATAAATTGTTCAAATTACTCTTAGTGGACATGGCTCTCCGGTTCTTTGTTATTTAAAAAAAACATTATTTCTGAATTGATTTTTCACAGTACTGGAAATTCCATTCGCCACCGTAAAATTCGATTTTAAAAAAACCACAAAATTATGAAAAACAGAAGCGGATTTGGAATGGAAGAAGTTGTTGGTGGTGGTGGCGACTCACATGGTGGTGGCTCACGTGGTGGTGGTGGTGGTTGGGAGGGAAGAAGTTTAGATTGAAAGCGTATAAAGTGAGTAAAGGGAGAGGGGGTAATATAGACATGTCTACTAGGGATATTCACCGGTCCGAAACAGCAGGAAAAACCGGACCGAACCGAATACCATAATTCTTAAATATAAGAATCGGAGCCTGGATCGGTTTTTGTTGGACTGAACCCCGAAAAACCGGTCCAAAGCCCGGATCGGACCAAATCAGACCGATTTTGGACTTATTTCACAAAATATTTTAAAAATAAACAATCGAAATTAATTGTTCAAAGTGTTTTTGGAGACTTTAATGCTAATTAGTTGTTAATACAATAATTTTTCAAACATATCAAATCTAAAAATTATATATTTTAATTTTTTATATGCATATTCATTAAAGGTTTTGGACAGGACCGAGAACAGAAAAATTCTAATCTTTGACCCAATCCATTTTTCGGTCTAGACCGGGTTATTTTTGCAAAATATAATTTGTCCCCCAACAATATCGAATTTTTGCTTCTACCAAGATTTGAACATTGGTCTCCCATGCGGGAGAAAGTAAGCTATACCCTAGGACCCAAGGGTCTTTGGTGGTCTAGATCGAATTTTGAACGCCCTTAATATTTACCACGTATTCATATATATACGGATTATAAACTGATAAATACGACGAGCTGTGTTTAGCCGCACCCCGTTTCACATATGAATATCTATCATATCTATCATATAATTGAAGAGGTGGGGTGGACACCAAAAATAAGAAAAGAAAAAAAGTTTTATAAAAAAAATGAAGAAAGTGAAAGCTCCTATCATTAATTAAGTAAGCTAAGTTTTTTTTTTGCATTTTTTATTTTCAATTGTAGCCATTTATTTCAAACTAATTTCTTTTGAATGATAAATCATCAAACTTTCCTTTTTATAATGGGGAAATTGGATCAAACAGCACAAACTATACGTTTGTTGCGCAAAACAGCACAAACAAAAAAGGTGTACAAAACAACATGAACTTTTTCAAATCGGTGTAGAGAATGACATAAATAATTAACATTCTTCGGAAAGATGGAATCTCAGGCCAAAATATTACTTATGTCATTCTCTGCACCGACTTGAAAAAGTTTACTAGTTTGTCGCCCCGGTGATGCCACAGGTCCATTATTAATCAAGTTAAAATAATATCTTCATTGATGATCATTTTTTTATTTTTAAAAATGAAAATTTAAGGGCATAATTATATAACAAATTAACCAATTTAAAAGGATCATGAAAGATTGTAATGAAAGAAATTTCTTTACTTTTTCCCAAAGTTAGATTAGGTAAAAAGAAATGAAGACTAAGAAAATGAAATAATTCATCTCATCTATATTATGCATTTGACTGTAGTTTAATTCTTGATTGCCATTTTAACCCCCATAATAATATTTTTATTGAGATAAGAAAACGTATTAAAAGTGTGGTAGAGTAGTGATTAAAATTCTTTATTTCACGTGCGGATGTCATGGGTTCAAAACTCCAAATTGAAAACCTTTATAATTTAGTCTTTCTTGATTGTCATTTAAACCCCATAATAATATTTTTATTTGTGATAAGAGAGCATTAAGAGTGTGGTAGCGCAATTAGTTTCATATGCGGAGGTCATGAGTGCGAAACTCCATATAGACAACATTTATAATTTATTTTTTCTTTCTTGTTGTCATTTAAACCACATAATAATATTCTTATTTATGATAAGAGAAGCATAAAGAGTATGGTAGCGCAATGGTTAAAACTCTTTATTTCATATGCGAAAGTCATGGGTTCGAAACTCCATATTGACGACATTTATAATTTTTTAATGACAATAACATGGATAAAATGTAATTGAAAAAGGGGATAGCGCCATACATGTAGCGGACTGCAATGCTTGCTTACGCTTTTTAATATATATATAGATGTTGTTCTGTGCACCTTTTTTTATTTGTGCTGTTTTGCGCAACAAACATATAGTTTGTGCTGTTCGATCCAATTTTTCCGTTTATAATTGTTTCATTTTCACTCTCTTACTCCCTCTCCTTTCTCCCTCTAAATGACATATTCCATTAATCTTTTTGGTAGATTTTTTTCTCTTTTTTGGCGTTTTAATTTCAGATCATTATTGATAATCTATTCTCTTAATTTTTCACTCATTTTCTTTTATGTACTTTTATATTGTTTCACTCTTTAAATTCTTTTGAGGTTACAATTACACCTCTCGAAAAAATAAAATAACTAAAAATTAATGATTATTTATTTAAAACAAGAAAAAAAACACTTCACTAGAGACATTTACTTTTCCGCACGCATCAGGTGCATATGGATTGAAAGAGGACATGTTTTATTATAAAAATATCTAAGGGAAAAAGATATGGCAATTAAAAGATAAATCTCTATTTGTTATAAAGAATTATATGGATGTCCATTATCCATCCCGAGTATCTTCTAGGATATTCGGTGATCCAAGGAAACCCTAATTCCTACGTATATATATACCCCGTTAGTGGTTGAATAAAATAACCAATTCTATAATCTGATATCTCTCCCCTTTTATTTCGTAACACGTTATCATCACCATACCTCTACAACTCAATAAAAACAAAACAAACCCATATCCTTTGTGCCTTGGAGATAACGAAGTACTTGTTTAACTCGTAGTTTTCTTCCTAATGTTCTTATGATAATGGTGATAGTATGTTTTTAGTCTTACTTCATGCTTTTCACGATAATATAGCCTTTATGTTATTTTGTTCTTCAAAATTGTTAAGTATGTTGATTATTGTATGAGTTTTTGATGATGCGATGTTTTTGTATATCCGCTATTTTGGGGATTATGTTGTTTTATTGCGGTTTGCGTAGTGAGATTTTTGGATTTGTTTATGATATAGGAATTTGATAGTGGCTATGCTTACCTTGTGTGAGTAGTTTCATAAATTGTTTTATCTTGTACATAGGCATTAATATTATATTTGTTAAATGTCTAGTTTGTCATTATCACTTTACTTTCCAAAATATGTTTTGCTATGAGTATGTTTATTATTTATTAAAGCTAATTATGAAATATTATTTCGTATAGTGCATTATATCGAATCTGGCAAAACTTGAATTTGTGGCACTTACTATTACTGGAGACAACTACTTGTCATGGGTGTTAGATGCTGAAATACACCTAGATGCTAAAGGGCTTGGTGAAACTATCAAAGCCAGAAATAAGGCAACAAATCAAGATAAGGCCATAACTATGATATTTCTTCGCCATCATCTTGATGAGGGACTCAAAATTCAATATTTGACTATTAAAGACCCTCAAACACTTTGGAGTAATTTAAAGGATAGATATAACCACCAGAAAACTATAACACTACCTAAAGCTCGTTATGACTGGCTAAAGTTAAGATTACAAGACTTTAAATCCGTAAGTGAATATAACTCACCTATGTTCAGAATTACTTCTCAATTGACATTATGTGGAGAAAAGGTTACTAAGGCAAAAATGTTAGAAAAAACATACTCCACCTTTCACGCAAATAACATTGTCCTACAGACACAATACCGTGAGAAAGCTTTTAAAAAGTATTCTGAACTAATATCATGTCTCCTTTTGGCTGAGCAAAACAACGAGCTTTTAATGAAAAATCATGAATCACGACCAACTGAGCGAATGTGACATCCCATGACAACAACGGTCGTGGTCGTGGCCGCGAATGGTCGTGGATATAGCCAAGGTCGGGGTGGTTATTTTAGAAACTCGCATTCCCACCAGAAATGGGATAATCACTAGTGGAAAAAATAGTTGTTGTTGCGGGTCTCAAAGGGGCTTGTTGCTGCGTATATGGGTCGTAGCTATTGAAGGAGCAGCTAATCTGAAAAAACAGTAGCTACATACAAAGACGCAGCTAAAATTGAAGTTTAGCTGCGGGCCTCAAGCTAAAGCCCGCAGCAACAAGCATCTATAGCTGCAGGCCTCAGCTTACAGCCCGCAGCTAATTGCGTGTTTTTTTTAAAAAAAAATCTTTGTTGCTGCGGGCGTGAGCTTAAGGCCCGCATCTAATGCTTGTTATAAATTTTTTTAAAAAAATTGCAGTGTTGTAGCTACAGCACCCCTTTCACACTGCATATACGGATATACCTCCTGCTGTCCTGCAATTCTGCTGCCCCTCTCACCCTCTCACAGACATAATGCATGTATAAAATTACCATTCAACATTCATCATCCATGAAACATATCCAATACATGACATAACTTATACCATACTAGATCTCTATGCACGCGATGCGTGCGACAACAACTTTACTATGGAATTTCATAATCTACAATAGATAATTTTATGGATAGTCGCATCTACCACCTAAAATTTTCATGCTTTTAGAAACTCCCACTTTAATGAATTTTCTTAAAAATTCCACCTACCATTTACGATTTTATTAAAAACTCCCACCACTTAATGGTTTTTGTCAAATTTCATTAACAAAACCATTAAGTGAGTCCCACATATACATTTTGTTAACAAAATAGAACTTGAAATAGTTGCAATTCTTTCCAAATAGTTATATTTGTTCCAAATTTGCTCTAAATTTGTTGAGGATTTGCCCTTAAATTGATAAAATTGACTTTAATTTTAGCATAAACTAATAATAAAATGCATATGTGGGTTCCACTTCACGTTTTTGTTAACGAAATTTAACAAAAATCATTAAGTGGTGGGAGTTTCTAATAAAATTGGGAATGATAGGTGAAAATTTATAAGAAAAATTCATTAAGGTGGGAGTCTCTAAAAACGTGAAAAAATTAGGTGATTTTAAACAAAAAATCCTAATTTTATTTGCATACGATGTGTGTTTTGGCTACTGTAACATAATAAAATGTGAAGGTACACAACATATTTTGTTTTCAAGCTAAATTAATTTTGGCTCATTTTTCTTTGAAAACCTCTCTTACTCCCCACTATCAACTTACAACTTTTGTTATATAGTACTCATTAAGGTTTTTTTTGCTCATTGTCCAGATGAGAAAAAATTCAAAAGTATTTTAAAATACTTTATCATATTTCTCACTCATGTTAAAATACTATCATGATCAATTTAATCAAATGTGTCTTCACTCATGAACAATCAATTACTCATGTATTTCAAAATAAAAAAAATTCAAAAGTATAACAAAGTAGGTGTCTATTTATAAATCTCAAGAAAATATAATCGTTGATATTTTTTTTAATTGTTTTTACTTTGTAGGTTTTTAGATATTTTAGTTAGAAGTTTTGAACATCTTTTATTAAAAATCTAATAGCTAAATTTGGAAATAAAACTTAATTACTTAATAAACTCATTGATTTATTTTATTTCTTTTTCTTTTTTTTCTTTTTGGTGTCCACCCCCACCTCTTCACTTATATAATAGAGATTCAAATCCTAACAACATCAATATAAAACTTCATTGAAAATAATAATTGCATTGACAATAATCCACTAAACAATCATACTTAACACCATGTTGTGAAACTCAGGCAGTTTAACCATGGTTGGAATTTCACATCCAAGAATGATGAGTGCAACAACATTCTCTAACTGTTCAGGCTTCAATATTTCCACTCGGGCACTCGCGTTACTCCTATCCTCCTCAATGCTGCACCGAGAAAAGACACACAGCAAAGAAATAAACAAAGGGTAAACTTTTCATATCAGAAATCAGCAACAAACACAATCATCCAAGACTAAACTCATTTAACAAAATTTGTAGCATTCAATAACATATCCACTCCAAATCAAATCATCCGGTTTCCTAACACTCTCATCATCATCAGAGGAGCTCACAGTATCATCCTTAAATTGCTTAGGTAGCTTAGAATTTAAAAAAATCTTCGAGAGAAGCGACGAAAGAGTACTCAAAATTAGGGTTAGGGCTTGAAATTAAGAAAGAGGATTTAGAAGAAGATGATGAAGATGATTGTGAGGAGAGAGAGAATGATGATTACAAGACTGAACTGAGAAGTTGAGATCTTAGTTTTCGGTTCTTACATGGTGATGGAAGTGGGCTGCATCAATGGGGAAGAAGAACGAAATATTGCCAAAGTTGAGAGGGAAAAGGAAAAAAAAAATGAGCGCCTCTATCAGGCGACTATTTTAAACCTCGTATAATGGATCTTAGCTGCGGGCCGATAATTTAAGCCCGCAACGAACACGAATTGGATGCAGGCTTTCTCAGTAGCTCGTAGTTATTGGTACTTTGTTGCGGGCTCTCTCAGTAAACACATGTACCAACAACAAAATGACCAAGTTACTAACAAAAGTTATATTAATAAAATGACACACACACACACACTCAATAAAGCAAAAGGCAATATGAAAGCATTTCTCTGCCTACCACTTTTACTTACTAGCTCACTTATAAAACATTTTAGTTTAGCAAAACAGCAACAACAAACATAAATCTGATGCCTATAAAGGGGTCTCTTTCAAGAGCAAGTTAACTAGATAAACCATATACATTACTGGTTTCTTACAGGAACCACAATATAACTTTTCTTTGCAGAGTGAAGTGCAAGCAAGTATGACCTGATTAGAGTTAGAAATGGCAGCATCATCAGAATAATCAGTCACCGGAATGCCAACAGATGCTTGCATATGCTCCACCATGCTTCTATTCCCAACAAGAATGGAACTTGCCTTATTAATCAAGTCCTGTAAATTGAAAATCCCGAGTAATAAATTGCGTAAGCACTAAGATAATCATATATAAATCAAGACGAACCTACTAGTCATTTCATTAAGTCGTCATCTACAGAAACTCGTTGGTACATTGCTACTCTTCACCCCATGAACAATCGAAGATTATTAAAAAAAACACCTTTGCTTCAGAATTTTATGCTTTGGAAACGTGTTGATCTTGGCAGCTATCGTGACAGTGTGACACTTCTAACTCAAGGTATATTAGTCCAAATCAGTAAAAGAATGACTAAGAAAAGAGTGTAGCAGTTGTTCCCCCAAATCAGGTACTTTGACTTCAAAATCTAAATAAATTGTGAATAGCAACTGACAAACATGACCAACGTAAATTTACTAACGGCCATGCTGATTCAATATTTATTTTGGAAATGTTTTACCAACCTCTCACATCTCACACAAGCCCAGGACAGATTCACAGCTTTGGGATGATGGGGAGCTAAATTCATCTTTTTGTATAGGCAAGGCCTTTGATCATACCAGCATTAGAGAACTAAATTCATTAGTGATAGGCAAGTCTATGTGAAGCATTTCTCAAGTACCCAGAGCAGTTGTTATCTAACTTAATGACAACAGGACAGCATCACAGATGTAATCTTTCCAGCTAGAATTATTTATCACTAAGATATTTGTATTTTAAACTAACAACTATCAGGACGGAGGAAATATATATAAATCCAAACGAACTATACCTATAGCTGCAGGCACAGGTTGTAAAGTTCTCAATAGTAGCACTGAACTAACCAGCAAATTGGTTTATATTAAATACCTTAGACAAAAATGGCTCGAGATGCGTCACAACATTCACTAGTGATGGATCCAATCCAATCTCTTATTTAGCCTCCCTTGTCGCGGTTTCTCCATCATCCTTGTCACCCCCTCGGCTTTACCACCAAGCAATGCCACTTCCCCTGAAATAAAGACCAGAAAAACACTCAAAATGTTAGCCTATATAACCTTACAAATACAACAACAACAACTAAGCCATATTCATTCCCAAGTGATTTATAACCATAAAGAACAAATTATACAATCCACATTCCACGACAATGGTATCATCATCAGTACACGAATGGAACTGAAAACATGCAATAATTTACCAACTTTCAAAATCCAAAAAACTCATACATAACTAGAAACTGGAAACTAGAACAACTCTGAAGACAAAAGCAATAACAATATAAAGCAGCATTTTTCAGGCCTGATCCTTCGGGCACCCTAGAAGCTGAAGACCCAACTCAACTGACTGATAAATTATATTAGAAGGAAGCGCACAAACACGCTCCATGATACCCTGTAACACATATTCAAGAAGAGTATTTCGATATAACATAGGTTTACAAATGCAATTGTACGTACCATTGCCGGCTTTTCCTGAACTCAGTAAGCACCGGATATATAGGTTCTCGAATGCAGTGTAAGTCTCTTCTCTCACCTGCATACCACCAAGACAAACAACCATCCACTTAAGATTTTTGTTCTTTTTGAGTATTTTCCTTCTCTTACCGAAGGGGGGGAGGTTGGGAGAAGGGAAAATGAGAAATTCTTTTCATCACGAAACAACTAATTATACAAGAATTTCTGTGAAATTCAATATAGGATTATTAGCAAAAGCAAAACATTCATATATTGTGTTTTTCTATTGTTGGGTTGTAGATCAGTAGCCAATCATAGTAGAATAGAAAGTTTGGTTAAACAGTGAAATATTCATGTATACCAAGACTCAAACCGAATCCCTTCATTTAAAAAAGATGTCGGGAGAAGATATATTACCTTGGCTCCAGTGAGAGCGATCTTCCCTGACACAAATATAAGCAACACTATCTTGGGTTGTTTCATTCAGTAGATCAAGCCAGGAAATAGTTCTGGTTCATACTATATTCCAGAAACAAAAAGAACAAACATTACACTATGTTCTTACCATTGCAAAACGGCAACTAAATACATATAACAGTCAGAATTTGTGCGTATATAATCAACCAAGCGGCCTAAAAGAAGAGGAGCAGTGAAGACTGAAGGGCATCATAATATTGCATGCTAGCTCTAATATGAAGGATAAAGTGATAATACTTACACTAGAAGAAAGCACCATGAGAATATGCAAGCCCCTCCAACCTAATATGAAACTTAACATCACATGATCCGACAATAATTTGTATCTTGAAATCCAGCACAAGTAAAATTGTAACTTGTGTTAGAAAACAAAATTCTTACATCCACAAGCAACATAAACGAACAGCAAAACTGCATTAAAACGTACCTTACGAGCTGCTAGTTATGACTGATTTTCAATCTTAGCACCAGTGCAAACCTTTGCAATTCATCACAAGTAATCAAGTCAAGTCAGATTACAGAATTGAGTAAATTGTAATCTTTTTAACTTTTGCAGCACGATTTTAACAAAAAAATCACAATAGCTACGTCCCAATCACAATTGAAATATTAGTAAAGCAAGGAAGTGATATAACAACGTAAAGCAGCATCTGAAATGATATGTTAGAGACAAGTCAACACCAAACAACTCTCAAGTTTTCCGTCGCACAAACGATTCTTCAAGCTGTGGTTGTCCCTCCACAGCCGAGAAGGGATAAAGCCATTTTGAATTCATACATTCCTAAACCTAATACTGCATCAGAGCTAGTCTCAACATCACCCAAAGAACACTGCTAATAAGAATTCAATTGAATCCCTATTGGTAAAGCATGGATAAATACCTCCTAACCTCCATTATCTATGGCTAGCTATTCCATTTCAAACCTCAAAATTAAAGACGGACTGACTCATGTCGGCAATGTTCTAGAGTCTAGACATAACTAATTAAGCAGAAGTGAAGTCATATTACTTTATTGAATCTTAAACGCATATATTAGAATCTTATAAAAATAGCCTTTAAAACACAATCTGCGTTGTAATACAAACTCTATCTAGGGTTGTACTACAATCAACAACACCAAAACCAGAATCTCCGCATAGCAAACAAACATATAATCATATTACATATAACCATACTACAATCTTAAACGCATATTTGAATCATATAAAACAAACACAAGGGGAGTCAACAAAATCAAAACATCTAATTAGGTTAAACACACAACACAATCATAACAAAAACAATCGAAAATCGCTAAAATGAAAGGAAGATCCACAATCGAGAGAGATAGAGAAGAGATTTATACCAAAATAAGATCGAAAAGGATATTTTGGTCGACTTTAACAAGTTCAGCATCCCAGCACTTGAGTTCATCATCAGCAGTGAAGTTAGAAGAAGAACAATCTTCATAAGAAGATTTAGTAACAGCAGCAACGTGGTTCGTATAGTACTCCATCATCTTCGAAATATGACTTTAGGAGAAAAATCCTCAACATTCCATTCTAAATCGCCAGATGCTCCGTCATTCAAACCATGGCTAGCATCAAATGTGCCGAAAGAAAAAGAAATTTGAAATGAGATCCATAACCTTAATCCAACCTATAAATCAAATATAAACTGAAATAATAATTAAAAGGAAAATTCCCAATGGCGGCCCTTAGGTTTTAAGAATTCTCAGTGTAAATTTCAAAAACACTTTCCCGCTAGTAATCCTGCTTTGCAAATTATTCTCAAACATAATCTTAATTAAGAATATTTCATTAATAATAAAGCATATTATATTAGTTAATAATTAAAGTAGTTACTCGCACGTAAAACGAGGAATTTTGGGTCGTTTTTTGCCCTTAAGGGACGATTTTAGTGGGTAGGTTTTAGCCCTCAAGTGTTGATTTTGAGGTCGAAATTGGTAAAAAACGACCCAAAATGCTTCTTTTTATTTGCGAGTTACCGCCTTAACTGTTAACTAACGGAATATGCTTTATTATTAACGGAATATTCTTCATTAAGGTTATGTTTGGGAATAATTTGTAAAGTAGGGCTACCAACGGGGAAGTTTTTTTGGAATTTCCACCACTGGGAATTCCTTAGACCTAAGGGCCACCATTGGGAATTTTCCTAATTAAAATTTAAAATGAAAACCTCTTTCTGAAGTGAGATAACTCCACCACGGCATCCTGGAGTGAGATAGCTTTAAGGAAGACCTGATGTTGAAGATGGAATGTGGATGGAATGAGAGATAGGAAAGGGAAATTCAGCATCGTCGACTTCGAAATTCTCGCCATCGGAGGATTTGAGAGTCATTGAGCAGCAGCAATTGATGAAGAGAATAAGATAACCCTAGTAGAAAGAGAACGAGATGGAATGTGGAATGTGGCGCTTTCTGCTTTCCTTTTTAATTGGATTAAAAAGGCTTAGCTGCGAGCCTTTAAGGAAGCCCGCGTCAAAGGGAAATGCTCTGGACTTTAGCTGCGGGCCTTACTTGAAGCTCACCTCAACATGTAACTTAGCCACGGGCTCTTAGTGAGGCCCGCAGCTACTGAATACTAGCTACGGGCTGTTCACATAGCCTGCCGCTGACGGGGTGCAGCAATAGGTATTTTTTCCACTAGTGAATAGAGATGGTAACATGCAAGATAAAAACAAAAATGATAATGTTACCAATGAATGCTTTCGTTGTGGAGGAAAAGACCACTAGTCTCGTATATGTCGTACACCAAAGCATCTTGTTGACCTTTATCAACAATCATTGAAGCAAAAGGGAAAGAAGTAGAGACAAACCTTGTGTACGAAGATGGCGAAGGTGATTTTGATTCAGGCAATGCCGCCCACTTGGAAGCATCTGATTTTTACTCCATCCCCGAAGGGAATAATTAGCCACACAACTCATGATTATTAATTAGACAATTATGCTTATGTTAATTTTTGTTATTTAGTTTATTTTATTTTGAATTACTTTGATTTTTATACTTTATGGGACTTTTTCTCGTTTGATAGTTTATTTTATTAGATAATTAATTTTGAGTTTGGTTATTTATTTTGAATAATTAGAACTTTTGGATGATATACCTATTTGTTGACAATTATTTTGTTTCTTTGAAGAATATTATGATTACCTCTCAAGGAAAGTTACCAATGAATAACGGAGATTTATGCCTAGTAGACAGTGCAACTACTCATACTATACTAAAATACAAGATATATTTTTCTCAATTGACAATGAAAGAAAGTAGCGTGAGTACCATTTGTGGTAGTACAAATATTATAGAAGGCTCCGGAAGAGCAAATAAATTATTACCAAAGGGGACAAAGTTTGAAATTGTTGATGCATTATATTCCCCTAAATCTCAAAGAAATCTATTAAGTTTTAAGGATATTCGCCGAAATGGATATCATATTGAAACAATAAGTGAGGGAAATAACGAATATCTTTACATCAACAATATAAATCAGGATACTAAATAAGTTTTAGAGAAGTTGCCTGCACTCTCCACTGGTTTGTACTACACAAAAATTAACGCAATTGAAACACATATTGTAATAAATTAAACCAAAAGTTTATGGATAACTTTATTGTTTGGCATGACCGGCTAGGCCATCCCGATTCAACTATGATGCGAAAAATACTTGAAAGTTCATGTGGACATTCATTGAAGAGCCAACAGATTCTTCATAATAATTTTTCTTGGCAAATTAATAATCCAGCCATCACCAGCCAAGATAAATTATGTATCAATCAATTTTCTGGAAAGAATCCAAGGAGATATTGTAACACCCCAACAATTCTCTCTTTATAAAACATATATTTCCAACTAAAATAGAGAATCATCAAGGCATTATCGCCCGTGTGAAAACGTATCGGCTTACTCGGAGTATTGCAGCGGAAAATATTAAAATACTTTATCAAATACTTAAATAATATAATTGTCAAACTTAAACTTCAAACCTCGAAAGTAATTCAAATCAAAACAAAACATTTGAATAACTAATCCATAAACAACGTAATTAAAACTAATGTAAGGATAGGAGACAAAAGATAATAAAATGATCTCCCAACAACACTCCCATGTCCCAAATGAATATTGAGATGATGCATCATGTCTTCAAACCTGTAGGCAAATACTCAATTAAAGACTGCTCGCCAATAAAATGTCATCACAGGATCAATAGACACAACCATGATCGACACACAGAAAAGCACGTAATGAGCAAGGCTGAGTACATACATAAATAAATAAAACACGAAACCTAACATGATACTAATGAACAACCAAACATGAATAATAAAATACTATCAGACTACAACTCTTAAAATAAGACTTGACTACAAGACACACAACATAAAAATATTTAATAAATTGAATAGGCAATAGATCGAGTTGTCCAACCATAAACCAGTCTTCATAAATGAAGAACCGAGTTACGGGCGCGACTCCGTAACCCCTTGACCAACGATATCGAGGAACCTTTAGAAATAAAAATAGGGATAAAATGTGAATAACCACCTGTCAGATACACCAATTTCAAAATAACCACCCCAAATTGTTTTGCATTTAAATAACCACCTCTACTTACGTTCACGTTTTGAAATACCCACCTCTTAACGGAAAATCTTAACACCGTTAGTTTTAGGGCTCAATTTTTTTAACTTCCTCCAAAATTTTACTAATTACCTTACTAATCTATAATTTGACTGGTCAAATAAAGATTAACATTTTAATTTTTTTTTTTTTCAATTTTAAATTTTTTAAACTAAATTTTTTTGATATATGACACGGTAATGGACACAAATTTCGAGATAATATTTAATCGCGTTTTTAATACTCAAGACGACGTTTTTTCGAAAAGCGGACGCCACCGTACGTCCTTTATGGGCACAAAATTTGAGATTCCCTACGAAACGAGTACCTACATGCAGGCTTTTCGGGCACGTACTTCGAGACGCCTTTTTCGGACGGAATACAAAGTTTTTTCGAAAAACGGACACCGAATCATGATTAACATTTTAAAAATATTTTTTATTCAATTATACAATTTTTAAAACTATATATTTTTGATATATGACACGGTAATGGACGCAAATTTCGAGACAATATTTAATCGCGTTTTTAATACTCAAGACGACGTTTTGTCGAAAAACGGACACCACCGTATGAACTTTATGGGCACGAATTTTAAGATTACCTACGAAATGAGTACCGACAAGCCGACTTTTTGGGCACGTACTTCGAGATGCCTTTTTCGGACGGAATACGAAGTTTTTTCGAAAACGGACACCGGCTTGTAGGTAAGACGGTGCCGTTTTTCGAAAAATCGTGTTCCATCCAAAAAATGTATCTCGAAGTACGTGCACGAAAACCTGGCTTGTAGGTACTCGTTTCGTAGGGAATCTCAAAATTCGTGCCCGTAAAGGGCGTACGGTGGTGTCCATTTTTCGAAAAAACGTCGTCTTGAGTATTAAAAACGCGATTAAATATTGTCTTGAAATTTGTGTCCATTACAGTGTCATATATAGGGGTGTCGGCGGCTCAGGCAGCCCGGCTCGGCTCGCTCTTTTGCATATCAAAAATATATAGTTTAAAAAATTGTAAAATGGAATAAAAAAATATATTTTTAAAATGTTAATCATGATTTGACCAGTCAAATTATAGATTAGTAAGGTAATTAGTGAAATTTTGGAGGGAGTTAGGATAATTTAGTAAGAATTTTGGCATCACACTTAACGGCGTTAGAAAATTCCGTTAACAGGTGGGTATTTGAAAAAGTTAAGGAAATGAGAGGTGGTTATTTAAACACAAACAAAAATGGGTGGTTATTTTGAAATAGGTGTATCGTGCAGGTGGTTATTCACAATTTTTTCTAAAAATAGGGTACGGTGATCAATCCGACCCCAAGAAAAGCCATGGGCTACCACCATCTACTCCAACTCATATTAGTCCAGAACTTCAGACGTGCAATAGTCTAAAGCTATTGCTATTCACTTTCACTTTAAGTATTAGTAATGTATTCGATGTTGGACTCTAAACATACAACCAACACACAACATGGATACAACAAATATTCCTCTTTTATCTTAGGATTAATAAGTGATCAAACAATTCCAATTGACCAAGAATTAATCCTCCAAATTTATTTGTTGACTTAAATCAACAATCAAAAGTCCAATAAATATACATACCATACAACGCTCTCGGTCTTTGCAAAGTACTAATATAACCATATCCAATACTAGTCCAACTTACTCATAAAGTCCTCGGCCTTTGAGAAGTAATAAAATATCCAATAAGGGAAACAATACCAAAATCCATAATCCAATAATAAAATAATATTAATCCGTGTCACACGATGGATTAAAATATAAACATTCCCATTGTAGGCACAAAAAATATAATATGTGCCACGTCATCAAATTTCATTAATCCAGTAAAGTCATCCGTTGACTTTATAAAAGTAAATGATAAATTATATTAATTAATTCGGACTTGTAATTAAGTTTGAGCCGTTTTAATTATTAGTCATTTATTGGTTGGATTAAGGCCTAATAAATGGGCTATTTGGATAAATGATGGCAGTGAGACCCATGGTGGCTACTCACTAAAACCTAAACCCTAGAAAGCTTTATAAATAGAGCTCTCCAGTCTCATTTGAAGGAGGTCCAGAAAATAAACCAGAAGGGAGAGAAAACCCAGAAGCCAGAGCTATTCCAGAGATACAAACACTCTCCAAAGTAGAAAACTACATCAACATTGCTTAATCTAGAAGAAGAACAATAAGCACCATAAAATCATTGTGCCGTTCTATTCTAGATAACAAGACTTGAACAGATCAAGACCGGTGTCCCTCATTCAAGAAATCTAAATCCGTATTACGAAGCTGCCAAGTCAAGTTCGTGATACAAGTCAAATCATTTGTGGAGATTGAATAAGTGGAATTTCATTAGAGATTGTAACCCATATTATATCAATAAATTATTATTTGTTACACTATTTTTATTCTGATTATTGCAAATTATAAAATTTGTGTTTATAAATTTTTGGCACGCTCGGTGGGACCATTCTCTACCACTCATCCCTTTCTCCATACAAATCTGAAATCCTTTTCGCAACCAATGGCGTCAAAGAAGGATACTTCTCGATCTGATGTCGAAAAAGATGCCGAAACTCAACGAAGATCTGAAAACTTGGGTTCAGTCTTTGGAGGTCAATCCACGGGAGTATTCACGAGAGGAAAACAAAGAGCCGTTGTTGCTACTTCTGCTTCCAGCCTCTTGTCCTCATTTATTCCTACCAAGCCGCGCACGAAGTCTAGTGGTTCATTCAATTCTGAATCATCTATTGCATCTTCTTTCCGAAGGGCATGCCAAGTTCCCATCTTTGGCTCAGTTCCTTCTACAGAAAATGAAGAATCTGACAGCACTCTGTTCAATTCAAAAGGGATCTCCCTTGAAGGAGGTAAAAAAATGATTCTCCACACTAGCTCTCTCTTTGAGCCTGTTGGTGTAGAAAGTGACATTGAAAGTACTGGTGACTCCTCTTTGTCACCCCCTTTGAATGATAAGGTGCCACAACCTGAAGTTGCTACTGTTATGGTTCATGAAGCCAAAACAGTCGAGGAACAACTAGCTGAAATGAAGAATCTCCTCCAGAAACTTATGAAGGACGGAGAAGAGAAAGATTTACAAATCAAACAACAAAACGAGCAGATCGCTTCCATGGCGAGGAAACTTGAAAAACGTCCTGGCGAATCTGATTCTGAAGTCGAAAGTGATGGATCGTCATCCAGTCGTGACTCCAAGTATACTGAAAAAAGCAAGAAGGCACACGATGCGTTGACTATTCAGAAAATCCAAGATATGATAACTAACGCAGTCAAGCATCAACTTGTTGGAGATCCTCATGGCTATTATCACTATGTCAAGCAGTACACTAGAAGGATCGACAAGATGAAGATGCCCCATGGCTACCAACCTCCAAAGTTCCAACAATTTGATGGCAAAGGCAGCCCTAAACAACACATTGCCCATTTTGTGGAAACATGCAACAATGCTGGAACCGATGGAGACCTATTGGCTAAGCAGTTCGTTCTTTCTCTGAAGGGAGTTGCTTTCACATGGTATACAGATCTTTCACCGGAATCCATAAGTAGTTGGGGCCAAATGCAACAGGAGTTCATGAACAGATTTTACAGTACTCAGCGTATTGTAAGCATGACCGAGCTGACCAAGACAGAGCAATGGAAAGATAAGCCCGTCGTTGATTATATCCATCGATGGCGTGCTTTGAGCTTGGAGTGCAAAGATCGCTTGTCGGAGACTTCTGCTGTAGAGGTGTGCATCCAGGGAATGAAGTGGGATCTTTTATACATCTTACAAGGTATAAAACCCAAGTCTTTTCAAGAACTGGCAACACGCGCCCACGACATGGAGATCATTATTGCCAATCGTGGTGGAAGCTCTTCTGAGTACAAGAAAGTGAAGAAGGACTTCAAGAAACCAGAATAGTATGTCAAAGGCTCTACAAAGGAGTCATATGCAGTCACCACGACGACTGCCCCCGTGAAGATTTCTGCAAAAGCAAAGACAGAACAAAAGAACGGGTCATTCTCAAAAGATGTCGAGAGGGATAGACCCACGTTGAAAGAACTACATGCTAAGAAGTATCCGTTCCCGGATTCAGACTTAGCTGGGATGTTAGATGACCTGCTCGAAAAAGAAATCATAGAGTTGCCTGAACCAAAACGACCTGAAGAAGCAGGGAGGACGACTGATCCGAATTATTGTCGTTACCATCGGTTAGTAAGCCATCCTATCGAGAAGTGCTTCACTCTCAAGGAGAAAATTATGCAGCTTGCTAAGGATGGGAGGATCGTACTTGATCTAGAAGACATGGCTGAGACGAATCATGCTTCGGTCACGTTAGAGGCCTTTTCTGATGATGAACAAAGGGGGCAAGCTCGAATCATCCAGTTCGGAAATTTGGAGCCCGTGGTAGAATATGTGGTAGAGCCGTATGGTGAATCATGTGTCGAGAATTTTCATTCCATATCCACATCCTGCAAGGAAGAAGGCGAAGAAGAAGAGGAGGGGTGGACTTTAGTCACAAGAAGAAGGCAAAGAAAACAAATGTTGTCGAAGCCACCACCGTCTCAACAAAGAAAGCAACAGCATAGAAGGAAGAATTTTAAACACTCCAAGGCGAAGAAAAAGACTACACTAGTCAGAAAACAAGGGGGCTTACCCATGGATTTGCTTGAACAAGAAGCATGAATGCCTATCACATTGGAAGAATTCTTTCCCAAAGTTTACTTCGATGAAATCTCGGTCAACGCCGTGACATGCAATGTGGCTGAGGAAGAACAAGAGCAAGAAGAACAAAAGGATTCTTCTGTGCAAGGTCTTGATCATAGGAGAAATCCTGAGATAGATTCCAAGATCTTGGCGTTGTTGGATACAGTTCCATCTCGGATGGGTTGGCGACAAGCCTTATCTCTTCCTAAAGAAATGTGGTTGGCTCTAGCTCGTGCCATGGAAAATCCTACTCAATATACATCGAAAGAAAATATCGAGCATGGGATCTATGACAATCATCCTGATCCTTGTGCAGCATGAAGTGCAACCTTAGCATTCACGGACGATGACCTCATGTTAGGGTCAAAGCCTCGTAATAGGCCTCTCTTTGTGTGTGGATACATCCGTAAGCAGAAAGTTAATCGCATTCTTATAGATAGAGGTTCTACTGTGAATATTATGCCCAAGTCCACTATGGAAAATCTAGGGATCACCATGGAAGAATTATCCCAGAGTCATTTGATGATCCAAGGCTTCAATCTTGGAGGACAACGAGCCATTGGTATGATTCGAGTTGAGTTGTCGGTAGGGGAAATGATGGCAACAACCATTTTTCATGTTATTGATTCGAAGACCACGTACAACTTGATCTTAGGACTACCTTGGATGCATGAGAACGGTGTTGTAGCGTCGACCCTGCACCAATGCCTCAAATACTACAGAAATGGTGAAAGAAAGGTGAGCGCAGACATTAAGCCATTCTCAGAAGCAGAGTCTCATTTTGCCGATGCGAAATTCTATATTGACAAGGAGGAACCTCGTGACGTTATGCCAGTAGATATTGCATCTACAAGAAAAGCCCTTCCGAAGAAATGTGAAACAACTAAGGAGGATCTTCCGTCAAGGAGAGTTGTAAAACAAGAACTTGCAGAAGTTGATGAAAAGAAAGACCATGACGCTTCTTTAAAGGTTGATAAAGCTATTTCTAGCTCGTCAACTCCAGTGTTGCGCTACATTCCTATGTCGAGGCGCAAGGAAGGCCAGTCTCCTTTTGTCCAATTTGGAATTAAGGAATGTGAGATGAAGCCTGCATCAAAAGAAGTTAAAGGTAAGCTGCAAGATTTTGGTGAAAGTGTGACTTTACCAATACAAAGAATGAACGATTCTCGAATAAAAAGAGCACCGCTCTCCGGCTTCATCAAGTCATCAGAGGTTCATGGTTCGAGAAAGGACGGTTTTGATCCAGTTGCTTACAAGATTATGGAAAATTATGGTTACGATTTCTCTAATCTAGATCCTATGGGAAAGGTCGTAGAAGTGAAGACTTATGGCCTCAATAAAACTCAACAAAATCTCCAGCAACAAGGGGAGCATGTTAATGCCAGAAAGATTGGCCTTGGATTTACGGAGCCTAATCCAATCAAAATATCAGCTAGGCGGAAGGCAGTGCAAGCTACGTCCTTCATTGCAGCAGAATAGCTTGAAGAGAATGAAGGCGGTAATGCTTCTCCAACCCAGAAGGAGATTGTCTTTGATAGAATCCAATTTGTCTCTAAAAAGTCGCGACACTCAGTCTTTGACAGATTAGAAGGCCAAGGGAATCCTCCATCTTCAAGGTCGATCTTTAAAATATTAGGTGGTCAATGCAAGGATGTACGTACAAAATCTTCCAAAAAAGGTGTTTTTAACAGATTGGGGAAAGATACCTACAGACCCAAGAATCGTCAAGTATTGAGCCTTGAAGCCGCAACGCTCAAGAAAACAGTCTTCTCCCGAATTGGAAAAAATCATACATCGCCTATACAACAATGGCGACGTAAAGATGGAATGAACATGGAAGACGAGCTTGAATTGGAGAAGGACGTGAGGAGTGTCATACCATCTCGAATGAAGCGTTGTGCAGTTTTAGACGTAAAAATGGGGGAATCTCTTAGTGTGCGAGGCCACACTGTAGTCCTCACAAATCAACGCCAGAGTATGAACGAGCATCCAGTGTTGGACGGAGAAATGGTTATCAGCTCCAATCATGTTACGGCTTGTGAAGAAGCAAGTATGGATGAAGAAGTAGAGACAACTGAAGCACCAAAAACTCTGGAAGATGGAGGCCAGTCCACCGTTGATGATTTGAAAGAACTAAATCTTGGCACGCCGGAAGAGCCGCGAGCAGTCTATGTGAGTGCTTTGCTCACACCTGAAGAAGAAAAGGGGTACTTCAATTTACTGATGGAGTACAAGGATGTGTTCGCATGGAGCTACAAGGATATGCCTGGGCTGGATCCAAAAGTTTCAGTGCACCGCTTGGCCGTAAGGAAGGGGGTGTCATCAAAGAAACAACCCCAACGACGTTTTCGACCAGAACTGATCCCTGAAATTGAAGCATAAGTCAATAAGCTCATTGATGCAGGCTTCATTTGTGAAGTCAAATATCCTATGTGGATTGCCAATATCGTCCCTGTACGAAAGAACAGTTACATATATGTATTGACTTTAGAGACCTCGATGATGCTTGTCCCGAAGACGACTTTCCATTACCAGTCACTGAGATAATGATTGATGCCACGACTGGACATGAAGCTCTATCATTCATGGATTGCACAACATGTTATAACCAAATCTTGATGGCGCCCGAAAACCAAGAAGAAACTGCTTTTCGCACGCCTAAGGGAATCTTTTGCTATGAGGTGATGTCATTTGGCCTATAGAATGCAGGGGCCACCTACTAATGAGCAATGCAAAAAATATTTGAAGACATGATGCACAAAACAGTTGAGTGTTACGTTGATGATCTTGTGGTCAAGACGAAGAAGAAGGGCGATCATTTAACTGACTTACGTAACGTGTTCGAAAAGTGGCGTATATATCAATTGAAGATAAATCCTTTGAAATGTGCGTTTGGCGTCACCTCTGGAAAATTCCTAGGATTCATCGTCAGGCATAGAGGAATTGAAATTGATCAATCCAAGATCACGGCGATCCAAGACATGCCCCCACCCAGAAATCTCAAAGAATTACGTGGACTCCAAGGTAGGTTGGCGTACATTCGACGTTTTATCTCAAATTTAGCTGGACGATGTCATCCATTCAGCCATCTTATGAAAAAAGGCGCTCCATTCGAATGGGACGAGTCATGTCAGAAGGCTTTTGAAAGTATTAAACAATACTTGTCGACGCCTCCAGTGTTGGGGGCACCCATCCCAGGAAAGCCTCTTGTACTCTATATCGCGGCTCAAGAATAGTCCTTGGGGGCATTATGTGCCCAAGAAAACGACGAAGGTAAGGAAAAAGCCCTGTATTATCTCAGTCGAACTTTGGTCGTGGCATAGCGGAATTACTCGGCAATTGAGAAGATGTGTTTGGCTCTGATCTTCGCCATTCAAAAGTTGAAGCACTACATGCAAGCACATACTGTACGAGTAATCTCAAAAGCAAATCCTACCAAATATATATTGTCAAGGCCAGTGTTGTCGGGAAGAATCGCTAAATGGGAAATTCTCATAAGCCAACATGACATCGTGTACATTCCTCAAAAGGCAGTCAAAGGACAAGCTTTGGCGGATTTTTTAGCAGACCACCCGACGCCATCTAATTGGGAACTTTTAGAAGACTTGCCTGGAGAAGAACTTTTCTACATAGAAATCCTTCCATCATGGAAAATGTAATTCGATGGGGCTGCAAGGCAAGACGGTGCTGGCGCCGGTGTTGTCCTGGTATCACCAGAAAAACTAGTCCTCACATACTCCTTTGTCCTTACTCATTTGTGTTCCAACAATGTTGCTGAATATCAAACTCTTGTTCTGGGGCTTCAAATGGCCAAAGAATCTGGAGTCCAGGATCTAGATGTGTATGGAGATTCTAAGTTAGTGATCCATCAACTTCTTAATGACTATGACGTCAAGAAGGAGGACCTTGTGCCTTATCACCGACGTGATTCGCAGTTGTTAGAAACATTTGATGCCGTAAGGTTACAACACGTTCCGAGGAGTGCCAATAAGTTGGCCGTTGCTCTTGCAAATCTCGCAGCCACATTGGCACTGGGGGCAGAAGAACAAGGTGTGCTCGTTCTAGTTTGCAATCGATGGGTAGTTGCACCTCTAGAGGATGAAATGGAAGAAGGATCCAATCCAGTCTCAGTTTATGAAATAAACACATATGATTGGCGTCAACCAATCATAGACTACTTGGAACATGGAAAGCTTCCAAACGACTTGAGACACAAGACGGAGATTCGACGACGTGCTCCAAACTTCATTTATTTCAAAGGAACACTTTACAGGCGGTCATTCCTCAAAACTTGGATGAGATGTCTTGGAGACGTAGAAGGGGCCAAAATCTTGGAGGAAACCCACTCAGGAGTGTGTGGAGCACATCAAGCTGGTCCAAAACTTCATGATCAAATAAAAAGGGCGGGATATTATTAGCCCACGATGGTTCAAGATTCAATGGAGTTTGCGAAGAAATGCCAAGCCTGCCAATATCATGCAAATTTCGTCCACCAACCGCCGGAGCCATTGCACCCCACTGTGACATCCTGGCCTTTTGAAGCTTAAGGTCTCGATGTTGTTGGTCCTATCACACCAAAGTCATTAGCTGGCCATGCTTATATTCTCGCAGGGACGGATTATTTCTCCAAGTGGGCTGAAGCAGTTCCCCTTCGAGAAGTTAAAAAATAAAATGTTGCCGATTTTGTTCGAAATCATATCATATATCGATATGGTGTACCTCGTTACATATCCACAGACAATGGTACGCCTTTTGTTAATCGATTGATGACAAGTCTTTGTGAGAAACTCAAATTCGTACAACGTAAATCGTCAATGTACAATGCTCCTGGCTTGGCCGAGGCTTTTAGTATGACGCTTTGCAACTTGCTTAGTAAGGTCGTCTCAAAGAACAAGCGATATTGGCACGAGAGGCTAGGGGAAGCATTATGGGCATACCGTACTACGTACAAGACACCAACCCAAGCAACGCCATACGCCCTCGTATATGGTGTGGAATCTATGCTCCCGTTAGAGATACAAGTTCCATCTTTACGTATGGCCATCCAAGAAGAGCTCACGACAGAGGAAAATGCTAAGATTCGGTTAGCTGAATTGCAAGCTCTTGACGAGAAAAGGCTTGAGGCACAACAAAAGTTGGAATGCTACCAAGCTCGCATAACACATGCGTTCAATAAAAAGGTACGGGTTCGCTCCTTTCAAGTTGGGGACATGGTTCTTGCTGTAAAGAGGCCCATCATAACTTCTCGGAAGATATCGAAATGGGATGGCCCGTATGTTGTGCAAGAGGTATACACTAGTGGAGCTTACAAGATCGTTGACGTAGACGGACTACGCATAGGACCTATCAACGGGAATTCTTAAAGCGTTACTATCCTTGAGGTCTTGTACCATGTAGGCTACTGAGCAAGAGGGTAAACTGCATACACATGTACATAAAAAAAAATTGAAAAAATTGAAAAAACAGAAAAGAGTGAAGTTTGTTTGACCGAACTACGTTGGTTTGATCTTGTGGAGTGAATTCATTCAGTTCATAGGTGCGTAGGCAGCTTTAGGAATCCATATACTTCAAGTGCAGTCACACCAAAAAAAGAAAAAATCATCATTCATTGTAACACTCCTGGCCCGCAAGAGTCTAAACTGTGAACGGCTAAATAAACAAACAAACAACATTTGAACATTGATCTTATGAATATGCGGACGACTTTATTGTGGAGCAACCATGTATAAACAAGAGAGGAAAATCTTTATTCACTTGGAATGAAATAAAATAACTTTATAGTCCTTACTAAAAAAAGAGGGATGTACAAAAAAAAAAATGACATCAAAAGAGGGAAAGACAAAGTCGACATGTGACTATGGCTCCCATTGGAGAGTCCTCAAGGCTTCACAAGCATTGTCAAAGTCCTTCTCAATCTCAACAAGCTTTGCTTCTCTCTGTTTCACAACGGCAATACTCTGCTCCAGGGAAGTATGAGAGTTCACCAAGCCTTTCACTGTCGCAACTCGTTTTGCAAGGACCTTTTCTGAGTCTCGGACAAGCAACATAAGCCCCTCTTCCTTTTTCCGCAGCTTAGTCAGCTGTTGTTGAATCTCCTGCACTTTGCCACGAAGTGTCCGGACTTGCTCCTCTTCCTCTTTTTGAAGATGTGCAGCATTCTCCATACAGGACTCCACATCTAGAAGTTGTTCTTGAAGGACATTCACAGGAGTTTCTCCTTGCTCATTTTCTCGATGGATGTGTAGTTGTAAGCTGTACTCCACGTACCTCTCAACAAGATCACGCAGTCTAGAAATGTCGAACTTCTTAGCACTGATATACTGGAGGAGCTCTTCAAACTCTTGTTTCAGTCTAGAGACATCGGCTAGAGGAGTATCCAGCCGCTTGCCTCGTATCGAGTTGACCATAAAATTTGCAGCACAACGATCAGCTTCTCGGTTAGCTCGGGCAATCATGTCTTGCACACTAAATGGAATAGATGCTTTTGCGGTGATGGAAGGAATTTCGGGAGCATGGTCAACTTCCTTAGCTAAAGCACCCTCGGCATCAGGAAGTAGGATTGGGTCATCGATAGAATTGATCAATTCCTCATCAATGGAAAGACCAAAAGCATTGTTACAAGCGCGTAGCTCTTCGCCGATGTTCACATCAGACTGATCAGCCTACAAAATAGGAGAAGTAACGGTTAGGTATATTAAAAAAAAAGGCCGGAAAGTATGATAAAAACAATTCTTACTTGTACTCCTCCATTTTCGAAATCCTCATCATAGCCAGAACCAAAAATATCATCAAAAACCGACTCAGCTTCAAGTGTTTTGCTAGGGCTATGTTTTTTATCATCCTTCCGTCGCTTTGCAACGACTTCTTGTATGTTGTGTAGGGGAAGTGGCAGTGTCCTTGGGTAATTTGACCTTAAGCTTACACTTGTCGGCAGAGTCGAGTGGATTCTTAGTTGTCCTTTTTGATGCTGAAATGTTGGAATCGTCATTTTTTCTTTTCCTATGCTTGCTCTTGCCACGAGCTTTAGGGATCTTTGGAGGAACTGGAGGACTGGAAGATGAAATCGTTGATGAAATAGACTTCAGCCAAGATACATAAGTTGGCGTAACTCGTCCTTGAAGAATCGATGGGCGACCAGGAATAATAAAGGAAGAGTTCGTTCCCACGCGAATGCTGGACTCGAACAAATGAAACAATCTCTCTAGCTTGACTTCCCCTTGTTGAGGCTCCAGTTCGCCGGGCACGTCTTGATAAAAACCGAATTGTCTGCCGAATCTGTGGGGACTGTCGAATCGTATCTCATAGTGACAAAACTAAATCTCCTGCTGATGAAGAAATTCACAGTTCGGCGAGATTGAAGCTTATCATCTATGAAGTCCTCATCACGTGTGCCATTCACGGACGTAGCGAGCCAGTTGATCGACTTGCCAGTGCGAAAGCGGTTTTGTGCTTCAGAGAGCTGGATAGGCAAAACAACGTCTTTGCCTTGAAATGCAATCATGAGGGCACCTACAGAGTCGCGAATAGTGGCATGGTGGCTACGAAAATATTTTGCCACCCAAACGTACACATAGTGTGCAGGAAAAAATCCGCAGAGCTTCCCTGGGGTTGCAGATTGGGAGAGATCATTTAAACCTCTATAAATGCTTACCAAGACAGGAATAGTAAGAGAAGTCTGGTGTCCACGAGCAAGGAGTGAAGCAGGCTTGAAAACACTCGGACGAATGTCACCTAAGTTCTCCACTGGCAAGACAAATGCGCAAAGCCAACAAGAATAGAATGCTGCAAGGTATGAGGCCTTGCGGTGTTCCACTGGGATATCTATATCATTAAACGCCCCATGAATCACAACACTCCACGGTTGAGGGTCTCCGGAAGTTGCAAGGTCCTTCACGTAAAGAGGAACATCAGTTCGCTTACCATTGTTTCTGGACATCACCATGTATCTACAGGAGCCTCGGAACCAAAATGAGCACCCCTCTTCAAATGTGATGTTTGATCTTATAGACTTTCTTGTGATGTGGAGGAACTCCTTAAACAGATATTTGCAACATATAGGGAGACATAGTTGACCTTCGTTCCCAGAATTTTCAAATTCAGCAGCAGAGGGTATGACTTCGTCATAAAATTGCTGGTTATTGGTAGACCACTAAGAAGGTGTATGTCCCATAAACTAATAGAAGCCTCTCCAAACTCAGTGAGCATGGTATTCGTAGTAGGACACTAGGATTCACAAAGGGCCTGCATAACTGAAGGATTTTGTTTGTAAAGGAACATTGAGGCATAAACGGCGTCGAGAAGATGTACACTACTAAGGGAATTTCTGAAATGTCGCAATATGTCCTCCAACCACTCCCAATAGCGAGGGATATGGGTAAACTCAACACCAATGTTCATATAGGAATTTCAACTAGTCTCCTTCCTAGAGATACATGCATGAAGCGTCTGTAGTGGCTTGAGGTGAGATGCACGAAGAACGGCTTTAGAAGCTTTGTCTGCAGATGTTTTGCGGCCTGAAATGTCTTTCCACCAACAGTTCAAACTAGGCGGACATTGTTCAAATGACTTATTCTTTGCAAAAGGTCCTGTCAATGGACGAAAAATTGAAAATTGTGCTTTATGGCCACCATTTGCGTCATCGACTACAATCTGAGATTCTCCGTCAGATGCTCCCACGGACTCAAATCTCACCATGATATATTATTTCCTAGCAAAAGGGAAACAAAATAAAAAAGTTCAAAAGAAAAAAAAAATGATGAAATACAATTCGTCAAACAAAAATTTTATAAAGCGTATTGATCGTTAAAGTCATATGCTAGATTATTGGTTTTGTCTTTCATTATTTTTGTTACAAAGCAAAAGGAAAAAAGAAGTCAAAAAAAAGGAAAAAAAAAGAGAAAATTAAAAAGCTGTGACACGTGAAGAGTGCATCATGCCAAGTTAGTACTTACTCTACCCACCACTTTATTTTCATTTTTATCAAAAAAACACAAACAAACAAAACAAGTGCAAAAACCACTCTTCCTCTTCCTCTTTCGTTCACTTTTAGTTTTTCTTCTTCCTCTAAACTCCCATGTAAATTTCCTGAATTTGTTTTGGAATTTTGAATTTAAAACCAGAATGGTTGATTTGGACGATTAAACGGCCATCTCGATTGGTTTTTTATTGACGGCGCGTTGGTGGCTCGAACGGTGGTTCTGGGTGGGCGGAAACTCCGGCGTTTGTTTTTTGAGAAGAGATGGTGGGGATTTGCAGCTAAACAACCACGTAAGTGACTTACTTTAGAATGGTGCTGGTTGATCAGTTTTTTAAAAAATATACCATCTCAAATTTTTGGTCATCAAAATCCAAGAAAGTTATTGACAAGAGGTTTTTTGCTGTAAGTTTTTTTTTTAAAAAAAATTTGGCTTGTTGATTAGATACAAAAAATGATTGGGATGTTAATTCAACTTGAAAATTTAGCATCAGTTGTTAATGTCTTGGATTTGCAATTAAAAAAAAAGGGTACCTCGAGATGTTAAAACAGTGGAGTTCGGCCAACTCAGGAATAAAAAAAATTCTTGACGGAAATCAGAAAAAGGCTTCTTCTTCACCGACGGGTATAGTTCAGTCTGTTATAGTAGAGTTCGTCTCCGGCAAGGCCTCCGAAACACCAAATGAGGCAGTGAAAGTATAGGCTTCGACAGGGCTCTTGGTTCGGCTGGCGTCCGGTTACTCCGTCTTCAATGGTGACAGAATAGGCTTCGGCACGGCACGTTCGGCTGGCGTCCTGTTACTCCGTCCTTCAATGGTGAAATTGAATTTCACCCTATGGTATTATTTATAGGCAAAATCTTATAAAAGACGGTCTTACATTAAGCTTAATGTAAGACCAGCCCAATAAGCCAATTAAAAGCCCAATTACGCGTGCCACGAGCTAAAGAGCCCAGAAAAATTGATTTTTTAACTTTTCAACCTAAAACCTTAACTTTTGCGTTTTTTAACTTTTCAACTTTCTTTTTACTTTCAAAACTTTAACTTTTGCATAAAAAACCATAACTAATACGGCTAATGGAGTGAAGGGTATTGATTCCACATACGATATTAGTTATTGATTTATATGCAAAAGTTAGGATTTTAGGGCGAAAAGTTAAAAAACGCAAAAAGTTAATGTTTTGGGTCGAAAAGTTAAAAAGTCAACTTGGCTGGGCTGCTTAGCATGTGGCGCGCGTCATGGGCTTCTTTAAGGTTTATTGGGCTGGTCTGAGGTTAAGCTTAACCTAAGACCGTCTTATAGTAAACCAACTCTTATTTATAGTACCATGAAAATCTGTCTTCTTTGCAATTTTAATTAACTTAATTAAAGTTGTATTAGGATTAGATTTTGCAGAAAAAAGATTTCAAAATCTAAAACAGAAAATATATATTTTTATCTTTTTCCAATTATCATTTGGTAAAAAAAAATGATATTGAAATCATTATCTTCCAAAACAAAAAAATCAGATATTATTCAAACCAAAAGATTATACATATCTGTTGAAATGTTAGCTCTGCGTGAGCTAGAAAGGAAAATCAATAATTTTAAAAAAAAAATTCAATCAAAACCATTTCACTAGGATTCAGCGTGAGGTATGGTTTGACCTTTATTTTTATATTTGATTATCATAACAAATGATTTCAAAAGTAAGAGTAAAAAAATAAATTAAGTTTGTTATATGGGTTATTGGGTTCAAAATACAAAGACTCGTTAGTCCATGAAAAAAATCGAGACCCGATCACGCTAAAACACTCAAAATTGTGTACGTGACCAGTCTCGAGGGGGCAATTTGTAGGCAAAAAAAATATAATATGTGCCACGTCATCAAATTTCATTAATCCAGTAAAGTCAACCGTTGACTTTATAAACGTAAATGATAAATAATATTAATTAATTCGGACTTGTAATTAAGTTTGGACCGTTTTAATTATTTGTCATTTACTGGTTGGATTAAGGCCTAATAAATGGGCTATTTGGATAAATGATGGCTGTGAGGCCCATGGTGGCTACTCACTAAAACCTAAACCCTAGAAAGCTCTATAAATAGAGCTCTCCAGTCTCATTTGAATGAGGTCCAGAAAATAAATCAGAAGGGAGAGAAAACCCAGAAGCCACAGCTATTCCAGAGATACAAACACTCTCTAGAGTAGAAAACTATATCAACATTGCTTAATTTAGAAGAAGAACAATAAGCACCATAAAATCATTGTGCCGTTCTATTCTAGATAACAAGACTTGAAGAGATCAAGACCGGTGTCCCTCATTCAAGAAATCTAAATTCGTGTTACGAAGCTGTCAAGTCAAGTTCGTGATACAAGTCAAATCATTTGTGGAGATTGAATCAGTGGAATTTCATTAGAGATTGTAACCCATATTATCAATAAATTATTATTTGTTACACTATTTTTATTCTCATTATTGCAGATTACAAAATTTGCGTTTACACCCATAATAACATGCTTGAATCAAACATCCATTCAATCATGTAATAAATCATGCAATCAATTAACATGCTCATCAACACGAAATTCCAATTCAATAGCCACGTATGAACCCTAAAATGGTTCCCGATACATGATACTATGAATAATCCTAATCCTTAGGACATGATATTAATCTAACACATAAGGACATGTACGTACCTTGTGTAGACAAAGTGAGAGGCCCCTTTAGAAATCTAGAAGTCGCCTAAAGTAAATTCTCCGCCTATCAAAATAATAATACAACAATGAATTAATATACTCCCTCTGTTTTTTTAATATGCACCTAAGACTGTAACAACCCGGATCTACGACCAACCTAATTAAGACCTAAATGCAGCGGAAAACCTAATCCGGGCTATTACCATCATACTCACCACGAGTGTCGAGCTCCAAAACCTTGACTTTTTAAAACTTTTATATTGTAATGATTATATTAAAACCTTTAACTATAATTAACTATATTAAGTGATCTTAAAATATTTTAAACAACTAGATTTGTTATTAAAAATTCTACTGAAAATCCGGCAGAGTTCCGTTTGTAAACGGACCGCCTAAAACTTAATTTAGGACTCGCGTCCACTTATAAACCAGTATTCAAAATCCAGCAACCATTATACTTTAAACTTAATAAACTCAAACTCTTTAAACTTAATTACAAGTTAACTATTAACTATACTATTACAAAGTCGATCGTCCTCGCCGCAATACAAATAATAGGGATAACATATTCGAGTCTTCTTCAACAATACTACCTTCATGTACCTGCATATACCGCCACGTAGTATCAGCCAAACTGGCTGAGCAAAATTTCATACTGAAAAGCCAAACATATATGCAGGTAGGATATACATTAAATATATCCTACAAATCAATTTCTTTCAAAACCAAATAATAAGTAACTTTATAAAACCTTTTCCGTATTTCTTTTTATAAAACAAAACCGTTCTTTTCTATTTCTAAATCAAATCCTTTCTATTACTTTTCTTTAAATCAAATCCTTTCTTTTTCCTTTTTCAAATCTTTCCTTTTTCCTTTTGATAACCAATCCTTTCTTTCCTTTTTCTTTCATAAATAAAGATTCATAAACCTAGAGAATGAAACGAACTTTTCTTTGCCTTTGGGCTAGCTACGCCCTCCGGATAACTATAGACAAAGACCCCTAGTGTGCACATCCTACATACGGCCAAACCGTAGCAGAAGATCTAAGTCAGAGGTACTGATCAATGTACCTCAACTATTCTATTCTGTATAGTCGAGCCAAACCCGACTAAGTTCCAATTCCTTGAGATACCACTGAGATAATCCCCACAACTTTGAAAATATAAAACTATCTTGGAGATACCACACAGGCAATCCAATAACTTTTCAAACATAAAAAAAAACTATTCGAAATATCTTTCTATAATCTTTCCTTTAATTGCGGTTTGGAAACCAACTTTCTATCTTTTGGAGGAACATCCCCCCATTCGAACCAATCTCAACAATGATTAGATAAAAACCCTTTTAAAACTCTTCTTGTAAACTATAAAAGATACTTTTCAAACTAAACTCCCGTCTTTTAAAACAAACTCAATCAAAATGAGTTTAAAACTTTTATAAAATTCTTCTCGTAACTATAAACGTCTTAATAAGAAATCTTACCTTTTAAACTTACAAAACGTTTAAGTAAGAGATCTTACCTCTTTGGACTTATAATGTAAACTATAAATTTTTGAATATGAAACCTTACCTCTTACGAATCATAGCAAAACAACCACCTCCAAAACGACTCTTTAGTAAACTCGAAAGCTACATAATAACATACATGTGTTCAATAATTAATTATAGACTTAGCTAACTAGTAATGAAATTTCACTAAAACTAGCTTTAGAAACAACCAACTTCTTATAATTCCATTTAAATCATGTAAACAAACATATCATAAACCATATAAATTACTTTCATGTTCTAACTCGAACTTTCATTTAACATTAATCGCAGTCTAACTAAAACCTTTACCAAAACTAATTAAACTCATCTTAATTTATATAAAATCAACACTTAAGAATCATATATTCATTTTGATACCCAAAAGTTCAATATGAAACAATCATATGAAAGCATAGAGTTTTAAGATCAACTATATAAAATGTAGAATTTGGGCAGAAACTTAAAATGAGCATAACTCCCTCCTACGAAGTCCAAATCAAGCGTTTCTTGAGCATATCTTGAGTAAAATTTCAATACGAACAACTTTTGTGAAGTAATATTTTTGATAAAAATCCCAGAAATTGCGAAAAACACATTTTACAAAACTGACAGAATTTCTTACGAATTCAAGCTAATTTCAATCCATCCTAACTCACAGTAAGAAGTTTAATAATCAAACTAGTAACATAAACGAACTATTAAACACCTAATTAAACCTCCTACTCAATCAATTCATACACAAAACCTTCAAATCAAAAACCCCTAATTCAATTTCAATACAAAAACCCTAGCTTCATAAACTTTGGAAAAACTGAAATAAAATTGAGAATACAACTTACCGACTACTAAGGGAGATTCAGGATGAAAGATAACTTGGAAATCGCCCCTAAAACGAGCCCTAAACGCCCCAAAACGAACCAGATTATACTTGATCCCTTCTCTTTTCGCGTTGCTAGTCGAGTACCACCACTCGTGGTGGCTTCGCGCCCGTCATATGGCAAAAACAAGGGTTTTGGGAGCCCATAGTCCTTATTCTCTATTCTCCTTGACTCCCTCTTCTCTTCTCTTTGTCCTCCTTCTTTTGAGTTTTCCTCCTCTTCAAGAAAAATCAAAGGCACGTACCTCATCGAGGGCTGCCTAGTACATATCAGATAGGTGGGAGCTAGGCACATATCAAACAATTTTTATAAAAATGTAGTACACTTATATATTTATGTAGTATAATTTTCACGTAATGTAGTATATTTATATATAGTTTGGAGTAGTATAGTTTCTGAAAATTGTAGTACAAGAAAAAATTGTAGTATATTTTTTTTAAAATATAGTACAGACCTATCTGATAGATGTTACTGTTCACATCTATCAGATAGGTCTTTGGCTTTTCCCGTACCTCATATGCTAAGCTTCCATTTTATTTTCCTTTTTTTTTTCCTTCCACTTAATATAATCTAATATATGCTTCCAATCTATTTAGTCCAATTATCCTAAATTCTTCTCCTTATACATATATCTAAATACAGCTATTTAACTTTAAAATATATTTTAAATACTTATACAACTTCATATACAACAATGATAAGTCATACTCGTTAAAAGAATTAAACTCAATATTTCTTGTAATCGTTCCATTAAAACGTCAAAATAATTAACTAAGTAAAAATAATTATCTTTTCAATAATTCTATAATCAAATCTAATTTCCTTTAATTAAACTTGAAGACTATTAATATATAATCAGGCTAATAAATCATACTTAGCTATTAATAAAATACTCTTTAAAAATAGGGGTATTACAAAGGCTTTGCACTAGGACCAAGGAAATTTTTAAAAGTAAGAAAGAGAAAGAGTAAAAGTAAGAAAGAGAAAGAGGAAAAGTAAGAAAGAGAAAGAGAATTATGATAAATGTGTACTTTTGGGGCCCACTTTTAGGAATATCAAGACAAACATTAAATGTGCACCCCACCATATATAAAAGTTGTACTAACATACATATTAAAAAACACTCCAATATGGTAAAACATGCATATTAAAAAAAACAGAGGGAGTACTAATTAATTCACAGCAATATAACTTACTTTAAAACGTCTCAAAACTCGTTTTAAAATACTTTAAATATATTAAAGTTCCAACCTTTAACGGCCTTTAATATAATACTCATAAATCTATACTTTAAAACCTCAAAAATCACTAATTTAATACTTAAAAATCACTTTAAATCAATAATAATAAATCTGAAATTATAATTTATATTCATAATAAATAAAAATCAAATTTTTAATAATCGAATAATAAAGTTTTCAACTTTATTATAGAAACATATAAAAATCATAAAAACTATAACTTTAACATTAAATTATAATTTAAACATTAAAGTAGAGGATAGGGTTAAGAAATAACCGAAGAAAACCACGAAAAACCGGAAAACAAAGAGACACAAGCATGAGTGGTGGCGCGTGGTGGCGGTGCGGCGGCGCGTGCGGGGACGCACGCTGCAGCTGCGCGTGCTGGCGGACGGCGAAGCAAAGGGTGAGGTGGCTGTTGTTGCTGCGGCGCGCACAGAGGAAGAAAGGGGAGTAGTGGCGTGTGTGGTGGCCGGCGGAGCAAAGGTGAGGGTGGCGGTGTGTGGCCGGCGCCGGAAAAACAGGAGGAGAGATAGAAAGAGTGAGGGACGAGTGAGGGGAGTGATGGAGAGGAAAAACAAAAGTGTTGAATTATAGGTTTTTATAGGTTTTGCCTAAATCATAGGGTGAAGAGGTTTAAGCTTTAGGTTTGGGCTTAAGTTGAACATGACACTTAAATCAATTGGTTGGACTCCTTAACCCAACATTTAAAATCATCTTAAACACGACCCATAACCTTTACATAAATTATTAAATACTTAAATACAACTAAATAAATATTAATGACCATTTAAAACGCTGTTCAAATATTCAATACTTAAATAATTAAATAAAATAAGTATGAAAATGATTATAAATATATACTTTAAATATATTTATAAAATTCATAAAATTACGGGGGATTACAGATATATGCGGACCTATACATCCCTCGTGTGGGCCATTTAGATATTTTATGGTTCTTGTTGGAGTTAAGGCTTGCAAAGCCTACTTGTGTTTTTCCCAAACATCCCACATCACCTATGGAAGGGAGCTTGCCTTTGTTTATTAACTCCCTTCCTCTTCATGTTTATTGAGTTGAGTACTTGGTTGGCTTTTGTGGCTGGAGATCAAGCTTGGGTTTGGGCTTGCTATCACACACACACGAGCGCGCGCGCGCGCCGCCCACCCGGACCGGACCGGGCTGGGATGGGACCTGGGATCTGGGATCTAGGACCTGGGATCTGGGATCTGGGATCTGGGTTTTGGGTTCTGGATTCTGGGAAGAGCTGAGCTGGAGCTTATCTTTTTGGACCCGAGCCCAACTGTGTGTAACGTTAACATGTAACACTGAAACGTTTTTAAACGTTACAGTGTTAATGGCCTTTATTGTCGCCCTTGATTTCCTCCCTCTGTTTATTACCTTCCTTCTTGGCTGATTCTTTTACTATAAAATCAGTCCACTGTTACCTCAGTTTGGCATCCGAAAATCACTTCTCTTCTCTTCTTCTTTCTCTCTTCTAAACACTGGGTACGTGCATAATCAGTCTCCAAGATCTTTCTCTGTTAGTGGTGACTTAGAAAGGTCGTTGTGTTAACCTTGGGGAGCTTTCCGGCCAGTTGCGATTACCACCATAGTCGGGCCGTAATTGCTTTCAAATTGTTAGAAAATGACTGTCCTCTGTTATGTCTGTGGCAAGCCAGATCATAAGGCTTACCAATGCCCTCAACGCCAAGGTTCTGTGCAAAAACAAGGACCTCAGGCCAACCTTGCTGAATCAAACGACATTATCGCTGCTGTGGTTGTTGAAGCAAATCTGATCGAGAACAGTACTGATTGGATTCTGGACACTGGGGCTTCAAGACATTTCTGTGCAAACAAGGAGCTGCTCCATGATTTTCAGGATGCTTCTGAAGGCGAGTGTGTCCACATGGGCAATGCTGCAACTGCTGGAGTACTTGGACGAGGAAAGGTCACTCTTAAACCTACCTCTGGAAAAACCCTCTCCCTTTCAAATGTGTTGTATGTTCCTACTATGCGTCGCAACTTAGTGTCTGGTGCCTTGTTAAACAAAGCTGGTTTGAAAATTGTTTTTGAGGCTGACAAAGTTGTAATGACTCGTGGTGGGGAATTTGTTGGGAAGGGGTATTTAAGTGAAGGTTTATTTATTCTGAATGTTGCTTCTTCCATTTCTGCTGTTTTTAATAAAACTGTTTCTAGTTCTGCTTATATTGCTGAGTCTTTAAATTTGTGGCATGGTAGATTAGGGCATGTGAATGTTGCTTTCATTAAGAGACTAAGGACCTTAGCTTTAATTCCTAATCTGTCGACTACTGAGTTTTCTAAGTGTCCAGTTTGTGTTGAAGCAAAATTCACTAAGAAACCTTGCAAAACTGTGACTCAAAGGACCACACAACTTCTAGAGTTGATTCATACGGACTTAGCTGACTTCCAGAACACTAGAAGTAGAGGAGGAAAATTCTGGTATATTTCATTTGTTGATGATTTTTCGAGGTACACTAAGATTTACCTTCTCAAAGCCAAAAGTGAGGCAGGGGAAGCTTTCATCAAATATAAGGCCGAAGTAGAAAACCAACTTGATAGGAAAATCAAGAGGGTTAGATCTGACAGAGGTAGAGAGTTTGAAAACTTCTCTTTGAATGACCATTGTGAGAAATTGGGTATTATTCATGAACTTAGTGCACCTTATGTACCCCAACAGAATGGTATAGCTGAACGGAAAAATAGGTCTTTGAAAAACATGATGAATGCTATGCTTGTAAGTTCTGGATTGCCTGATGAAATGTGGGGGGAAGCAGTCCTTTCAGCCTGTCATGTTCTTAACAGAGCACCTCACAAAAGGTTAGATAAGACTCCCTATGAATTATGGAAGGGGTTTACTCCAAACTTGAGCTTCTTGAGAGTGTGGGGTTGTCTAGCTAAAGTTGGGCTACCTGACTATAAAAGGTCAAACATTGGACCCAAGACCTTTGATGCAGTATTTATTGGTTATGCTCATGCTGCCTATAGGTTCATGACTTTGAGTGATAGGTCTATTTGTGAGTACAGAGACGCTGAGTTCTTTGAACATGTTTTTCCCTTGAAAAAGGGTGATGTTGCTTCCATGCCTTCATGTTCTTCTCCTACGGTTGTTTTACCTACTTGTTCTACGCACGACGTTCCCTTACCTACTAGTGATGTTCCTGCTGATTTGACTTTAAGTAGTACTTCAGTTGATTTGCATGTTAGTAGTTCTGGTGCTATAGATGAACCTAGGAGAAGTAAAAGACCTAGAGTAGCAAAAGACTTTGGTTCTGATTTTGTCACTGCTTTTCTGTCTGAGAGCTCTTGTATTGACTTGTTGAGTGATGAATTGGTCTATGCTTTCATGATAGAAGAGGACCCTAAGACTTTTGAGGAAGCAATGAGATCTGTGGATGCTAGTTTTTGGAAAGAGGCCATTAAGAGCGAGTTAGATTCCATAGTGTCTAATTCCACTTGGGAATTAACTTACTTACCTAAGGGATCAAAGACCATAGATAGCAAATGGATCTTTAAAAAGAAGTTGAGACCTGATGGGACCATTGAGAGGTTTAAAGCCAGACTTGTGATTAGGGGCTTCACTCAAAGGAAAGGACTAGATTACTTTGACACTTATTCTCCTGTGACTAAGATAGCCACCATTAGGACCCTGTTAGCTCTTGCTGCTATTCATGACTTAGTCATACATCAGATGGATGTTAAGACTGCTTTCTTGAATGGCGACTTAGAGGAGGAGATTTATATGTCTCAACCTGAGGGTTTCGTGGTGCAAGGTCAAGAAGATAAAGTGTGTAAGTTGAGGAAGTCCTTATATGGTCTCAAACAAGCACCAAAACAGTGTTATGAAAAATTTGACAGTACTATTGTGTCAAATGGCTTCATTGTCAACAACTCTGACTCTTGCGTTTACTCAAAGCTAATAGGATCAGATTGTGTAATCATATGTCTTTATGTGGATGACATGTTGATCTTTGGTAATAATTTAAAGGTGGTCAATGATACTAAACTTTTCTTGACATCGAAGTTTGAGATGAAGGATTTGGGAGAAGCTGATGTGATTTTAGGAGTGAGACTTAAGAAAACCTCCGGTCGCATCTCCCTTAGTCAGTCTCATTATATGGAAAAGGTGCTTAAAAAATTTAACTCCTTTGATGTTGCTCCAGGGAGTACACCCTATGACCCTAGTATTCATTTGACTAAGAATTTAGGAGAAAGTGTTTCTCAAAGTGAATATGCGAAAGTCATAGGTAGTTTGATGTACCTCATGAACTGTACTCGACCTGACATAGCTTATGCAGTGAGTCGACTGAGTCGATATACTCATAACCCTAGTAATGAACATTGGAATGCTCTTCATCGTCTTCTTAGATACCTGAAAGGAACAGTTGATCTATGTTTGCACTATTCTAAATTTCCTGCTGTACTTGAAGGATTTTGTGATGCAAACTGGGTTTCAGGTAATGATGAGATTAGTTCAACTAGTGGTTACGTGTTTACTCTTGGTGGTGGTGCTATTTCGTGGAAGTCTTCGAAACAGACTTGTATAGCACGCTCAACCATGGAGTCTGAGTTTATTGCACTCGAGTTGGCAGGGCAAGAAGCTGAGTGGTTGAGAAACCTTTTGTCTGATATTCCATTATGGGGAGGGCAGGGTGCTCCTGTCTCCCTTCATTGTGATTCTCAAGCAGCCATTGGCGTTGCTAAGAACAGTGTCTACAATGGTAAGAAAAGACACATACGGATCAGACATGGAGTCGTGAAACAACTCCTGAAAAATGGGGTGATTTCTTTGGACTATGTCAGGTCCGAAAGAAATCTTGCTGATCCCTTTACTAAGGGATTATCTAGGAGAGTTGTCCTAGAGTCGTCGAGGGGGATGGGGCTTAGGCCCATTAGTTGAGAGTTTATGGTGGATACCCGTTTGTGGTCAAACGAAGCCATAGAATCTTAACTTGCACTACATTTCTCATCCCTATGGTGTGTTGGTAGTGCTTTCTAAATCCATAGCCTGTTTGGTGGTGCTATTGAGACGCACTTTATGGATTTATATTGTGAGGTTGAGCTTTTGCTCTTAATAGTTCCATATCCCTCAGGGTGGTGTTATTGAGGAACACTTAATGGACTACCTACGTAAGTGTGGAGGTTAAGCCGCCTTCTATGAAAGACTGGGCTATCTTTCTAGAGCACTTATGAGACCCAAGGTGTGCGCATGGCTATAAAGCGCTTGTGTTGTATTGCGGAGACTGCACGTTCTTAAGGTAGGTATGTGTTGTGGGGGTCTCAACGGAACTCTGGCGAGTTCAAGAGAAATTCACTCACTAGAAAGTAAGTTGTTGCCTCACTCCACTATGTATCAATTCAAATCGAAAGATATTGATGCTTAAGTACCTCCCTTTCCTTACCCAGGAATTTCTTTTGCTTTTCAGAGCCTTTGTGGGGGATTGTTGGAGTTAAGGCTTGCAAAGCCTACTTGTGTTTTTCTTAAACATCCCACATCACCTATGGAAGGGAGCTTGCCTTTGTTTATTAACTCCCTTCCTCTTCATCTTTATTGAGTTGAGTACTTGGTTGGCTTTTGTGGTTGGAGATCAAGCTTGGGTTTGGGCTTGCTATCACACACACACACGCGCGCGCGCGCCGCCCGCCCGGACCGGACCGGGCTGGGCCTGGGACCTGGGATCTGGGTTCTGGGTTCTGGGTTCTGGGAAGAGCTGAGCTGGAGCTTATCTTTTTGGACCCGAGCCCAACTGTGTGTAACGGTAACATGTAACACTGAAACGTTTTTAAACGTTACAGTGTTAATGGCCTTTATTGTCGCCCTTGATTTCCTCCCTCTGTTTATTACCTTCCTTCTTGGCCTGATTCTTTTACTATAAAATCAGTCCACTGCTACCTCAGTTTGGCATCCGAAAATCACTTCTCTTCTCTTCTTCTTTCTCTCTTCTAAACACTGGGTACGTGCATAATCAGTCTCCAAGATCTTTCTCTGTTAGTGGTGACTTAGAAAGGTCGCTGTGTTAACCTTTGGGAGCTTTCCGGCCAGTTGCGATTACCACCATAGTCGGGCCGTAATTGCTTTCAAGTCAGTGGTCTTCTACCGCGACACAACCTTGAATTTAGTCTTTGTTCAGTCATTGTAATCAGTCATTTTCTAACAGTTCTAATTGATGCATCGACTACATGGTCCCAAGTATCCTTGTTATCCTCTAGTAAGCTGGCGTTTGCGAGATTACTTGCTCAATTGATTCGATTGCGAGCAAATTTTCGAGATTTTTCAATCAAGACTATTTGTCTTGACGACGCTGGTGAATTCACTTCTCAATCTTTTAATGACTATTGCATGTCCATTGGGATAAATGTTGAACAACTTGTAGCTCATGTTCACACACAAAATGGTCTGACGGAATCATTGATTAAACGTCTCCAATTAATAGCAAGACCATTACTAATAAAGTCGAAACTCCCAATTATTGCTTGGGGACATGCAATTTTACATGCAACATCACTAATTCGATTAGGCCAACAAGTTATCATAAAATCATCCCATCACAAATGATTCATGGTCAGGAAGCAAATATTTCCCATCTTAGAACTTTTGGATGTGCAGTATATGTTTCAATCGCTCCACCACAACAAACTAAGATGGGCTGTAACAGCCCGTATTTTTAGGTGTTATATTATGTGCTAAATAAAATTTATGGATTAATATATTCTTAAGTGTGGGTAAGATCAACATTCGGGATATAGAAATGAGACTCGAGGAGCAAATAAAGTGGGTGAATTTTATAACTTGGGAATTATTATTAAAGTGTACAAAAAATACATGTAAAGAGGAAAAGAAAGAATAAGGGAAAATAAGAAAAGAGTTTAGAAGGAAAAAAAAAGGAGAAAGGAAAAGGAAATTAAAATAAGAAAGGAGAAGAGGAATAGAAGTCAGTAAAAGGAAAGGAAGGGAAAAAGAAGAGAGAGAAAAGGATGAAAAGAAAGAAGGAAGGTTGAAGATCAACCTTCATGGTGTTTTCCGGCGAGATTTCGGCGAGATTTTCGGCCAATAAGTCAGGGAAAAATCTTCACTTAAGTGTAAGTAACAAAACCCTTAAATTAATTTCTGATTTTGGGTTAGTAAGTTTCAAACCCTAAATTTTATGTTTAATTGTTTATGCATGTTGAGTTTGAGGAAGAAGATGAAAATGGAGTCTTGAAAGAGATTGGGATTGAGTAATGAACTACTTAGGAAAGTTTGGAAAAATGAATTGGGGCCAAATCAAGGTAATAGAGTATTATCTTTTCATTAAGTTCATTTGAGTTTTTGATCCTTTGATATTAGTGAAATTTGGTACTCAAATCAGTGTTGACAAATGGTTAAGTTCTTATTATAGATGTAACCTAAGTGCATGTGAGATAATTTAACTTTGAAAGTGTTAACTCTTCATTTCCCGTAAGAATTTGAACCAGTTTCGTAAAAACCTATTTTTCGACATCTTCTGGTCATTTTTAGCCAAAATGCTATTTCACGAAAGTTGTTCGTATCAAAATTTTACTCAAGTTAGGCTCAAAAAATGTCTGATTTGGAGTTGTTATAAGGGAGTTATAGCCATTTTAAGTTTCTGCTTAATTTGACATTTTGTTGGACGATTTCACTTCTTGGTAAAAGTTGTGGTGAATTTCCAAATGGAAGGTTGAAATGTTTTGCAAAGTGTTTGAAGGAAATAATTATAAATTGTATTTTTTTAAGAGTTAAATGAAAATTTAGTCTAGTTTTTGATGGTTACATCATCTACCTTATTTCTTGGACTTTGTTTAACTTACTTAACTTAGATTTTACAAAGTTGTGAATAATAACTTTCAAATAAAGTGTATATATATTTCACTTGAGAAGTGTTGATTTGTCTTCCTTTTACCACATTGAGTATAATAAGACATTTTACAATTACAATTTTTTACTAATAAAATAGTTCCCAATATATAAAATCATATATCTCCTCAGCGAATTTTAATGATTTTGTTATTCTTCTAATATTTTTTGAGTAGTAATTGAATGACCTATATTTATGACAAGTACTTTAATACCTTTGTTGTGTAAGTAAATCCTTATAACTTAAACTTTCAACTTCAATGTTCGTTAGTTTCATTAAAACTACTTTTATGAAAATCTTGTTGAAATTATATTTGTATTGAGAATACGCATACTTCTTAAATAATAAGTTTAATATAAAGAGTTTGAAACGATTATGAAGATATTATTTTAGTATACGAGTTTGCGGTTGAGTACCACAAGTTCAATGTCATTTTACCCCTTATTGTTTATGACCAAAATTGTTCAATTGTTTATTACGGTTTGGAAAATGAGTTTCTAAACTATTTCAAAGTGTTTAGTTCCAAATAAAATGTGCTTCTCTGTCCCTTACCTTTTGTAAAAATTTAAAAGGAGTTATATGGTTATGAAATGGGTTATAAGTAGGCTATTTGATTTTCTAGTTAAGAGAGGTCTAGTTGAATTGATGAAGAGAAGAAGAGGGTATATTGAATAGCTTCTTAAAATGAAGTTTAGTTGGAAACTATTGATTGATTTCATGATTTACGAGGTTAATCATGGAGGTTAGTTGAGGATTAGAAGCATTATTCGAAGATCCATGACTTCATGAAGGGTACCATAAAGTATTGGTTAGCGGTTAAGGTAACTTTTATATTTAGCAAACTTAACTTTTATGCCCGTACTATATTATTGTATGAATAAAATACGAATTATGTTGCTAAAATACAATTTATTTGTTTATACAATAAAATATTTAGAACTATGAGAGTTCTAACCAAATATATTTTGGAATCATAGACAAAACTTCGGTCTCGAAGAGATACTTATGAAATGTTTTAGAAATAGTGTTTTTATGAAATGTTTTTAGAAATGGTATTTCTAGCACATTTGAGTTTACTAGAATTATAAAGCTAATAAGAAATAGTTTTGTCTTATTGTCTTCGTATAATGATTCATAAAGCAAATTGAATCAACCTTTAAGTCTCTTTCGAAGTAAATCGTATCAGTTCCTACTTTGACAAACTATAGAAAAAGAGTTTGAACCAAATGACAATGTTATGTCAAAGTCTTGAAAATACTTTATTACATACACATCCTCATACACCTCAATGAGTATTACTTTAGAGACGGGATATACCTTCCAAATTTATAAACTACTTCCAAGGTGTGAAGTTTTGTTGTACAATAAAAATTACCATTGAAATAACTATGAAAGTGTTTGACTATTGGATTAGAAGAAATTAAGTGTTTAATGTTATTAACGATAAGTAAGCCAAAGGGATAATGAGATACAATGAATGATGCAAATGGCATCTCATTTCATAAGCTAATAATATTAATAAATAAATGCATAAGCTGAAAGAGCTGATACCGAATGGTACGGTATGTACAACAACCTTGTAGGATGGGTGATCTCCTGACGAACCCTTGCAGGATGGGTGATCTACTGACGAACCCTTGCAGGATGGGTAATCTCCTGGCGAACCCTTGCAAGATGGGTGATCTCCTGGCGAATGAATAATATCGGGACATTTCCTAATGAAGGCTTGCAAGCATAATAATGAAATGGTGGGGCGACGGCCTCCAAAAGTTTAGAGACCGCCGATTTACCTAAGGAGGAAACCCCTCTCTATTCGTGTTCTCTTTCCGAATATTTATACGATGAATATTGATAATAAGTTCTACAATATATATATATGTGTTTCGGCGATAAGTTGCCAATGGTATACGAATAACAATTATCATTTATCATGAGAGGGTTTGACAATTGTACTTATACAAATTTCTTTGTTGAAATATTTATATAATACTCATAATTTTAATAGAAATAACATGTGGTTGCTTACGAGGCTTTACTACATACTAGCTATTTATAAAGTTACTCTTGTCTCCGACAGTTCCCAAATACTGTTTTAACACCTAGTGATAAATTGTTTAAAATATAATGTTTTGACGGGATGAAGGAAAGGTTACGAGTTTTCCACTCATTTTGGAATTTTGTTTGTTTTGTATATTCTCTCTTATTTTCATATTTGTGTTGGAAGTGCGGAATCAAATCAAGAGTGACATCACAGTTCGAATTATGTAGTGAGATTCAAGGTGGTGTGATATTTAGTTTTATGTTTTGGAATTTGGGTTGTATTAATTGAACATTAATGGTTTGTGAATAAATCATGTTAGTTATAGTTCGGTAATTAAGTTGAGCCAATTATGTATATGGAAAGTCTCATTTAGGACCATTGTGTTGTGGGCAGTGACCCACAGGTCCATGATCGAGGTTTTTGGTTGAGAATTTGCTGCAGGTTGGAGTTAATCTATATTTGATTCTTCTTATTAAGAATACATTCAGGCATATGATTGCTAAACGAGGCAAGCTAGCAACTCGGAAAGGTCGGGCTGTTACATGGGCCCTCAAAGAAGGTTGGGTATTTATGTTGGATTGAATCCCCATCAATAAAATATTTAGAACCATCCACTGGGGATCTATTTACGGCTCGCTTTGCAGATTGTCATTTTGACGAGTCAGTTTTTCCAACAATAGGGAGAGATATAAAACTGTTGGAAAAAGAAATTAATTTGAAAGAATTATCATTGGCTCATCTTGATCTTCGGACTAAGCAATGTGAATTAGAAGTCCAAAATATTATTCATTTACAAAGTTTAGCCAATGAATTGCCAAACGCATTTACTGACCCAAAAGAGTGACTAAGTCACATATACCATCTGTGAATGCTCCAATTAAAATTGATGTCCCGAAAGGACCAAATCTAGTTGCTAACGAGTCTTATGTACGCATGAAGCGTGGTAGACCAATCGGTTCCAAAGATAAGAATCCTCGAAAGAAAAAAGGAGTAAAGAATTATGATGGCCAAATCGAGGAACAAATTATTTTAGGAAGATCTCCTGAAGAGACTTTAGACATGAATGAAAATAATGTTTCAGAAGAAACTCATGTACCTGAAAATGAAGAAATCTCTATAGATTATATCATGTCTGGAATTAAATGGAATCGAAATCAAATCAACGTCGATGATGTATTTGCATGCAATGTAGCACTAGATGTTATGAATGATAAAGAGGATCATGAACCAAAATCTCTAGAAGAATGTAGACAAAAAGATGATTGGGAAAAATGGAAAGAAGCGATTGATGCTGAATTGAAATAACTAGCGAAAAGAAAAGTATTTGGACCAGCAGTCCGTACACCTGCAGGTGTGAAACCAGTGGATACAAATGGGTCTTTGTGCGTAAAAGAAATGAAACGGGAGAAATTGTAAGATATAAAGCACGTTTGGTAGCACAAAGATTCTCACAAAGATCTGGTATTGATTATGAGGAGACATACTCTCCTTTGGTGGATGCAACTACATTTAGATTTTTGATAAGTCTGGCAGTACGAGAAAGGCTTGATTTACGCCTTATGGATGTAGTTACAACTTATTTGTATGGCCCACTTGATACTAACATTTATATGTAACTCCTAGAGGGATTTAAACTGCCAGAAGCAGCTTATTCGAGTTCTTGTGAACATTACTCAATTAAATTGAATATATCCCTATATGGATTGAAACAATCTGGACGCATGTGGTATAATCGCCTAAGCGAGTATCTGTTGAAAGAAGGCTATAAGAATGATCCTATTTTCCATTTATTTTCATTAAGAAGTCTAGATCTGGTTATGTCATTACTGCAGTATATGTTGATGATTTAAATATCATTGGAACTCCTGAAGAGATTCAAGTTGTTGTTGATCATCTGAAGAAAGAATTTGAGATGAAAGACCTGGGAAAAACGAAGTTTTTTTGGGAATTACAAATTGAGCACCAAAAAGAAGGGATCCTTGTGCATCAGTCCACATATATAGAATAGGTGTTAAAGCATTTTTATATGGATAAGTCACACCCAATAACTACTCCAATGGTTGTAAGAGCACTCGAGGTGAATAAAGATCCTTTTGGTCCCGGGAAGATAATGAAAATTTACTTGGTCCTGAAGTATCATACCTAAGTAGGGGTGTTAATTTCGGATTATCCAATTTCGGATCGGGAGAAGTGCGATCCGGAAATTTTGGATACCCATTTTTTCGGATACCCGGATTATCCGATCCGATTTTTATGGGGGGAAAAAGTTTTAAATCAAATTTATTTAATGGAAAAAATTGCGGATATTTCAGATCGGATCGGATAATTATCCGAAAAATATCGATTTTTTATACATTTTTCGGATAATTCGGATTTTCCGGATATCCGAAAAAGGCAAAAGGGTGATCCGAATCCGATCCGAATTATCCGAAACACTATATTTCGGATCTGATCGCGGATCGGATCAATCGGATCGGATATTTGTGAACACCCCTATACCTAAGTGCAATTGGCGCATTGATGTATCTTGCTAGCCATACCCAACCTGATATTTCATTTTCTATAAGTTTGTTAGCAAGATTTAGCTCATGACCAACTCGAAGACATTGGAATAAAGTTAAACAAGTACTTCGTTATCTCCAAGGCACAAAGGATATGGGTTTCTTTTTCGCTTATCAATCCCAAAAACATTTAAGTGGTTTTGCAGATGTAGGTTTTATGTCTGATCCTCATAATGGTAAGTCTCAAACTGGATATGTGTTCACCTATGGTGGTAGAACCATCTCTTAGCGCTCCATGAAACAAACTATTGCGGCTACCTCTTTGAATCATTCAGAAATATTGGCAATCCATGAAGCTAGTCGTGGATGTGTATGGTTAAGGTCTATGATTCACCATATACGTAAGAACTGTGGTTTTTCATGTGGAGATGAAGCTGCAACCGTCTTGTATGAAGATAACACTGCATGCATTACACAACTTAAGGAAGGGTACATCAAAGGAGTTCGAACAAAGCATATTGCACCAAAATTCTTCTTCACTCATGACCTTCAAAAGAATGGAGATATTAAATTTGAGCAGATTAGTTCAAGTGAGAATTTGGCAGATTTATTTACCAAGGCGCTACCTACATCTGTATTTGAGAAGTTAACACACAACATTGGGATGCATCGTCTCAGAGACCTCAAGTGATGTATTCATTAGGGGGAGTAAATTCGCGTTGCATTCTTTTTCCCTTATCCTTGGTTTTGTCCCACTGGGTTTTCCACGAAAAGATTTTTAATGAGACAACATCTGAAGCGTATAATTATGTACTCATTAAAACTTTACTAGGAAAAACCTGTGGGACAAAAACCTAGTAAAGTTTAAATGAGGAGTAATTAAATAATGGACATCCAAGGGGGAGTGTTATAAATAATTGTATGGATGTCCACTATCCATCCCCGATAACTTCTAGGATATTCTGTGATCCAAGGAAACCCTAATTCCTATGTATATATATACCCCTTTAGTGGTTGAATAAAATAATCAATTCTATTCTTTGATATCTCTCCCTTTTTATTTTGTAACACTATTACCTTTATCTCTATAGTATAAGGGAAGAGGTGGGGGTGGACACTAAAATTTTAAAAAAAAGAATATCTTAAACGCTTGATTAACTAGATAATTAATCACTTTACTAAAAACCAAAAGAAAAAGTGGTTTTTGCATTTTAGTTGTCAGTTTTCAAAATCATCATGTTCCCAATAAATTTGACTAATCTTTTATTCATTATAGGACATATATCATATGACTTTCAAAAGCAAAAAACCAAAAAAAACAGAAAACCATAGTAATACCGAACGGGCCCTAAATTTTTTATCGTTACGCACATCACATTCATATAAGACCAGTACAAATGCAATCATGTCACACAATCAGATTCTGATGCTATTTTTTTACTCCATATGAGGGTAGAGAGAGAAGGAAAACCTAGAGTGAAGAGGAGAAAAAAAGAAAAAAATCACCGCCCCAAAACCCTAGCGCCCCTCTCACAGCCCCCTCTGCCGACCAGCTGCCTAGCAGCCTCGCCTACTGTTCTGTTATGCAAGGGCCGTCCCCAACCGACCCGCCTCCTTCTGATCGACAAAGGCCCAGCTGCCTGGTTCAGCATCGACCGCGTGGAAAAGTGACCTATACCCGTGTCCAGCGTATCGCTACCCTCTATGAGCAGCGCCGATAAGCGCGTGGAAGGACGAAACTCTCTGTTCATCCTGGCGTCCTGGTAAATTTGAGTCCTTTTTCTTTTCAATCTTTGTTTACTACACAACATAATTCTAAATGGATCTTAAACTCTAACCTTTCTAAATCTAGTTCCTCTGCTTGCCAATATACTTATTGCTACTGTCTTTGCTAATACTATTATTTTTGGGTTTGTTTTGTTGTTTGTTGTGGCCATATTTATGGTTTTGGTTTTATTATTGCTATGCTGACTTCTGTTGTTAGAGTTGATTATCATTGGGTTTACAGTAGTTGGAGTTATATATATCGCCATTGTTCTTATTGTTGTGGGTGTAGTTGTTACTCTCATTGCTATGCGAGTGGTGGTGATGTTTACTGCCATTCGATTTGTTCTAATTGGTGTCGTTGTGATGGCTTTGTTAACATGGATTTCAATTTGCTTATTTTGGTTCCTCCTGCTTTTGGTGTCTTCAATTTGATTCTAATAGTTGTGACTCTGGCTGCTGTGATGATGTTTGTGTTTGTTGTGGCGTTACTCTTTCAACTACTTGCTGAAGTTGTCATTTTTCTACTTTCTATAATTGATTTGTTCGCACTGATCGTTGTTAGCAAGATTGCTACTCTTAGGCGGGTGTTTGTTGATTTGGCGTCGTTTGTCCAACTCCTTGTTGTCGTTGTCACTTTACTACTTCGTATAATTGATATGGTTGTGTCGATTGTTATTAGCGAAAGTGCTGCCATAATAATGTTGGTTGTTGCTGTTGTGGCATTGCCTTTTCAACTCTTTGTTGTCGTAGTTGTTTTTTCCACTCGTGAAATCCTGGTTTTCGCTACTAGCTCTGTATTTGTTGTATTTGTCGTTACTGATTTCGCTCTAGTTGTAATGCTCCCTGTCTTTGTCTTTATGGCTTTTATGGGTGTTGTTATGGTTTCATTTGCCTCTACTACCTCTGTGTTTGCCGTCATTGATCTCTCTCTGGTTGTAATGCTCCCTTGCTTTACTCTCATTTCCATGATCTGCCTTTGTTGTGATGACTACTCTTTAATGAAACCGATTATTGCAATAGCCCTTGTTCTCCTAGTTTTAATCTTTGTAATTTTCTTTAGCTCCTTCTTTTACCAGCTTGGTATTTGCCTTCCCTATTGTACTACCTTCACAATTACCATTGAGAATTTGGACTTATTCTTGGATTACTATATTGCTGATTTCCTTGGTTTTCTTTCTTTACTTATCATGTTGCTTCCATTCACAAAAGCATTGTTGTTTTTCGACTTTACATTTATGTCCCATTTCATTTTAGTAAGAATTTGAGGGACATGTTGCTCATAGTAAGGCCTAAAAGTTATAAACATCTCAATAAAAGTTTTGGAACCCTTAATTATCTGCCCCTTCTTTCTGCTAACCCTTGCAGTATAGTAAACTCTAATCTGATTTTAACTACCTCTTTCTACTTACTAAATAAAAGAATTACTCTTCTGTATTGCGTTTTTAGTCATAAAGGCATCTTATATTTCGACACTTACAACTTGTTTTCTTATGCATATTTTTCTACTTACTATGGAGGGAGAACTAATTTCTCAAGAATCTCAACATTCTCAACAATCTCAACGTATGCAACTCCCCGAGCAACTCAACGTATGCAACTCCCCGAGCAACTCAACGCAGAGCATGCTCTCTCAACACTACAAGGCCAGCAGTCTCACCACATTGTTCATTGCCAAGAGCATCCTCAGCCAGCCATAACGTCTACTCAATAAAGTGGCAAGCAAACAACTTGTACAAATATTTATACTTCTTAATGGTGACATATTGTGTAACCCCCTTTCTATACAACTGTAATAGTTTAATCGCCTTTCTTTCTCGTTGTTATAATTTATATTATGTAAAACTACAATGGCCAAGAATAACAACAAAAGAAAAAAAGGATACAAAAAAGGACCTGGATGCTTTGACGTCCATATTTCCCTGGAGTTGAAAGAGCACTCCATTAATAACATTTTCCGAAAATCTCCTATCGTTTTTAAAACGAGATTTGAAACGGGGTTCTACCCCCCTAAGAGCACTTTGGAATCCCCTTCCCTCTACACAAAGTTGCCAGGACACTCCCACTGTCCATTACGACCCTTCTCAGAAAGACCTATTCCCAAAACCGACAATTATTTTATGAAGTGCATTTCATGGAATATCCAAGGGGGTAAGAGGCCTCATGCTATAGCTGAACTCCTCTTTTTAAAACGAAAGTTTAACCCGGATTTCCTCTTTGTCCTCGAAACGAAAACTAGTAGAGCAAATAGCACAAAAATCTCTCTTTCAAAAACAAAATTATCATAGACCCGACAAACAATTCGGGTGGTTTTTGGATATGTTGGAACAACACCAACATACTAGTAACTCATACTCAATGTTTCGATAGGAGTGCTAATGTTTACCTCACACATAGACAAACCAAACAGGACTTAGTAGTTACCGGAATCTATGCACCAGCTCAGGAGCAAGAAAAGGATGTTTTCAGGTCCAATCTCATTTCTTTTCTAAACATGCAAACCCTCCCCTGGGTAGTCATTGGAGACTTTAACGAAATGCTCTCCACACAAGATAAAATAGGAGGAAGAACCCTCCGCCTCTCCCGACTACAACGCTAACCGAGACTACTCACGACTCTCAACACAATATATATTCCCACCACGCAAAACGTATATAGCTGGAAGAAAACCTGCCCACCTCAATCATCTATGAAAAGCTAGACAGGGCGGTTTGTAGTTCATCGTTTACAAATCTCTTTCCTAATTGTTTCTCGGCTTACGGGGTATTTAAGGTTTCAGGTCATGCACCTCTATTCCTTCATACAAAACAAGTAAACCAAACTAATATACGTCATTATCGGTTCCAAAGTGCTTGGACTTTAGAAGAAGAATCCCACCATATTGTGTCTAAAGCATGGAGCACTCTGGTACGAGGCACTAGATTTTTCTGCACTGAAAAAAGATTACAGAGCACCAAGCAACTCCTAAAGGAATGGGTTAAGAGAAAATACAAACACTGTGCCAATAATGGGAAAATTCACAAGAAAGAGCTCAACTATTACCCATTTACTTTTATAAGTCCCAACTATTGATTATTCCCTATAGGACCCAACTTTACTACTTTGTGACTTGTATAGGTCCTTACAGTTAACTTTCTTGTGAATTTTTTCAAAAAAAAAAGACAAAATAATCAATCATTGGATGGCAAAAAATAAATTATAATTGGATGGAACAAAATAATCACAAAATAAAAGTAAAAATCCTTGTAAGGACCTATACAAGTCACAAAATAGTAAAGTTTGGTCCTACAGGGAATAATCAATAGTTAGGACTTATAAAAGTAAATGGGTGATAGTTGAGCCCTTTCTTGTCAATTTTTCCGTCACAAAACTGTGGCGTTAACCTTACAACACCATCTATATAGACCATATCCGAAGGCTCATTCGTCAACGGGAAAATTGCTACTGTTCAAACAACAACAATGGGGCTTCCATAGTAGAAAAATATGGCTAACCCAAGGCGACAAGAACTCTAGATTCTTCCATAACAGAATGAAGAAAAGGACCATCCTTTCAAAGATTTATAAAATCCGGACCCCCGGAGACATTCGGCTTTATGACGAGAAAGAAATCAATCTTGAATTTGCACAATCGTTCAAAAGCCGCTTTTCCTCTCCACACCCTCATTCAAGAGATCTCTCACTGGATTGCATAGCCCCTATCCTCAGCCTGCAACAATGTACCGACCTCCTAGCCGTAGTTTCGGATAAAGAAATTAAAGATGCTTTCTTTGACATGAATCCTAATAAGGCCCCGCGCTCCGATGGCTTTGGTGCAGGCTTCTACCAAGCATATTGGCCCATTATAGGAACGGAAATCTCCCGAGCTATAAAGGGCTTCTTTCATCACCGCAAACTCTCCCCTACTCTCAACCACACCATCATTGCTCTCATACCCAAGAAAGACAACCCAGAGACTATAAATGACTTCCGACCCATTAACCTCATTAATTCAATTTATAAAGCCATCTCAAAATACTGGTCAATCGGCTCTCTGGGGTTCTAAACGATATCATCAGTCCCTTCCAAAATGCGCTCACAAAAGGACGGTCTATCCACGACAATACTTTAATAGTGCAAGAAGTCTTAAATACCTTCCAAAAATCAAAGAATAAGACGGCTGGTGCGCGTTAAAGCTCGATATGAAGAAAGCATATGATAGACTAGAATGGGACTTTATCTGGAAATGCCTTCAATCTTATGGCTTCCCGGCTCAATGGATTTATCTCGTAAAACAATGCGTCACAACAATATCATATTCTATCAAAGTTAATGGCATAACTACTGAATGGTTTAAACCATCTTAGGGTATCCGACAGGGTGACCCCTTCTCACCCTACCTATTTATAATATGTATGGAAGTCTTCATCAGACAATTGTCGATTCAGAGCTCCCGTACAAATACGGGAATATGCTTCGAACTCTGTCCGAACGCCATCCATATCCCCTGTCTAATGTTTGCCGACGACAGTTTACTATTTTGCAAAGTAACTACTACTGCCTGTACTAATCTCAAAAAATTGATTGATGATTTTTGCACTCACTCAGGTCAATTGGTCAATTACCACAAAGCTGCTTTAATATTCTCCAAATATGTTCCCAACTCCAAGAAGCACTCGTTAGCTAGCCATTTTAATATCACGCTGATAGGATTTAGTCGTATCACCTAATCAATAATAAACCTACGGTCCTCTAACTATGGTAATCAATGGAAGTAGGGTCGAATCCACAGGGAGACAGAGTTTCTAAATTAATATTCAATCAATCAGCTACTCCAGATGAAATCAGGGAAGAATTAACTGAACTAATGATTAAGCTAAAGAAGACGGATTAAATCGAGGAATTGACTATGGACTAAAGGTCTAGGGTATTAGGTCGGTCCACCATGCTTATACCAATCAAAAAAGGTCAACAACTATCAAAACCTAGGTCAAGAGTCAAGTGATTAGAGCATGTGTTGAGCTATGGTTAAGACTCAACGCTCATAGTTCAACATACGCCGTATGTTCACTAACGTAATCAGAACTACTGATGTGTCCTAGGCCTCTAATCATGAGACGGATCTGTGCAAACAACTACTAACCACAAGCAATCAATGAAATTGGCCATTAACATTAATCACTAATTAAGAACAAACCACACCACAATCTCTCTAATCAATCCCTAGAAATCAATAGGAGTCTAAGTAACAATCATGGTATAAACATGGCTTCCCTATCTAACACCCTAGAAAGAGAACTACTCAGACATGATTAAATCGACAACAACAAATCTAATTGAAAACCCTAAGAATTGCATCATGAACTAATTGAGAAATAAGCAATTGAACTAAAGTAATTGAGAGAAAGGAATAAAGCAATAAGCAAGACGATTACCAAATTGACGGAAAGCGGAAACTTTAATTGAATTGAAGTTGTACTTGAATCTCTTCTACAATCGAAAGCAATGATAAACTAGGCTAAGAGCTCTCTAAATGTTTTATAATATGAAAGATACCAATAAAAACAACCTAAAAAGTATTTATAAGTCCTAAGAAAACAATAAGATAGAGTGGGGAAAATAACGAAAATCGCATCCCCGTGTCGTTCACCCGATCGGGCAAAAGGGCCGCCCGATCGGGTCTGGGAACAGGCTCCCAACAGCAGCAAAATAGGCTTCACCCGATGGGATCGGGCAGCTTCCACCCGATCCGGGCCGCAACCCCAGCACCCGATCGGGCAAGTCCACCCGATGCCATCGGGTGGATGTCTTCTTCAGCTCTCAGAAAAACAGAAAGAATTGGCTAAGTATTGCTCCGCCCGATCGCATCGGGCGGAAAACCTAAACTTAAGCTTCTTTACTCGTACCCGATCGGGCAGTGGTTGCCCGACCTGATCGGGCGAGTCTTCTTTCTTCCTTGCTTCTGCTTGGCTTCAGACGCCAAGTCTTTGCGCACTTACTTCTTCATAATGGGGTCCAAATACCATCTTGAGACCTCCAAGATGCCTCATAACTTCCCGCTATAGCGTGGTGCTCAAAACATCAAGTAAATAGGGAGTTTTTCCCTAAAACCTGCAAAATGATATAGAACACACAAACCACAACTATATCGAAATAGTTAGCATAAATAGCTCCTAAGAGCATCAATATCGCACAATTTAGCTTGTAAAGAAAGGGAAAAACTCTATAAGAAATCGATATATCAAATTCCCCCAAGCTAAACCTTTGCTTGTCCTCAAGCAAATAGAACATGATCGTGGAATAGATTGCCTCACCCCATAGATAAAACAATTCAAGCTCAAAAAAACCATTTTCAAGACTAAGAATCGTTCAAGCAGACATAATTCAAATTCGGCAAATCAAATCCTTCCAACCACCAATCATCCAAGCAATTCATCAAGTTCAAGTGACTACTAGGCATACAAATCCTGAAAAGGTGCTCACAAAGGGGTGTCACTCCTCTCAATTTTGTGGCAGGCAAAGAATGTGCCCGAACACTTACCGACCCGACCATAAATGTCCCTTCCCACTCACACTCTCATGTGTTTAAGAAGGTAAAATGTCGCTCATCCTAATCAAGTCGACTCAACTAGCAGACGTACTCTTTAACTTTGACAAACTAACCAAAATCAATCTAGTAAACATTGTAGGCACAAGCTCAAGAGGACTTTTCCGGGTTGTAATGGGGCTTAGGTAAGAGGTAGGTGATACTTTTGGGTAATGTGGTGGAAAAACCAAGAAAGGGGGAGCATGAACACTCAAACAAGGCCTTAGATGGCCTAAGCAACTCCCAATAAACACCATATAACCATGAAAATAAACCAACTCTCCAAATTCAATGAATACGCACAACAAACCCAAATTTTTATTTATGAACGTGCGTGAATGAAAGAACTTTGAATTCTTTTGAACTTTTATTTCATTTTTTCTTTCATTTTTCTGATCTTCATTCACGCAACTCTAATTTTGCCTTTTCTTCCCTTTTTCTCATAATCAAGCCACAACAAATACACTTTTGATTCCTCAACAACCAAACCAAACCATGAAACCAACTTCTCTCTCAACCCATACAAAAGCTCCCCCAAGCTAGGCTTGGAAATAATATCGAAACAAAGGCCATGGGCTTATAATAAGGGTTTAAGTAACATGAAACAAGGTCATTAGGCTCAGCGGGGCTAAGGAGGATAAAAATGTATCAAAAACTAACTCTGAAGCTCAAGAATAAGTCAAAAGAACGCCTTTATCATAGCAAATGTAACAAGTCACCAAACATCAGATGAGTACGAAGTCAAAGTCAAGATCAATCCGCTAGAGAGGAACTAACACACCAAAAATATAGACTGGATAAAAGTATGAATCCAATAGGCTAGAAAAAGGCCTCACAATCTAACCAAATCAGGTATGCAGCACAAAGTAGTATATCATAGTCAGAAATTGCTCGAAATCAAAGTAGTCGAGTATCAAATCAAAGCCTCAGAATCACAAATGCCCAGCTATCCAGAAAACAAAGTCAAATCATTCTCAATAAAGCACAACAAGGGGCACAGGGAGGCAATCAAACCACTCATGATCAAACATATATTTTTTTTTCAATTTTTTCAATTTTTCTCAAAGCTGTAAACTAAACTATCAAAGCTTTAACCTACACTAAAAAGCAGTAAACTATACTAGAAAGCAATAAACTATACTCACAGTGAGAGATTCTCCCCCAAGCTGAACGAGGCAATGTCCTCATTGCAACGAGGGAGAGGAGAGAACAAGGGCATCAGCCGCCCATATCATCATTAGTGGGGTCACTGAAGAAACCACCACTAGAAGTACCACCATTATCGGTATAACCACCACCGGAGGGACCACCTGAAAAACCACTCATCCCACCACCAAAGCCACTAGGACCTGCATCAAAACCACTGCCAATACCACTAGGCCCAAGACCAAAATCTCCTAAAGAGACGGACTGACGAGCAGGCTCCTCCTCCTCATCCTCTGCCATGTCATCACTCTGACCGGTAGGCGGGCCATAACTCGGGTTCCAATGGTACCACGAGGGGTGCTGAGCAATCTGCTCAATAATGTCACGCCTACAATAGTCGTCATAGAGAGGATAAAGGGCGTAGTGCTGGTCGTTAGCCAAGGTATCCATCCGCCCCCCATCTGGTCTATACGGGTGTAGAGCTGATCGATGCGAGGGCCATATACCGCGAGGGTGGCGGTGTTCGCGTTGATCAGCCCTTCCATCCTTCCCATCCCCGTCTCCATGCGACCTAGGGTCGACATCATAGAAGTGAAGTCAAATGTGTCCGTGTGAGGGGGAGGAGGGGGGAGCAGAAGTGGAGGCGCCCTCGTCTAAAATCGGCGTATGCCGCCTATGGTAAGAACGGCGAGGGGGCTCTGGGTCAGGGACAACTAGGTCGACTCCCTCTATAGGGAGTAGGTATTTTGCCTGACGAGGCCGTAGTCGGGCCCTAGAGTCGGGCAGAATGAGGGATTTTTTGGACTTAATCACCCACTGAAATCTATGGTCAGGCAGGCGGTTCAGGACTTTGAGGGTGTTGAGATAGGTGAGGTCAATGAGGGTAGGGCCTAGGACGGGGGTACACTGAGTCTCGTCAAAGACGGCAATTTGCCGGGCAAACAATGTGATCACCCCGTTAACTAATCTCCTAGAGGTCCAACTACCGTCTTCCCTTGGCTTAGGGAGAGAGTTCGAGATACGCTCGAACTGAATAGCGATATGGTGAGCCAAGTTGTACTGAAATTGCTCCCTAGAGCCTTTAGCAATATAGCTAGCTATAGCAACTAGCTCGGCCCCCCGGACCAAGTGACCCTCAAACCGTCCCAACAGAGTCTGGGCCATGAACCGTATCCAAATGCTAAAAATAGGGTGATGGAAGTTCGCCCAATGACATTGCTGGATGTCAAAGGGCGTAGGGTCCCCTGTCAGCATAACATAAGTGTCGGCCATTTTAAAGTGGTCGGGTGGGTAGTAGTCACCCCGTACCTGTAACCTAAGAACCCCCGCAAATTCCCTAAGGCTAAGGGAGTGTTCTTGGTTTAGAAGTCTAAAGTGGACATGGGTGACCGGACCGGCCCGGGGCTTTGTCAGACTGAAACTACTAAAAAATTCATAGACTAGAGGAGGATAAGTGTTAACATGTACATTGTAAAGTGCCTCCATGCCTAGAACTTTCATGAATTCCTTAAAATCAGCAGTTAAACCAAGTTTAGACAAAAGCTCAACATCTAGAAATCGGGTAGGAAGTACCTCACGCTTTTTAAATCGCAAGAATTTCTAGCGATGTTCATCATCCCGGAAAATGATTTCCCGGTATTGAGGATCCCGTGGAACTTGTGGTGGTGGTGGTGGTTGTGGTGTTGCCTCTCGCCTAGATCTCGAGCCTTGACCTCTAATAATCCTTCGGAATTTGCTTGCCATGGTAGAAAATGAAACTTGCAACCTCTTTTAACACAAGGAATGGGGTTTAAGATGAGTGTGGGAGGAGAAAGGAAAGGAAAGATGATTTTTGTGAATGATGTTTTGTGAGATGGAGGGTGAAAGGATGAAAGGAATGGATTTTATGAAGTTTGGTTGAGAAAGGATGGAGATTTGAGGTAGAAGAATGAGGTTTTAATGGAGGTTTGGGGTTTGGAGGCTGAGGATGAGTGGAGAGAGAGAGAGAATTGATTGGAAAGATGATGAATGAATGGTGAGAAAAGGGGAGAAATCCGTGTAAAAGGGGTTATGAGGTCGCAGGCCCGATCGGGTAAAATTCCGCCGATCGGGTGAAACTCAATTCTGTGGTTGGGAAAAAAGGAACCTTCGCCCGATCAACCGCCCGATCGGGTGCTTTATTTATCATCGGGTGCTCAAGTCTCGTGCCCGATCGGGCGACGATTGCCCGATGACGTCGTGCGGAATACCTTTTTCCCAGATTTTTTTCTTTGAACTTTGTGCATCCACCCGACCTGCCACCCGATCGGGCAAGGTATTTTTGATCGGGTGCTAGGGTTGCGCACCCGATCGGGCACACATTGCCCGATGACATCGGGTGCAATTTCTTATCTTACTCTGTGAAACTTCTCGCCCACCCGATCGGGCATCAGCCACCCGATCTGATCGGGCGAGCTACTGTTCAGTAAGTAGCTCGCCTTTTTGCAAATTTGGGGCAAGTATGGCTCAAGTTTCTCTTCAAACAGCATATCTGCACATCAAAGCACACAAGATCTAGGAACACATTAGTACCCTCACGCTCTCTCACATGCTACAAACTACGAAACAAAAGAAAAGAAGATCTAACTAAGAGATACGGGTTGCCTCCCGCAAAGCGCTGGTTTATGAAGGTCCCGCACGACCATATTACCTCTCTAGGTAGATGAATCAAGTGGGGAGGAATCAAAGCGGATTTCCTCCACACAACCAACAAAGGCACCTTCATGGTACAGCTTCAGACGCTGTCCATTTGCCTTAAACTTCTTTCCTTTGTGGTTGGCAACCTCGATGGCACCATGTACCTTCACTTCTGTCACCTCGAATGGTCCAGACTATCGAGATTTGAGCTTTCCAGGAAACAGTCTCAACCTGGAATTGAACAATAGGACCTTGTCGCCAACCTTGAATTCTCTTTTTCCTATCATCTTATCATGCAACTTTTTCGTTTGCTCTTTATAGAGCCTGTGATTTTCATAAGCATGCAAACGGAGCTCATCCAACTCATTGAGTTGAAGAAGTCGTGCTTCACCTGCAGCTGTCAAATCAAGGTTAATCTCTTTGACCGCCCACGCAGAAAGATACTCCATCTCAACTGGTAGATGACAAGCTTTGCCATAAACCAGTCGATAGGGTGTGGTACCCAAAGGAGTCTTAAAAGCAGTGCGGAGAGCCCAAAGAGTATCATCAAGTTTCAATGACCAATCCTTTCTAGCTTTAGTGACCACTTTTTCAAGGATCCTCTTAATTTGCCTATTAGACACTTCTACTTGTCAGCTAGTTTGAGGGTGATAGGCAAGTCCGACTTTGTGGGTGACTCCATGTTTTGTCAATAGGGTCTTGAAGGTGCTCTTATGAAAGTGAGAGCCACCATCACTAATTACAACACGGGGGACACCAAAACGGGGAAAGATTATCTTTTTAAACATCTTCATCACAACCTTGGAATCATTGGTTGGTGATGCTATAGCTTCTACCCATTTAGTCACATAGTCGACGGCCACTAGAATATACCTATTCCCACAAGAGGTAGGAAAGGGTCCCATAAAATCAATCCCCCATACATCAAAAGGTTCGACCTCTAAAATCCCACTCTGTGGCATCTCTTGCCTTTTTGAAATATTACCCGTCCTTTGACAAGCATCACAAGACAAACAAAAGGCACGGGCATCTTTAAAAATCGAAGGCCAATAGAAACCGCTATGTAGGACTCTAAAACCATTCGCTTGGGAACCTAGATGACCACTAGAAGGCATACTATGACAATGTAGCAAAACACCCTCTATTTCCCAATCAGGAATGCATCGACGAAACATCCCGTCGGAGCACTTCTTATATAGGAAAGGATCCTCCCAAAAATACATTCTAGCCTCATGATAAAACTTTTTGCGCTACTGATATGTAAGATCGGGAGGATGAGAACCACTAACACAGAAGTTAGCAGAATCAGCATACCAAGGAATTTTAGAGGACACAAAACAAATGATCATCAGGAAAAGATTCATCTACAGGAGGATCGGAAGGGGATCCAAACCTCAACCTAGAAAGGTGGTCGGCGACCACATTCTCAGCGCCCTTCTTATCTTTGATTTCCATGTCGAATTCTTGCAGCAAAAGAATCCATCTGATGAGTCTAGGTTTGGCCTCCTTCTTGGCCATCAAGTACTTCAAAGCAGCATGATCAGTGTGTACTATAACTTTCGAACCTATAAGATAGGTTCGAAACTTATCCAATGCATAGACTATGGCTAACAACTCCTTCTCTGTCGTAGCATAATTAACCTGGGCTGGATCCAAGGTTTTGCTAGCATAGTGAATCACATGGAGTAGCTTATCCTTCCGCTGACCAAGTACTGCCCCTATCGCATAATCACTAGCATCACACATGATCTCGAAAGGGAGATCCCAATCTGGAGGTTGTATAATAGGGGCAATGATCAAAGCTGTCTTTATCCTGTCAAAAGACTCCAAACACTCATCAGTAAAATCGAACGTGGCACCCTTTAGCAACAATTGAGTGAGGGGTTTCGCAATTTTTGAAAAGTCTTTGATAAATCTGCGATAAAACCCCGCATGACCAAGAAAACTCCTCACTCCTTTGACATTCATTGGAGGGGGAAGTTTCTCAATCACCTCAATCTTTGCTCTATCCACTTGGATGCCACGCTCAGAAAACAATTGACCTAAAACGACACCTTCATACACCATGAAGTGACATTTTTCCCAATTAAGCACGAGGTTTGCCTCAACACATCTTTTAAGCACTTTGGACAAATTATGCAGGCAAACATCAAAATCAGAACCATAAACACTGAAATCATCCATAAACACTTCCATGATATTTTCAATAAAATCAGAGAATATGGCCATCATGCAGCGTTGGAAAGTAGCGGGAGCGTTACACAATCCAAATGGCATCCTACGATATGCGAAGGTGCCATAAGGACATGTAAACGTAGTCTTTTCCTGATCATCTGGATGGATGAGAATTTGGAAGAAACCAGAATATCCATCCAGATAACAGAAATAGCTATGTTTGGCTAGTCTTTCCAACATCTGATCAATAAAAGGGAGGGGGAAGTGGTCCTTCAGGGTGGCATTATTAAGCCTACGATAATCAATGCACATACGCCACCCTGTCACAGTCCTAGTGGGAATTAAATCACCTTTTTCATTTTCAACAACAGTGGTCCCCTCCTTCTTGGGAACCACTTGCACAGGACTGACCCACTTCGAATCAGCAATGGGATAAATGATCCCTGCATCTAACAGTTTCATGATCTCTTTCTTCACCACCTCTTGCATGTTAGGATTCAAACGTCTCTGAGGTTGAATGCAAGGGCGGTGATCCTCTTCAAGATTAATACGATGCATACAAAAATCAGGACTAATGCCCTTTAGATCATCAATACTATACCCAATAACCTTCTTATGGATACGAAGCACAGCAAGCAAGCTTTTCAATTGGCTATCCGTGAGTTTAGTACTAACAATCACGGGACATTCTTCCTTATCATCTAAAAATGCATACTTCAAATGAGAGGGAAGTGGTTTGAGTTCTACCTTAGTTACCTGAGGAGTAGAACTGGAGCATACACTTTCAAGTATCACAGTTTCCTGTTTCCGTTCAGCTCCATGACCCTCTAAATCAGCAAGACAGACATCAACATCAGTATCAATGCCTAAGGAGTCACTCTCAGTCAATGCTACCTCCAATGGGTCAGCATCACGTATCTGCTGAAATGTAGACATCACAGCTTTGTCTACCACATCTATCCTGCAACAAGATTCTTCAAGCATAGGAGACTTCATAGCAGTGGTTAGTTTAAAAGTGACAGTATCATCACCAACACTCAAAGTCAAAGATCCTGACTTGACATCAATAACAACACCTGTAGTACACAAAAATGGTCTGCCCAAAATAATAGGAATTTGGGCATCCTCCTCCATATCCAAAACAACAAAATCCACAGGAATGTAAAACTTTCCCACCCTAACAGGGACGTCTTCTAAAACACCTAAAGGGTATTTTATAGAACGGTCAGCCATCTGCAAAGTAATTTGAGTGCACTTAAGTGCCCCCATATTCAGTTTATTACAGACAGACAAAGGCATGACAGACACATATGCACCTAAATCACATAATGCTTTATCAATAAAAAGTGCACCTACATGACAAGGGATGGAAAAGCTACCCGGATCTTTCAATTTTAGTGGGGATTTGTTTTGCAAAACGGCACTACACTCTTCAGTGAGTGCGACTCTATCTACCCCACCAAAATCTCTCTTTTTGTGATCATCTCCTTCAAAAACTTAGCATAGACAGGCACTTGAGAAATAAGTTCAGTGAAAGGGACCGTTACCTCAAGGTTCTTGACCATAGCCAAGAACTTACTAAGTTGCTGATCCACTTTGGAATTTTGCATTCGATGAGGAAAAGGCAACCTTGGTGAAAAAGGTGTATCAGAAACCTTCTCCTTCTTCTTTTCTGCCTCTTCAGCTGTTTCAGACACTTCGACATCAGACGTCGAATTCTTCCCCAATTCCTTCTCTACTACCTCCTTTTCTTTGCTAGGGATAATATCATCATCACCGGGCATAGGAGGAGTAGCATAAGCAGTGCCACTACGAAGGGTAACGGCATTTGCTTGCTCCCTATGTGTAGGTTGGCCCGGCAATTGTCCCTGCTGCCTCTGTGCATTAGTCTCTGCCAACTGAGCAATCTGAGTCTCGAGAAGTTTTATATGCTTCTCCTGCGCCTTTTGTGCATCCTCATTGGCTTTCTGCATAGCCAACAACTGTCTCTCTTGAGTTTTCTGTGCCTCCTCATTTGTCTTTTGCATAGACAATACTAGTTTCATCAGTTTAGAAGTGCTAGGCTCTTGTGAGGTTGCATTTTGTGGTGCTGGATGATAATTTTGATGGGCAGGTCTTTGGAAACCAGGGGGATTGTGAGAATTCCCTTGGTTGTGGTAGTAGTTGGGTTTTGGGTTGTTATGTGAAGGTTGATAGGAATTTTGTGGGGGATGGTAGGAATTTTGTGGCTGTGGGTTCTGAACGTTGTTACTTCTATAGGAAAGAAGTGGGTTGTCTTTCCAACCAGGATTGAATGTGTTGGAGTAGGGGTTGTTAGGTTGTCTTTGCTGAAAAGCATTAGCCTGCTCCATCTGATTCTGACTGAACTGACAATCATGGCTGAAATGACCCTGAATACCACACACCTCGCAGTAAGATGAGGTGATGGGTGCAACTGCTGACATAGCGTTGATGCTCATAGGCGGAGGTGTTGAACTAGAGGACTTCATTAGCTGCTGAGTGAGTTGCGCCATCTGAGATGTAAGCATTGAAATAGCATCAACTTCAAGTACCTTCTTAGTCACACTCCTAGATGATGAATGGTCATTGGCTGCAAGATTTGCTAGGAAGTCATAACCCTCATCAACTGCCTTGTCTAAAAAGACTCCTCCTGCAGACGAATCAACAGTACTCTTCGTCTGAGGCTGCAGACCATTATAAAAAGTCTGCGTCAGAAACCACTTGTCCATATTATGATGTGGACATTCCCTCTGTAGGTCTCTGAATCTAGTCACGCTTCCCTCAATGTCTCATCTGACTCTTGGGAAAACGTAGCCAACTTGTTCCTGATTTCTGCTGTTTTTGTGGGAAGGTAATACTCATGTAGAAATGCAGCAGAAATCGCCGGCCATTCTGTCTCAGTGATATCGTTGAACCACCTCTAAGCCTTGTCTCTGAGTGAGAACTCAAATAACATAACCTTCAGCTGCTCAGGTGTGACTCCTTGATGTTTAACAGTCCTGCAGAGTTGTTGGAATCTCTGCAGATGGTTGGCCGGATCTTCAGAAGGATGCCCACTAAACTGATTCTGCTGCACCATATTAATTAGTGCAAGTTTGATTTCAAAATTGTTCGCAGCAATAGTGGGCATCGGTGGACCTGTGGGTATGCCTTCAGGATTAGGCACCCCATAAGATTTCAATGACTTCGCCATTGGTAATGTAGAAATCTCTGAAACTGGCTTCTCTTGGTCAAATTATGCTCTAAGATCCCGAAGTATTGCTTCTGTGTCAGGATCTCCAGGAATAATGTGAGTTTTCTTTTGATACCTGGACATATAAGAGAAAACGACAAGATAACCGTAAGAACGGCCTCGATTGGAACGAGAGGTTCCAATGAGGCAAAGAGAAGTACGCTAATTAATCGAATAAAAACTAGAAAACTGGTCGTCTCCCTGGCAACGGCGCCAAAATTTGATAGGATTTAGTCGAATCACCTAATCAAAAATAAACCTACGGTCCTCTAACTATGGTAGTCAATGGAAGTAGGGTTGAATCCACAGGGAGACAGAGTTTCTAAATTAATATTCAATCAATCAGCTACTCCAGATGAAATCAAGGAAGAATTAACTGAACTAATGATTAAACTAAAGAAGACGGATTAAATCGAGAAATTGACTATGGACTAAAAGTCTAGGGTATTAGGTCGGTCCACCATGCTTATACCAATCAAACAAGGTCAACAACTATCAAAACCTAGGTCAAGAGTCAAGTGATTAGAGCATGTGTTGAGCTATGGTTAAGACTCAACGCTCATAGTTCAACATACGCTGCATGTTCACTAACGTAATCAGAACTACTGATGTGTCCTAGGCCTCTAATCGTGAGACGGATCTGTGCAAACAACTATTAACCACAAGTAATCAATGAAATTGGCCATTAACATTAATCACTAATTAAGAACAAACCACACCACAATCTCTCTAATCAAGCCCTAGAAATCAATATGAGTCTAAGTAACAATCATAGTATAAACATGGCTTCCCTATCTAACACCCTAGAAAGAGAACTACCCAGACATGATTAAATCGACAACAACAAATCTAATTGAAAACCCTAAGAATTGCATCATGAACTAATTGAGAAATAAGCAATTGAACTAAAGTAATTGAGAGAAAGGAATAAAGCAATAAGCAAGACGATTACCAAATTGACGGAAAGCGGAAACTTTAATTGAATTGAAGTTGTACTTGAATCTCTTCTACAATCGAAAGCAATGATAAACTAGGCTAAGAGCTCTCTAAATGTTTTATAATATGAAAGATACCAATAAAAACAACCTAAAAAGTATTTATAAGTCCTAAGAAAACAATAAGATAGAGTGGGGAAAATAACGAAAATCGCATCCCCGTGTCGTTCACCCGATCGGGCAAAAGGGCCGCCCGATCGGGTTTGGGAACAGGCTCCCAACAGCAGCAAAATAGGCTTCACCCGATGGGATCGGGCAGCTTCCACCCGATCGGGGCCGCAACCCCAGCACCCGATCGGGCAAGTCCACCCGATGCCATCGGGTGGATGTCTTCTTCAGCTCTCGGAAAAACAGCAAGAATTGGCTAAGTATTGCTCCGCCCGATCGCATCGGGCGGAAAACCTAAACTTCAGCTTCTTTACTCGTACCCGATCGGGCAGTGGTTGCCCGACCCGATCGGGCGAGTCTTCTTTCTTCCTTGCTTCTGCTTGGCTTCAGACGCCAAGTCTTTGCGCACTTACTTCTTCATAATGGGGTCCAAATACCATCTTGAGACCTCCAAGATGCCTCATAACTTCCCGCTATAGCATGGTGCTCAAAACATCAAGTAAATAGGGAGTTTTTCCCTAAAACCTGCAAAATAATATAGAACACACAAACCACAACTATATCGAAATAGTTAGCATAGATAGCTCCTAAGAGCATCAATATCGCACAATTTAGCTTGTAAAGAAAGGGAAAAACTCTATAAGAAATCGATATATCACACGCCCAGAGGGAATCTAGGAAGATACCTCGGCATTCACTTCAGCTCCTTCCGCCCAACAAAAATGACATGGCTTACTTGCTAGCCAAAACAGAAAACAGGATCAATCTCTGGGAGAAGACCTTTCTCTCAAAAGCTGGTAGACACACGCTGATCTAATCTAACCTGGAAGCTCTTACGACCTACACTTGCTCCTCCTTCCTCCTTCCCACCAGCACCACAAACGCAATAGACACCCTACATAGGAAATTCTTCTGACAACAGCAACTGGACAAGAATGCCATCCCTCTTATTTCTTGGGATAAAATCTTCACCCCAAAACACTTACGGGGGCTAGGTCTCAGGCGTACACAACCGCTAAATAAAGCATTTATAGAAAAACTAGGCTAGCAAATCATCTCCAACCCGAGCAACATATGGGTGCAACTTATTCGGGCCAAATATTTGAAACATAAATCTTTTTTCGAATGTAAACCTAAACCCTCTGATTCAACAATTTGGAGGCAAATCTTGGCCCAAAGAGAAATTCTAAGAAAAGGCATCCGATGGAAAATAGGTACAGGAAAGGAAACCCTATTCTGGCTAGATAACTGGTTTGATAGTAGAAACCTTATTGAAATCCTAAACTTAAACCCCGCAACAGTTAACATTCACCAAAAGCTTTCTGACTTCATAAATGCTAATAAGTCTTGGAATCTACCCAAGCTCCACCTAGTCCTATCGCCTGCCATTTGCCTTCAAATCAAAGGCATCCCCATCCCTTAGAGCGACTTAGAGGAAATCCCTATTTGCGGCCCCTCACCCCAGGTCTTTTCACAGTTAAATCAGCTACCTGGCTAGCACACGACATTCCCAGGCACAAACCCATATGGGAGTTCCATTGGAACTGGAAACTCGATATCCCACCCAAACTCCTTATTTTCATTAGGCAACTGTTACACAATAGTTTACCAGTCAAAGACACCCTTCATCGAAGACATATAGCTCCTTCGAATATATGTGCCCTTTGCGGGACTCTCCCCGAAACAATAAACCACCTTTTCAATAACTGCCCAATAACCAAGAAAGTGTGGCTCCTCCCACAAACTTTCACCCCTCCTCTCCTCACCACGACTGAAACATTCTTAGCTCTCAAACAAAAAGGAAGCAATCTTGTTAACGACATTCTTACTCTGGTATATTTGGAAAGAAAGGAATGCGGCCATCTTCCAAGGCACCACTTTCAACGAACACAAAGTTAGCCATCTGACTACTTTCCACCAGCACGAATGGAATTGTCGAACAACTTTGGACACTACCTTGTCCCGGCCCTCCCCGCAAGGGAATATCCCCCTCCCCTACCTCCTCACGTCAACCCTCCCCACAACATCATCTACGTCAGCTGGGCTCCGCCTCCTCCGGGGTCCCTCAAACTCAACTTCGACGGCTCCGTCAAATCACAATCTGCAGCAGTTGGTTACGTCATCCTTGACCACCACGCCAACCTCCAAGTAGCACATGCTTTCAACCACGGAAGCACAAACATCATGGTAGCAGAAGCTACGACACTCCCCAAGGGGCTATAACACCTCCTCAGAACAGGGGCCAACTCCGTCATCATCGAAGGCGACAACCTTCTAGTTGTCAACACGCTCAAGAATATTTGGCCTGCCCCCTGGCAGATTTCGCACATCATCAAGGATTCACAATAAATCATTAGCAACTTTCAGCACTGCGAGATTCGACACGTCTTCAGAGAAGAGAACAGAGCGGGTGATTGGGTGGCTAATGTGGGCCACCTAATACCAGAGTCTTTTATCATTTCCGATGAGTCTGTATCTAGTTTACACTCTATCCTTTTGTCTGATGTGTCAAGAAAGATCCTCGTGCGGAGGAGCTCCTGACGTTCTTCTATTCCACACTTTATCTTTAAAAAAAAAAAGACCGTACAAATGGATCCAACCCGTCCTTGCCAAATCAAGGGAAACGGCAAAAACATGAACTCACATTCCTTTCACGTTTTCCTGAATTGAAAAAAACGCAGAGAATACCCAAAAGCCTAAAAATAACGCGTAAGAGGGTAAAGCTAACCGACCCCAACTGCTGAAACCACTTCTGTTCTTCCTTCCTTTCATCGTCCATATCAACATCGGTATTTCTCATCTATTTTCCATCCGCAATTCTCAATTTTTTTTTTTCATTCTGCGTTCCTTAATTAAAGAATTGCAAGTATGCTGAAGAATTCACTTCAATTTTTTCACACCATTGTTTTCCTCAAATCCATAATTCTCTTTTTTTTTTTTGGAATTTAATCAAAATTCAACTGAATCACAGCTTTACAACTCATGTTCATGATTTTTCTAGGTTTAGTTTCTTAATTATTATGCTATGAACTGTGTAATGGCTTGTGATAAGTTGTTTGACGATTTTAATTTTCAGGAAGGAAGAAATTCGAACAACAGTTGATAGATTGACGCAACGTTAGCCTGATTTCAATTCTTGCTGCCATGGTCAGTGGTTGATATAATTTATTGATTGATAGTTATTTGTTGTTGTTATTGATAAGGTTTTAATTTTATGAGCTTGCATGGATATATGTATTGTTGATTAATGATAGGATGTTATCATTAGTTTCATTTGATTAAGAATGTAGCTTTGTTGGCAAAGGGTAAGGTTTTCAGTCTGTATGATTGAATCTTGTTTATGACGGGAGCTTTTGCCGCCTTTGTGTGTGTGTGCGCGCGCGCGTGTTTGGGGGTGGTTTGCGCAACGCCGGCTTCGCAAACTCGCAATGAATATAAAATAACCTCGTCATTTGGTGCTTTTAGAAGAACTGTTGGGGGTATATAACATACGAACAAGATACAATCATACAATAGTAGTTGTTCAACTGCACATGATAAATAGGGAACCAAAAGTGTTTATTAATTTGGCAAATGTACAAAAGTTATATAGTACTACCAGGAGGAGGGTGAGAAAACGCTGCCTGTAATTTCAAGATTGCAGCAAAAGTCACATTTGAATGGAGCTGGCGGAGGACTGATTGAGCTAAACATAAAGAGACAGAAAGTTTACCCATACTTGAATTTTCAATAATAAAGAGAAGCTAAACCTCAGTTGTTTTGGTCGAGCTCATATCTCCTTTTGCTCTTATGACTTGTCTGATAGATGGTAATAGTAGTGGTTCGTCTATATCTTTGCGAGGAAAGTCTCATACTGATATTATGATATCAACGGGAACACAATTCTACCTTCAAGTATGTGTAGTTTTTTAGAAATTACCATTACCATTCATTACTACACTAAAGAACAGTTTTGGTATCATATTGTAAGAGATTTATTAAGAAAAAGACATTTGTGGGAGTAGAGTTGTATTACCATGGACTATGGCATGGAGTTTCCATGCAAGAGAACACACAAACTCATAACTATTAATGTCATAATTAACACCGGCGAAATGGGTGTTATAGAATTAGCAAAAGCTCAAATGATTTGGTTTTAATTTTCCATATGCTTGTTGGACGTTGCTTTTCATTCTCCCTCTTTTTCCCTTGCTATCTAGTTATATACTGTGTGAAGTCATATCAATAGCATTGCGTCCCCCACCCCCCCTTCCCCGGCCCACAAAAGCTTATGGAGCTAAAGATTGAGCCATTATATTTAGAGATAAAGCACATTTCAAGAACAAATTTTTGTATGTTTGAGATGTATCCGAATATGTATTGGGAATTATCATAAACATCCTAAGGTGTTCGATTAGTATATTGGCATTTTCATTTTCTTGTATAGCAAGCCATAACTTTCTACCTACAAAGGATCTTTACTAGTTCTTTCGGTTGTCCCAAGAATGTTTCCTCTTTGCCGCTACAGTTGCTTCTTTTTGGATAGAAGAAAAAAGAAGCAATTGTAGGGGCAAAGAGGAAACATCCATTTGATAAAGAGAATCCTTATTTCATCATCGAATCTCATCTTTGCGAGTGTTGAGCCATGTTAGATCTAGCGTTAACTAGGTTATATTATGGTGAACCTAAAGATGGGATTCCATATGCCAAGTTCCTTACCTTCTTTTGCACCACTTCCCTAAACTTTTTTTTATCCATACTCTGCCCTTTTTCCTCTTTGTCTATGTTACCTTGGCCCTTCTTTTGTCTCGAGTTCCTCGACACTCCAGCATGCATATTAGCGTCCAAATATGTGCCCTCTTTTATATAAGGCTGAAAGTATGTTGGTCCCTTGGATGTTAACAGTCCAATGTACATGATTGGTTTGCGGTGCTATGTTGGAGGGGATTAAAATTTTGACTATTTTGTAGTAGTCCTTTGTTATTTTGGGAGCCTTTTTAGAGTTTGTATTTTTTTGTTTTATGAGTTTGTTGTGTAAACAATGAGATCTCTGTGGGAGGGACTATGGACTTTTCCATGTGGGATAGGAAGATAGCCTAGAACGTTTATACAATGGATTATGGTATACGTGGATACATTGCTTCAATATCAGAACACATGCACATACGACTTCTATTTTTTCCAAAACACCATAAAGCTGTAGAACACTGAATTTAAGATCCTAAGCGTCCCTTAAAATCTAAAACTGCTGTACCTATGGGCTACACATACACATAGAACTTCTCTCTTTTCTTCCACATACTATACTACTGTAGAACACCGAATTCAAAAACCTTAAGCCTCCCTTACAACCTAACTCCAGCATACCTATGGGCTACTATTCTCATAACCTTGACCCTAACAAAGATAGCACACTTGACCAATTCCACGGCAAGTGCCACAGAAATATGAAAAGTGATGGTGGTATTTGTAAGGATGTTGGCCTCCTTAGTAAACAACATAGACTGTTCAGGATGCTCGTAACCTTGCCGAACATTGCTCATTAGGTTGAGTCTCTTTTACTTGAAATACATATACTACCTTCGTAACATAAAAAATGCAACGATTTGACATAAAGTTTGAGTAGAAAATGTCTAATCATAACATTTTTAGTGTTATGGAGGTAGTAGATTTTCTTGATGCCCTTGGTTTGTTCTCTCACTATTTTTGTTCTTAGATTCCACATATGTTAAAAGTCAGATTTTTTCTTCTTTTAATTATGACCTTTTTTGATAATGTTAAATTAGAGTGTTACTTACTTGAATTTATATTTAATAATGTGCAATTTATTGCGTTTGCTAGGGCATAGAATGAAACATGATAAATCGTCAATAAACACTAGAATCAGAATGAGTTATTTTTCGGGAAACCCAGAGTTTTAGGGGGGTTGTGGGATATTTTGTTGGAAAGCAATTCCAAGTTCTTGCAGAATCTAGATGTTTGGTACTTGAACTTAACTATTGGTAAGAACTAAAAATATCTTGGAAAATGACTGTCCTTTTACTGTGCATGTACCTATTGCACGGAATTCCAAATATCAAGGTTGACGGAGTTCATTATGATCATATAATGTCGTAGTGACCTATTTTCTTCATGTTGTACAGGATCCCAGGGAAGAGGTCATCCAAGCATGGTTCATGGATGACAGTGATGAGGATCAGAGACTTCCTCATCACAAGGATCCTAAAGAATTTGTGTCATTGAAGCAACTCGATGGTGTGTTAACTAAACTTTTCTATAAATTATTACAATTTTTTTGGTCTTGCGTCTAATCACTATCACTTGTCTTGTAACTTGTAGAACTTGGGGTTCTCAGTTGGAGGCTCGATGCTGACAACTATGAGACTGATGAAGAATTGAAGAAAATTCGTGAAGATCGCGGGTATTCCTACATGGTAGCCTTTCTTTCTCTTTGCCTATCTCTACTTTTGAAGATAGTGTTTTAAACATAGTTTATGATTGAGAAATTCCTAATAAGTAACGGTTATAAACTTATATTTGTTCACAAAAATTTGTGGTTGTGTAGTTATGAATGTTGTAATATACAATGAAAAGTGTTGTATATGATAATCAGAGGATCAACTTCATCTATTAGCTATGGGATTTTTTTTTCTGATATACTAACATTTTTTATCTAATATAGAACAACAATAATAAAATGCCCAATTGAAGAAATTATATGAATAAAAGTTGTTCGTATTCAGAAGTAGGTACTACTCGTTTATGATTGAAATTTAGTCACTTTTGTACATGCTACTCATGCCTGCAGGACTTCTGTGAGGTTTGCCCTGAAAAGCTTCCAAATTATGAACAGAAGATCAAAAACTTCTATGAGGAACATCTGCACACAGATGAAGAGATCCGCTACTGCGTAGCTGGAAGTGGTAGGTTAAGTACCTTTATGTTGAGCTTGCACCCTCTGTTTTGTTTTGCCTAGTCTCATGGAGTGGGAAGAGAAAGCGGTGTGGAGGGGGGGTTAGGGAAAGGCTTTTATGGTAGAAGGTAAAAACTGATTTCTTGTGTATAATATCCTTTGTTGAAGGATATTTTGATGTGAGAGATTGTGATGATAAATGGATACGCATATGGGTGAAGAAAGGGGCAATGATCGTACTGCCTGCAGGAATATATCATCGGTTTACTCTGGATTCAGACAATTATATTAAGGTATGAATACATTGACAATCATCTTTATATCGAAATCACGCATTGTGCTAGTCATGATGAAAAACTTACTACCACACCTAAAGGATTAGAAATCAAAATTATATGTGTACTTGACACAAAGTTGTGATGGCTAGCTCAGCTCCTATGCTTATGAAGGGACATTGGGGTTTTTGCTGCCAGAGCTCCAAACTTTTCATTAAAAAGGAAATGAATTCATTATAAGCATTTGGAGTTAAACCGAGTTCTAAATTCATCCTAATTGTTCTGAAAAAAAAATGTGTAAATTTCAATGTTCTAGATGGTGTTTGCATCATAATCTTACGGAATCACTGGATAACTTGTATTATGCATGTATAGAGTGAGCTTCCTTAAACTTGCTTCTTAGTCCTTAGTGGCAATTGGCAATTGGCTGTGCCTTCCAGTGGTTACTTGTAATCAGGGGTTACAAACTGGTAGTATGTGATGCTGGATTACTGTGAGCTGTGACTAAAGTGGTTGCCAATAGACATTTCAAATGACCTTTTGTTTGTGTAGTCACCGGCCAATAGGCTCCCTATGTTGTATATTCTTTCATCTTCCGTCCTCATTTCCATGCATATAGTATACTTGGTTATAGCTTAAGTTGGCATAATTTAGTTTTATTGTTTGTGGTATAGTTTACTTAATTTGGCATAACTTTGTGTAGGCCATGCGGCTGTTTGTTGGTGATCCTGTTTGGACACCCCATAACCGCCCCAATGATGAGCTTCCTGCAAGGTATGCTCCGTAATTTTTATCAACTTTAGAACTGGTAAAATCTGACTAATTATTGTGTCAACACTATAATTTATATAATTTGACCCTTACATTTGTTTGCAGGAAGGAATATCTGGAGAACTTTGTGAACAAGGAAACTTCCGGACAAGCTGTTGATGCTGCAGCTTGATCAACTATAGACCGGGAATAAAGATGTTAGACTTTGTGTTGTACTATACAATAAAATTTGGCAATGGATGTTGTTGAAATCTGGTTTGCTTTTTAACCACATCTATATTGGCAGTTTGTGATGGTGTTTTGTAATTCATTACTCATTATTGTGTGAGACGGGTGTATGTTGAGATAAATGATTAAGATGATACTCTAAAGTTATAATGGAGCTCTTCCCAAGAATATTGTATGATATCTTGTCTTCTGCTAGCCCACTTTTTTTTAATTGTCGTTCTCTTTTCTCTCCTTCGATTATTGGGCCTAACTATACTTTCAAAATATTAAGTTTAAGAAAAATTGTATCAAAAAGTATATGTTGTTTTGTGCACATTTTTTTATTGGTGTTGTTTTGTGCAATAAACGCATAGTTTGTGCTGTTTGATCCAATTTTTCCTCAAATTTATTGTGGTTTTTCACTATCACCATCATAAATTTTCATGAACTCTTTAAAAGGATTTATTCATCTATAATTAGCTTTTGGATCCACACAAATGTATAGGATATTGTCGTTTTTTGGCATAATTATATTCATATCCTGATAGACGATGGTTGTGCTAAAAGTTGAAAATTTTTAAGCTAATAAAATGTAAATATCATGTTATTTTCTATCCTCATAGTGTTCAAATTAATGAATGCTTAACGAATGATTATTTACTCGGTATATAAAAGTAACTACACAAAAATCGGTACCGAATTGATCTTATTTTTGCTGAATTGAACTTATTTTTGCCGAACTGAAGTTATTTTTGCCGATTCATGTTGTTTTCTCTTCTTTGCACTATTGATTTTTACTGAACTGAACTTATTTTTACTGAATTGAACTTATTTTTGCTGAACTAAACTTATTTTTACTGAACTGAACTTATTTTTACTGAATATTATTATTTTAAGGTGAACTGAAGAAGGCCTAATTTCCAATCGACCCCCTTCTAGTCCTCAAACTCTCATTCCTACATACTAAACGTCGCATTAGTTTTTGTTGCAAGAAGAAATCTTTCCTTTATTTTCCGGCATTGACTTTTTTTTTCTAGGCGTCGACCCCTATTTTTCAGTTTTCTGCAAAAACTAAATAAAATCAAATGTACAAAACCCTACATAGCTCAATTCAGCTACAACAACGACTATTGCCACTTTATTTTAGAGGTTTTGCCATTTAAACTCCATTTATTTTAGAGGAAAACATTTTCTCGAAGAATGATTTTCCACCCTCTTACTTTTTACTTTGTCTTATTAATAGAAGCAAAACCATTTTCCTAAGCGTGGAAATTTTTTCCTTCATAAAGAAATCATTTTCTTTTCTAAGGCTCCGTTTGTTTTGATTAGTGATGGAAAACAATTTTCTTAAAAATTAGAAAGTGCTTTTAAAAGAAGAAAACCAAATTCATTTTGTAATAAGGTATGCCACGTTTTCATCTCTACTCCTTACCTATTTTGATTCTCTCTACTCATCTTTCCTCTTATCTTGCTTCATGTACCTTGTCTCCTTAGTTTTTCTCTACTCAAAGAAACAATTTTCTAAAATCATATATTCATATTTTCCATTGAATATGTTGTTAGTTTTCCATTAAAACAAATGGAGCTCACCCCTCCTTGTTGATTACTTCCACTCTTTTTTACTTCTATTTCCATCTGCCCTTTAGGTGAAACGTAGGAAATCAAAGATTGTAAGGTAGATTGCAGTTGTACTTGTAATCAATTTTATGCAATCGAACTTCAATTTAACGGAATTGAAACAGCGAATTTTACAAATTGACAGTATTTTTCATATTAATTTTTGAAACTTGTAGGTACTAACGCGGGGTGAAATGATGTTTGGAGCGGCTGCCGGAAGACGATTAATATCAACTTTACCATTTTTATGTCAACGGATTAAGCAAACAGGTATAATGCACTTCTGTTTTCCCTTTTTGTAATTGTTTTTTCAATTATATTTGCTCTTGCATTTTGTTACATTCTCAAATTATTTCTTGTTGATGTGTATAGCCTGATACTCTTCATTCTCTAACCTACGTATTTGCGAACTTATTTATGATGTAAGTATTGCGGCACGTTTCATAAGCGGTAATAAATGGTGGTAATGGTAATCAAATTGTATGTACTCCCTTTGTAGCAGTTTAATGACAACAATTGGTTTTGCATGCATTTTAAGGGAGTCGGATTTGTAAACAATGTAATTAGAAGGTTACTGATCTTGAAAATATTTTGATTAATTTATTCATTTACATCCATAAATCTCTTCCTTAGAATGCAGATAAAACCAATTGTTAGCATTAAATTGTTATGGAGGGAATAGTTTGGAAGGAGAATTCCTAACTCATTACCGTGGTAATGAAAACACATCTAACATTGTTTACAAATTTTCGTTCCCACTTAATAGTATACCACTTTTTAAGCAGTAGTGGATGGTAATGAAATTTTATAAAGAAAATCACAACTTTGAGTGAGTGTAATAGGATATCATGATACTTTAAATACAAAAATACATATAACTTTATTACTATTGCCGCCATTTATTACCATCTAGCAAACGGGCTCGTTGAAGTATGTGAAACAGACAAGAAAGGATTGAGTTTGAATTACTTGTTTGGCTATCTAATGAGAACAACTATTGAAGAGTATAGTTTTTCCATTATTTGGTTTGTTTAATGAGGAAAAAAATGTAGACCATCAATTTTGTTCTAGGTTTTCTCACAAGTTTTCAGGGATTTTCATTGATTAAGAAAAGTTAACTATGGAAAACTAATGAACCATATATAACTATAAGATTTCCATTTTTTTTTCAGTTCTGGTTTTCCATTGTTTGTCCCCAAATAAACAAGCATGTGAAAGTAAGGAATACATTTATATTCGTTCTCATAATTGCATCAGCCCCTAGCAAAGGAGAAAACCCAATCGAGTTTTGAGTGCTCTATGCTTTTTTAGCTAGCCTCCTTTTGTCAGGACAGCACCCGTACTATAGAAATGGTTCGTCAATGGACTGGTGCCTAAGTTTCAGTTCTTCAAATGAGGGTTAGATTTTCATGATGGGGGAAAACATACTTCCTCTGATTTTTAGTTGTACACTTTTGATTTCACGGACTCTTGGCAATTTTTGTTGAGGAAAGAGGTAGAGAGAAAGGAAGAAGGGGACCTATGTGATAGGAAAGAGATAGAAAGAAAGATTTGACATAAAGAAAGTGTCACAAATAATTTGAAACTTCCTCATATGGAAAGTGTCACAACCATAATAAAAGGAGGAAGTGTGATTTTACTAGCTTAGGTTTTCAAATCTGATGAAAGGAACTGGAAAAGTAGAAATGCCTTTCTTTGATGTGTTTAGTAGTTACTGGTTATCTTAATGCATTTTGGTCTTTGTAATGGCATCAGGAACGTGTTTAGTATTCTCTAGAATTTGTGTTTGGTTTTTTTAGTGTAAATGAAAACGAAAAGGGAAAAAAGAGCAGTAATGGAAGAAGTAGAATAGAGAAAATGAAGGAGTAGCATCTGTTTAATTTTGTTTTGGTATTCGGAGAGATTTGGTTTGCTTATCCTATGCATTGGAAGAAGTGATGTAAGATCAAGTTGTCACCTTTGACATCCTGAGTTTGTTACTTCAGCTGCAAAAAACCTTTGTTATTAATTCCCTTCATCTTCCCCCTGATCTTATTGCATACAACCAAATGAGGTACCATGTTATATTTCCGACAACTATCTTCTTTTTTTCATGTCCGATTGTCCACCCTGTTTCACATCCTACTAATTCCATTAAACCAAACAATTAGGAAGAGAGACAAGTTGATTATGGAGACATTCCATTTTTTGCATGTAATGCTGCAGTGGATACTCTAGCCAATTGATTCAGAAAGTATCAAATTGTACCATAGAATAAAATGGAGAGGTGATGCAACACTGGTTTTTTTGCGGTCATTCTGTTGGTTGAGTCTTATATGAAAATGTAACAATGTGTGCCTGCTTTCTTTTACAATTTGTCCTCTGCTATATATAACAGAGTAATGTACATTTATTTCTGTGTCTTTTGTCACGCTGCAGATAATGAAATTGTCAAAATGTTTCTTGTACAAAACCCAGTATCTGACTCCCATAGCTCTTCAGCGAGTCGAAAGAGTTCTAGTCGAATATTAGACGAGCGTTTTATCCGAATTTTGAAAATATTCAAGTGGGGGCCTGATGCTGAAAAGGCTTTGGAAGTACTTAAGCTAAAGGTTGATCATAGATTGGTATGCGAAATTCTTAAAATAGATGTTGATATAAATGTCAAGATCCAATTCTTTAGGTGGGCAGGGAAAAGGAGGAATTTTCAGCATGACTCTAGCACTTACATGTCTCTGATCCATTGTTTGCTTGAAGCTGGATCAGTTGGTGAACTGTGGAAGACAATCCAAGACTTTGTTCGAAGCTCATATCTCATCAGCCCATCCGAATTTTCTGAAATTCTGAGAATATTGGGCCATGCTAAGATGCTGAGTAAAGCAGTCTCAATTTTCTATCAAATTAAAAGGCACAAGTGTAAACCAACATCAAGTACTTACAACTCCCTCATCTTGATGTTGATGCAAGAAGGTCATTATGAAAAGGTGCATGAGCTTTACAATGAGATGTGTAATGATGGTAGCTGCTTCCCTGATACACTAACATATGGCGCCTTAATACAATCATTTGGAAAACTGGGTCGTGATGATTCTGCTGTGAGGCTGTTTCATGAGATGAAGGAGAATGGGTTAGTTCCTAATGCAAAGATCTATACAACAATAATCGCCATTTATTTCAAGCTGGCCAGGGCTGATAAGGCATTAGATCTGGTTAAAGAAATGAAAGAAAAGGGTTGTGCTTTAACTGTATACACTTATACTGAATTGATTAAGGGACTTGGTAAGCTTGGTCAAGTGGATGAGGCTTATGCCACTTTTTTGAGTATGCTTAAAGAGGGTTGCAAGCCAGATGTTGTCTTAATGAACAACTTAATAAATGTTTTAGGCAAATCTGGGCGTTTGGCGGAGGCTCTTAAGGTGTTTGAAGATATGGAATCTTTGCAATGTATCCCGAATGTAGTCACATATAATACAGTAATTAAGTGTTTATTTGAAGCCAATGCCCCAGCAGCTCAGGCCTCTGCATTGTTTGAGAAAATGAAGACAATCGGCATTGCCCCTAGCTCTTACACTTACTCCATTCTGATTGATGGACTGTGCAAGAAGTTTAGAATTGAGAAGGCTTTAATGCTTCTTGAAGAGATGGATGAGAAAGGCTTCCCTCCCTGTCCAGCAGCATATTGCAGTCTGATTAACAGCCTTGGAAAAGCAAAACGTTACGATGCTGCCAAGGAGCTGTTCCAAGAGTTGAAAGAAACCTCCGGTACTTCTAGTGCTAGAGTATATGCAGTAATGATTAAACAGTTTGGTAAAAGTGGCCATCTTGATGAAGCTGTAGATCTGTTTAATGAGATGAAGAAACTTGGCTGCACTCCTAATGTTTATGCTTATAATGCACTCATGTCCGCGTTGGTGAGGGCTAGCATGTTAAATGAAGCACAAATGCTGCTACAGACTATGGAAGAAAATGGCTGTGCACCAGATACAAACTCACGAAATATAATTTTAAATGGTCTGGCTCGAACGGGTGGCCCAAATCAAGCAAGAGAAATGTTTGAGAAGATGAAGCATTCATCCATCAAGCCAGATGCTGTTTCCTACAATACAATGCTTAGCTGTCTTAGTCGTGCCGGTATGTTTGAGGAGTCTGTGAAGTTGATGAAAGAGATGAATGATAACAGTTTCAAGTATGACAGGATTACCTACTCTTCATTACTTGAGGCAGTGGGAAGGATTGATGATGATTCTACGCCATCAACATTTTCACAGTAATCAGGTATTGCTTGCTTGCTATTGTTGCAGTTATTGATTATTCACCTAACTTTTCAGGTGAAGTCCGAGAGAAGATTCTGACTGTATAGTGGATGGATTGATGAATGTTTGCTTTAATTTGGTTTATCTTCTCTGATTATATGAATCCTTTGTGTTATATTATACTAAAAGGCAGTTGCTCCTTTTATCTTCAGATTGGTCTGATGAGCCACGGAATGCTATAGTACTACTGTACCTGGATAAGAAAGTGTCCCTTCTGCAAATTCATTACTGGCCTTGTTTATCAGGCTAGTTTTCTTTTTCTGATTTTCTGCTCTTTTTTCTTATGTTTCCCACCATTCATTTTCTGTAAAATAAGGCGTCTGTGTAACCTTATATCCCAGCAAGAACTATGCACCTTAAGAATCACCTTTTTCAGTGCCAATTTGTAATTTGTCCTTGTTGTGATACTGACTAGATTGCTGAAGAGCCACCATGACCACCAAATTTTGCTGCTTCTCACTGGTTAATCTTTTTGGCTGACAACTAGTCACAGTATCAAGGTAAGTATCCTCCTTATTTTTCCAAATTGACATCTCATGCTTGCTTCCGTCTCATGCTTTTAGCTAAACATAAAAATCTCATCTTAAGCTTGTTTGAATTTGAAGTACTCCGTCCATCCCAAAATTAATTTCCCACTTACTTTTTACAGTCTCCACAAACAAACATCTGTCCATTATTCTACACATTTATGTTTTATTTAAAATTATGTTGTTTTAAGGAATAATTTCGAATTCCACATTGATATGATTTACAAGATCCCACTTGGTAGTTGGTAATGTACAATTTCTGATGTTGCAGATTTTTTTTGGGTTGGCATTATAGCTGGAAACTTAATATTTATTCTAGCGCCGACTGCTGAACCTCTTTTTTGTCGAAGTCTCCGACGAATGTCAGACAGCGGTACTTGACTGATGGTCGACCGGAAAACACGTCTATGATGCGTGATGCTTAATAGGACATTTATCCTGGAAAATTAAGTGCTTGCATCAGTCAGGGGTCATTATAGGCACTATGGAGAGAGCTTAAATGTTTTTGTGCAAAGAGAGTAGATGATAGCTCAGAACAGATCCTGCTTCTGGGTTTGTGCAAAGAAAATGGTTGGTCCGTGAAACAAGTTGCCGCTTTAACCCACTTGAACTAAACTATCATCATACTGACTACAAGTAAAATCTTTTCCTTTAGAGTTGGTTGATTTTGCTTGGATTCAGTTACTCGTGTCAGGATTGGATATGTGTCCAAGTATCCGGCTCCTATTTGTAAGGAAATTCTGTGTGAATTTGTCCCGAAATGAATTGTCCATACACATCCTGTCGATGATGTATTCTACATGACCCAAAAACAAGCTATCATTGTTTTTGATCAATCATCCCTCGCATAATTCTTTCTCTTTATCTCACACAGAAGAGTGGTCTTGACAGCAGTCATCGCAAATGCTTGCCCTTGGATTATGAGGGTATTGGAAATGTCAGAAATCCTTTCTGCTCATTATGGCCTGATTGGAGTTTGGGGAAGACAGTTGAGTATTTAGCTTTGGAGCTTGGGAATATGTAAAGCAGATTGTTTTGCCCCCTGACTCATGAAGTAATTGGGACTTACGAGGAGGTGTAAAAGCACCAGGAAATTAAAAAAATCTGGGCATCTAAGTTCAGAGTCGACAGGAGTTTAGCTCCTGGTGGCAGGATCGATACTAGGCCTTTACTGTTGTTGCTTACGATATTCATGACTGTAATGCTAATATGCTATAATTTGGAGACCTTTGTGCAGTTCTTGCCTTTCTCGCCTTGTTTCAATCTTGATGTTGATTACCGGGTCTTTTACAGCGTGTTCGCAAACTTGTAGTTAATGAGGAAAACTCAGCAAAAGTGTAAAAGCCTTCCGACTTCTAGATTTTTGTAAAGCTCTGTAAATATAAAACAAATATGTGAAAATATAGCTAAAATCTATGGGAAACTGAGGATATGTGAAATTATAGTATACATACAATTCCAACTACATATATTTAGTGAAAGAAGAAAATTTCGTGTTTACTGTCATGAGGTTTGACCTACTTCGATTTTGTTGTTGTGACATTTTCATATTCCAACTTTAGGGCATGTTCTCTTTTTGGCTGAAAACAACTAAACTGAATTGAAAATAATTAAATTGAATTGAACCGAAAGGAATAAAATGTGAGAGTGAAATGAGAATTAAATTGGAGTTGAAATGAGAAGAACAGGCCTTTAACGGGAGAAGTTACCAAAAAATCAATTTTAGTAGCCTGAGTTGATGTTGAATTTCGGTAAGCGTCACATGCATAACTCTATAGTGCCTTTAGAACAAGCCTTTACAGTTTACATTCCTTTCGTGCCCAGACTAGATACATACAGATACCACTCAAATCAGAAAACCGTAAATTCTCAATCTAGAATTCATGATGGAAAATTTTGGATCTAATCGTTATGCCAAGATTTGACCAACTTTCCTAATCTGTGATTTTGGAAATGGTGTCTGAAACTGTTAAAATCGACCGTAACAACACACACATACAAACACGCAGTAGAAGAGAAAGAGGGATCATGTTAATCTCGATTAGTTCCTTTCAACTCAACGATGCAATTGGCAAGGTAGCTACAACATATGGTACAACATTTAGCAGAATCAGCGAAGTAGCTACAGAATATGTTACAACATTTAGCAGGCAATCAATGAACTTACATTATTTACTAGTTACAGCTGAATACTAACTAATCCTCCCTTACATCTTAAGGTGTCACTTATCAACTAAGATTTTCAGCAGAGAGATCCTTTTCATTATCATTACCTTGTCTTATTTTCGCAATTTCAACCTGAGCTCTCTCCAAAATCTGCCTCCTTTGTGTTTCTAGTTGCCTCTGGAATTCCATCCTCGTGTTTTCAAGTTCCACCATTTGCTTACTCTTGTCACTTTCAATCTTCTCATACATCACACTGAATTTATCGATCGAATCTGCGAGCAATTTGAAAGAATCTTCAACTCTCTTCCCTCTATACCTCTTTCCTTTTCCCTTACCCTTTCCCTTGGGTGGAAGTCCATCTGAATCCGTTTCCTCATTCCTCGAAGACTCTGAATTGTCCGGACTGTCTCTCATCTCATCCGCTCCATTTGCGCGATCCAAGTAAACGTTAGGGTTCATAAAGACATACTCCCCTGAATCAATTCCACATGACAGGCCAGTGTGCTGCTGTGAAAAGGAAGAAAGCAACACATCCATCTTTCTGTAAAAAACCCACTTGCTGCTTCCACTCTTACCTCCTGTCACCCTTGTGTTCTCTTTCTTGTACTTCTTCTTCAACGTATCCAAACGATTTCGACACTGAGCATCAGTTCTTTCAACATTTGTGATCTGTGATACCTTCTCTGCAACTTCTTGCCAATCCTCCGAACGAAGACTCTTCCTACCTAGGCTAAGAAACCGCTCTCCCCATGCATCTAATAAAGCAGATGTCTCACGCTCAGTCCAATGACTCCAATCTCGCACTACATTCTGCCCATCAGATGATGGTTGAGTCAATCTAGCAATTTGAACATGTGGTTGGGGCACACGCGGAGCAAATTCATAATTCGATATTAGGGTTTTTAGTTTCCGCTTTTTTCGAGGCCTTCCAATGCCAGTATCCTCTGCCATCCCATTGAACCTTTTACCATCATGGTCACCATTGTCGTCCTCCTCCACCTCCTCCAACACATCATCATCAGTATCCTCATCCTCTTCCTCATCATCACACGTATCTTTTCCTATCATTTTAACTCCATTAGTTTCTACTCCTTTCTGCCTTAATTCTTCAGCTTCTAAATCTTCCTCCTCATGACCATCATACAGATTACTTTCCCTAGGGGAAACAGCATTGAAACCAGAAACCTTAGGACGAAGCGAGGAGCAAGAATCTTGTTGATTGTTCAAACCATAGGAATTTGGAGGATACCTTGAATCATTCTCCTTATCATCCATTCTCAATAAGAACAGCTAAAATTACAAGAACCCTCAATCTATGAACTTCCCTAGGGAAAAATCACCAACATAATGATGTATCACTGAGCTAAATCAACAAAATTGCATTTCTAACCACATAAAGATCACCCTAAAATCTGTAATTAAGACTGTTCTAAGTGCAAATAACTGCTTTTCTTCACGAAAATTCGATATGATCCATCATAATTTCTTAATCACACTACAAAATCTTTATAATTCTATAGCTAAAGTAATGAAATCTGCTCACAATTACAGGAAATTTCTCATGCACTAAGAGTATAATATTCAGGGAATCTATAACAAAGAACAAGAACTCTGAAAATCTAAAAAATCAGTAATTACCCAACAAAGTTCTTTGTTACATGGAATGTGAAGGGGGGGGAAATCGAAGAATCTCACGTAAAAGTTGAATCTTGAAGACCCAGAAAATACCCAACAGAATTCCTGTTCTTGGGAAAGTTGAGACTGATTAGCTCCTAAATTCAAGGTATTGGGTAAACCCAATTGATGGTGTTAGATTCTGAATTGAATATGCAATCAAGATGTACAGATGAGTAGAAGATGGGAAACTGAAAGGTATGCAAAAATGAGTGTGTTTGTATGTGAGAGAGAGAAAGAAAGGAGCAGAAAAGTGTGGTGATTTTGGAAGGGAGGGAACTGGGAATCCCCCCCGGTTATGTCAGCTTGTGCGTTATCCTCGATGAGCTCATTCTTGTGCTTCTCCTCCTACATCCTAACCGTTCAATGCAATTTAGACACACACATGGGCTCCACCTACTAATTTTAGATAATTAATTGCAATTTGTTAGTGATCTGTTCGTTAGTACTACCTTCGTCTCTTTTCGGTTGGAACACAATCTCACAAAGAACAGGAGCATTGTATGGTTCTCTTCTTATCTGAACTTGTTGCATCTTATTCGACCTTATTTCATGAAATTTTATGTGATCTTATTCGATCTTATTTGAAGTTATCTAAACTTATAAAGATCGGTTCTTTTCAACTTATTTTAACTTATTAGACTTCACTCGACCTTATTCAACCTTATTAGATGAACTTTTATTAGACTTTATTCGACCTTATCAGATCTTATCTGAACTTATAAGGACTGAAAATAAGTTGAAAAGAACGGACTGTAAAGATTGAAAAAAAGTTGAAAAAAAAACCTTTATCCCTCTATAGTGGCAAGATTTTGTGGACTTACGCAACTGTGACACTCACCAACTAAAATTTTGCAACAAGGATACAAAGCATTAATGCTAACAATTGCGAGCTCTTCCTGATATGTTAACAACTACCAAACCAGGGTTTTTGGTGGTATTGAAATTTGAAAGCGTCATGTAGGATTGTCCGATAAAATCAAATTTAAAAGTGATTTCTAAGTAATCAAAAGTAGATTAAAATGAGGACTACTAGGCATGAAGTCTTTAGTGTTCGTAAATAATTCTTTTTGATACTAATTACGTATTTTAGTATTTGTATTTGTATATATATAAAGTACATTGAGATAAAACCGGTTGAACGATCATTATGTTAATAGATTTTTTTTCTTTAATCCGTCATTTTTTTAGAATAACTCAATTACAATTCTGTTTCAATTCATTCTTTCATTGTGTTCGCATTGACAGATTATATATATATATATATATATATATATATATATATATAGAGAGAGAGAGAGAGAGAGAGAGAGAGCTTCTTCGTGAAGTTATAATTGTAATCAAAAGGTGACATACTTCTAACAAAAAAATATTTTCTATGGGTTTGTATTTGTATATATATATCATTTTGTAGTTGTTAGAATCGTGATCCGGATCGTAGAATCGTACGATCCTAATATGACCAAACGATCTGAATCGCTCATAGAATCGACCTTTCATAGGATCGTTTAGGATCGGTTGGAATCGGTATAGGATCGGTCAGAATCGTACAGAATCGTAGAATCGTTTCATGGGATCGGTAGGATCGACCGATCCTACACACAACTAACCTATTGTTTTTTTTTCTTCCTTGTTTGCTTCTCTACTTGAATTTTGTCATCCAAATATAAGAATAATGCATCTAAAATGCAAAAATAAGCAAATATGTAACATCTCCGATAATTTAAATAATGAATTTCTAAATTATGCTTAATATAATGAATATTAGACAGTAGCGGAAATACTGTCCATCGGAGTATTACTTTCTAACCACAATAAAAGGTTGTCTAATCATCATAAATAGAGATTTATTCTCCAAGCATTATCCATTGTGAGGTTATGAGCCTCTTACAACTTAAGTCGTCAAGCGACGATATTCTTAGTAGAGAATGATAACAAAATATCATAATCCTATCTCTCACTCTATCCCGTTAACCACCCGCATCAATAGCTTTCTTCACCTGCAAAATACATATAATGGGTCCACAATCAGTGGGGAGCAACTAGCAGTCCTCCCAGGTTAACCAAGATCAAATAAGCTAGTTACAGAAATTAACATCGACTATAGCAATCATTAACCATAATAAAATTCACAACATCGTCAATAATTGTAGTTTCTCCTTAAAATAATAATATACTTAAAATAACCATTTGTATCAAAAACAGACTCAAGTTCCAAATCCAATTACCATTCCCAAATAATAATAACTCAACACAACATCACAACAACCAACGTTAAAGGGGAGAAATGAACGTAAGTGGATAAATGTACACCCTGCTCAGCGTACAACTACCCACGGTTCCTACATGATAGAAGTATTAGGACACGCACACCCTGCTCAGCATACATTATCCTATGTCTAAGAAATGGCCATAACTCCCAGTGCTAGTTTCAACGCACCCTGCTCAGTGCGCCGTACCCTGCTCAGTACAACCTAACACTGGACGACGACTAATATCAAAGCGGACTTACGTGCCCTGCTCAGCACGCAAGTTAACTCTATGTACCCTGCTCAGTACAAGAGCGACAGTTCATACCAAGGGACCCAGCTCAGCCCCATAGGATTTCTCTTCCTCAAAAAAACAAACTGATGTACCCAGCTCAGTACAAAGGTAATGGCACAATCAAATATCATTTTAAAATATCTCTGTGTACCCAGCTCGGTACAAAGGAAAAATCATCTCAACGATAACATCAAATATAAATAAACTGTAATAGTAAATATAAATTTTTTTATTTAAAATTCAAAATACACAAACCTTGTATTATTGGTATAAGTGGAACAAATCCAACTTAATATCAACTCAACAGCATTTGGTTTGAAAATACACAATTTGCATATTTCATTAGATCCAAAATACACAAACCTTGTATCATTGGCATAAAGTGGAACGAATCCAACTTGATATCAATTCCACAATATTTGGTTTGAAAATATATATAATTTGAATCATATAATAAACCTCAAGATACACAAATCTTGTATTATTGGCATAAGCGGAACCAATCCAACTTAATATCAACTCAACAATATTTGGTTTGAAAATATATATATCTTGAACCATATAAATCCCAAAATACGCAAATATTATATTATTAGCATAAGTGGAACCAATCCAACTTAACATTAACTCAACAATATTTGGTTTGAAAATATATATTTCGAACCATATATTAAATCTCAAAATACACAAATATTGTATTTATTGGTATAAGTGGAGTCAATCCAACTTAATATCAACTCAACAACATTTGGTTTAAAATATATAATTTATCAAAGTGACCTAAAAGTCATAATAAAATGTAAATGAATTTGTTTACAAATTATCAACTTACATAATTTAATTTGATGAAATTCGAAAACAATAATTTTTCTTAAACTCTCTTTAATAAAATAACTTTATAACATTAATTTAACATTAAAGAACTTTTAAAATTAGTCTTAAAGTTGCTGAAATTTTTAGGAAAACATAAAGTGTTTTCGGCATTTAGATTTTTATTAAACAAAAATTTTGAATTTAAACCATTAAATCCAATCATAATAATCTAAATTATTTTTAAATAATTTAGGCACTAAATAGAGATTATTTATCTAAATATTAACAATTTTATTTTGGTAAAGAAAAGGATAAAGTAAAATTTATAGTTTTTCAAATAAAACAATTTACTAATCGATAAATAATCCAACATATTTACACAACAAGTCAAGTAAATTAATCAAGATCATAAAATAAATAATTTAAATAATATATATCAGTACTTTAACAAATTTTCGTGCACATAAAAAAAATTTCATAAATTATATTTAATTTTCAACACTAAAATACTTTTGGTAATAATTACATAATTAACAAATTAATTACTATAATTCAAATAAAATCACACCAACAAATTTTCAACAAGAAAGAGTATATATCCATTTCATAATAAACATATATTCGACATAGATACATATATAATCAATAAATATAATTTCTACACTCAAATATACACATATGTAATTAGAAATTCATAATTACTACTTAATTCATAATAAATCCGAAAATTCATATATAATTCTCATAAATTCACATAATTCATATCATGTAATAATATAACTATTTATACTATAATAGATATAATTTACTCTAATTAACTTATTAATCAAAATTAAACTAGGATTAAAGCTAGTTACCTTAATTTCGGTGGAAAATAGAGTAGAGATAACGAGAGACTAAGAGCTAAGATCCTTCCTCTTCAACAAGCTCTAACTCAATTGTATCACCTCCTAAAAGTGTTCAAGGGAGATTTAGGTATTAGAAAGTGGAGTAGAAATTAATAGAATAAATTAGAAAATTAATTAAAAATAACTTGAAAATGCTATAAATAATTTTCTAAAGCTCAAAAATTGCTCAAAAATTTTGTGAAGCACGAAAATAGATAGAGGAGGTAAGGGAGAAGCTCACTCTTCAGTTTTAGGATGAGTAAAGCTTGGGTAAAAATTGTTTGGTCTAAAGTTTTCAATAAATAGGTAAAAGAATGCAAAGAAAGTCAAGGTAGTTGGAGGATGGATTAATTGGGTTGGCAAGGAGGTGAAAATGCTAAGAAATTTCCCATAAGACCAGAAGTAGTTCCCCATAAATTTTCAAGACTTTTGGTCAACATTTACATTTTTTTAAAGATTAAAACCTTAAAGTTAGTCAAATAGTCAAATAAGCTTATAAATACCTTAGAAAATCCGAAAATGAGTTTTTACCATAATAAACTGATTTCAATAAATTTGAAATGAGTTTTAAAATTTATAAATTAATTAATTAAAATTATTTTTATCGATTTCGTAATTTTTTCTCAAAAACCGATTTTAAATTCATATAAAATCTAAAATTTGAAAATAAATTTCACAAAAATTATTTAAAACATAGGAAAATAAATCCAACATGATTATGAAATAAAAATATAATTTTTATAAATTTTCAAATCAAGGTGAAATTTTTATCGGTTAAAACAGTGAAACGTTAACGAAATTAATTAAACGCTAAGAATTAAACGCGAAAAATTCGGAGTGAATTTTTTGAGGTGTTACAAAATAGGTTTACTATTATCACTTTGTTATTACTTATTCAGATTTTTAAAATTAATTTTAAAACCAAAAATATTTAATATTATTATATGAATGGTAACGTGTGTGTATAAACACATTATTATCTTATAATTCAACCCCAATAGCTTTAACAATCTAATTTCCACTTTTAGGATTATTCTCCTCAAATTATGAATCCTTCGAAACATATTTAGATTATATTTTATCAAGTTTTAGTTATTTTGTAGGATCGTACGATTCTACGATTCGATCCAACGATCCGATCCTATGTGCTTTCACCGATCCAAAGTAGAATCGCGATCCTGATAACCTTGGTTACAATATTTAGTACTTCCTCCATTCATTTTTAATCACTACATTTCTCTTTTTACACTATTCATTCACCACCCTTTAATCAACTATAATGATTTATGTACAAGGATAAACATAGTCAGGTGGGATCTTGTTAGATTCTTCTCGGTACATACTTTATTAAAATTAACTTTATTTTTTTCTTGAGCATAATTAGAGTTATTAGCATTCAAAGTTGTGCATTGGGAGGCGTAAAACTCTATATGTAGTGATTAATAAAGAACGAAGGTAGTATATATTATAGAGTATGGTATCGTTCTCTCTAGCTTATTTTCAATGAAATCTAAAGCAGTTTAGTTCATTCATCTATACACAATACTTTTACTCTCATAATTTACTAATCCTTACAATTGAGTTATTTTCAGTTCAGTTCAACTGCTTCTAGCCGAAGAGAACAGGCCTCGTGCATCATTATAACGTAACTTTTTATTTAACATACATAAATTATTTCCCAAAAAATAATTGAGATCATATATGTGAAGTATCACATTGATAAAATGTTGTATTTTACTTGGAACAAAACTTTGAAAGTTAAAATATTTACTTTTTGTATAAAAACAAGAAAACAAGTAGGTGTCAATTAAGCTAGTTCGTTAAAGTCATGGGGTGATGTTGATAATACAAGATTAAATCCTGTCTATATTATTCATTCTTGGGGATACTCTAACATGTTTGATTATGATTCATGATCTATTCCAATGTTATTAGAATCGGGATTCTACTTTGAATCGGAAGGGGCTCTTGAAATCGAATTGTAAGATCGGATCGTAGAATCGTACGATTCTACAAACACGTATAGTCAAGATATTATAGTCAACTTCCATTAGAATATGCTCATATTACAAGTTTAAAAAGATAATGATTAAAGAAAATAGATGTTTACACTATAAATAGGCAATAAATGACTTTATATATTGATTAACACCTTTGTTTCCATGATTTATTTTGATTTATAATTTTAAAGTTCTCGTTAGTTATAAGTAATTACTAGAATCGTATAGAATTGTAAATAGAATCGGATGACTGTAGTTGAATCGTCGAATCGTACGATTCTATGATTTGAATCGGGATTCTAACAACTATGATCTATTCGGAAGTTGACTTCTTATTTATCTAAAAATAGTAATGTTGTTTTTTTTGGGTGAGAAGAAGTGGCCCGAACTCCGTCCGGGTCCTATTAGGCCAGACACTTTGAGAGATGGGGAATGATAAGGGAAATTCTACTCTTAAAGTGTCCCTAATGGGAATTGAACCCCCAATCTCAAGGTTAGAAGGTTCACTCCTTTCAACTAGACTAAGCCTTGCTTGGTTAGTAATGCGGTGATTGTGGTGTTAGGTAACAAACTTATTTTCCATATTGAACAATAACTAATACTATAATTTTTGGAAAAATTGCTTAGAATAATCCAACCTTTTGGCGATTCGCAAATAATAATGCAACCTTTCGATTATTCTAGAATAATGCAACATTTATATCCCATTTATTTTAAATGGGGTAAAACCGGATTTAACCTAAAGAAGAGGTTAAATGAGACACGTGTCATTTAATTGTTGGTTATATTGATAATTTTTTTAAAAGATTTTTTTTTTTTAAAAAAAACACTCCCTCCTTCACGGCTGCTACCGAGCCACCCCACCCCTCCCCTTCTCCCTTTCCCCAGCCACCACACCACCCAGAACGCCGACGAGCCACCCCAGCCAGACGACTCCGACGACAAGCCACCCCACTCGGATGCCGCCGCCGACAACCAAACACCTCCAATCACCCCCACACCTAACCCAGATTCTCTCTTCTCTTCCCCCAAATTTCCCCCAATTCAATTCAATCAAAATCAAAAATTGAAATTTTGGGTTCATAAAAACTCACAAGAATGGGGGATGCGTATTGCAGCGATTGTAAGAAGTGCACAGAAGTGGTGTTCGATCATTCAGCAAGGGATACAGTATGTTCAGAGTGTGGATTAGTATTGGAATCACACTCAATAGATGAAACATCAGAATGGAGAACATTTGCAAATGAATCGAATGATAATGACCCAGTTCGTGTTGGTGGACCTACTAATCCATTGCTATCTGATGGTGGTTTGTCTACCGTCATTTCTAAGCCTAATGGTACTACCGATGATTATTTATCCACGTCCTTGGGCCGCTGGCAGAATCGAGGCTCCAATCCTGATCGTGGCCTTATTCTTGCCTTCAAAAAAACGTTTGTATATCTAGAACTGTCCACGCACGAAACGACCCACACGCTTTGTCACGCTGTCGACGACGAGCCACCCCACCCAGACGCCGCCGACGACGAGCCAAACGCTTGGTGGGGGTTGATAGCAGCGGCCAGGGGGTGTGGGATGGGGGTTGACAGTAGCGGGGCTGGGGGTTGACAGTAGCGGGGGGGGGGGGTTGGTTGGGGGGGTGGGGGGAGTTTTATTTATTTTTGTTAAGTTTATATTAATATATTAATTAAAATTTAAAGTTTTAAATAAAAATTACCTATTGTTTAGGTAACCGTTTATTTGTCCTATTTAAAATAAATGGGGTATAAAGGTTGCATTATTCTAGAATAATCGAAATGTTGCATTATTATTTGCGAATCGCCAAAAGGTTGCATTATTCTAGGCAATTTTTCCATAATTTTTTTTTTTTTTTGCACATATTGCCATTTTAATTTGGTCTTATCTCACAAAAAATCCAACCAATCATAAGTTGCAATGCCTTTACTTCTTCTATAGATAATGGGATGCCAAAGTTGGAGCCATTTAGCAAAACAAACCTTTTCTTTTTGGAACATAAAGAATGAAAACTCAATAATGTAGACGAGATTCGATCTCTAGTCCCGAATGCTATATTCTCAAGACATTACATTTTTATTAATTGATTAGGAACTTATTTCATTTTTTGTCTTATTGTATGGATTTGGAGTTTTCCGTAAAATATTGTTCAAGTGAAGGCGACAACTTGTACAATGATTGCCAACGGTCTTGAGGGCTTAAAGACTTTAGCTATAAGTTATTGTAATAAGTTGTTTTATCACCTTAAGAATAGGAAGCAGGAAGATACTAGCTTTTGCTGTATTACAGAACTACAGAAGCCATCTTAGAGCTAACTAAAAATTGCCATTCCTTCTCTTTCTCTCTTGCTAGAAGGTGTGGTAATTGGGTGTAGGGATGCCATGCGGGTAAAATTTGGTGGGTTTCGCACCGCACCCGCCCCAGTTGGGGCAGGGATGGGTCTAGGTTTAGTGGGTGGTGGGTGGTGGGTGGGTATAGGTATGAAAAGCTCTACCCGCCATGGGTAGTGGGTAGGTGGTGGGTATGAGAGTAAAACCGCCCCATACCTGCCCGCCCGCCCGGCATCCGCCCGCCCAATACCCACCTATTTTTATTTTTAGAAAATTTATTTTGCGTTGTAAGCTATGTTTTAAAAGGATTATCAATTAGTAATTGTAGCATGCATTGTAATGTTTGTTTATTTTTAGGTAAAATTGACATTGTAGAGGATGGCAGGAACTTTTTGGGTTGATGATTTTGGGCTTTTAGCTGAAATTGGCTTGCTAAAAAGCATAAAACGAATTAAATGTTCGCGGGTAACGGGCGGGTAACAGGCGGGTATGGGGCGGGTAAACCAAGATGGGTAAACCCAGGTGGGTGGTGGAGGTGGGGATGGTTTTGGGGTCATACCCACGTGGGCAGGCGTGGGTATGAGATCTTTACCCACCATGGGTGGTGGGTAGGTGGTGGGTATGAAAATTTTAGGTGGGTATGGGTATGGGGGAGGGGGTCCCCGCACCAGCCCGCCCATTTTGCCATCCCGAATTGGGTGGCTCATCATCTAACAAAACTTAGCAGTTCTTAGGGAAATTTCCAATGATATGCTCGTGGTTTTGAGAATTTCCTAAATTTTTTTAACCTCAAATTTTTTTTGGGTGCAAATGTGGGGAAACCTCAAAAGAAAAAAAAAACTAAAACTAGTTAGTATTTTTTTTTAATAAACAGTGGCGGATCCAAAAAAAATATTTATTGGGGTCAAAACGTAATTGTTAAGTTTTATCGGGGTCAAATGGTCAATTTTATAAGATAATTTTAAAAAAAACAAATATTTTTAAGGGTTTTTTGTTAAAAACAACCTTATAAAAATTACTTTTTGTGAAAGACAACCTTTTAAAAAATTTCTGGCAAAACAAAACCTTAAAATATTTTTTTTGGCACGATACAACCTTTGGCCGGATTTTAGGTTGACTGGCCGGATTCCGGTGTTGACCCACTTAAGTGAGCCATGTGCATTCCATGTGACTCATCCCACCTTATTTTCCCACCCAATTCCTTCCATCTCTCACTCAGTGTCATTTAGTTTAATAATTTGTCAAGTGACTCATCCCACCATATATTCCCACCCAAATCTCTCTCGCACTCTCTTCCTCTGCACCATTTTCAATCTCAAATTCTCCATTATTGTTGTGAACCATTTTCATTCTTAAGCTATGGAGTGAAATCAGACAATTTTCGGACTCTTTCAAAAAGGCATGTTTTAGTATTTGTTAGAAATTTTTAAATTTTCACATTTTTAAAAGTTAGGGTTTTTCCCCCCAATTTTGTTATTTGCTCACTTTGGGTCTTTTTTATTGATTGGTTGTAGCAAAATGGTTCTTACAAAATGTGAGTGTGGGATTATTGTTGCAAAGAGAACATCTTGGACGCATGAGAATCCTGGCAGATTGGTTGTAGCAAAATGGGTCTTACAAGAATAGGCTTGCTGCTGAATTAACCAAGATGAAGAAGAAAAGCATAGGCAGGTTGGCTTAGAGATGGTGAAGGGTACTTTAGTTCCAAATGAGAAGTTGCGGCTCAAAACTGTTGTTCTGTGTGCAGTTGTGTCTGTTGTTGTCAGTCTGATCTCTGTCAAACTAATTGGATGTTGTGTTTAGGTAGCAAGTAAAAGATCGGTTGGTTTGTTTAGGTAGGATTTTTAGTTGTCGATGTTGTTTAAGAATGTTAAGATCAATGTAGTGTGTATGCCAATAATTGGCAATGAAAATGTTTGTTATGAATGAAACGGTTTATCTTGCATCTCCAATTTGGTTGCATTGGAATTGAAATTGAAATGGGTGATAGTTGTTGATGTACTATGACTGTTAACACTAAACTACAACCACGCTTTCTAAACCATATTTCCCCAACCTTATCGTACCCTAATTCCACCTTAATCCAATGTACAAACTCAAAATAACATACCTCATCCACATTAAGATGCAATGCAATCCCATAAAAATTACTCACTCCCTTCTCATAAGTTGTCCTATTGTTTTTTGTCACAAATTGCCCTCCATAATACAACCTAATGTTAATTGGCTCCATTAACTTATACCAATTGAGATAAGTGTTTATACTACCATTAAACCTGATGCATAAAGGAACATAGTTTAACACAGGTAACACAAGCATAATCTAAATTGTGAAATTAGGGTTTCATTTAGCATTCCATGTCTGATGCTTCCAATAACCAATAACACATAAAAATTTTCAATTACAGTACATAAACGTAATTAACAGCATAATAATACATAATTAAACAACTATTAACAATTGGGTAATCATGTTCTCCACTAACTATGTTTTCAAAAGAAACATTTTTTTTGTACTTAAGGTATAACCCAAAAAGAAGAATATTTACCTGGGTTTTTATATAAGTGTGTAATTGGTCCCCCTACTTATTCTTGAAGATGGCGCAACTCTACCTCCTTCCATGGTCAACAAAGGTACAAATTAGAAAATGAAAAGTTGCAAATTATGACGAGGGAATTTTTTTCACTGTTATGGTGAGAGTAGTTGGAGATTTAAAAGTAAAACCATGAAATTTATTGCTCACCTTTTGTCAAATTCCTGCTGGAATTTGATTCTCCCCATTAATGCCTACTGTTGAATCTAACATTGAAGCTAGAGTGAAGAGGAAAGAGTTCAGTTTTTTTTAATTGAGAGAGTGAGAGATGGAGGGAATTGGATGGGAAAATAAGGTGGGGTGAGTAACAACGTGCAATGCACATGGCTCACTTAAGTGGGTCAACGCCGGAATCCGGCCAGTCAAACCTTAAATCCGGCCAAAGGTTGTATCGTGCCAAAAAAAATATTTTAAGGTTTTGTTTTGCCAGAATTTTTTTAAAAGGTTGTCTTTCACAAAAAGTAATTTTTAAAAGGTTGTTTTTAACAAAAAAAACCTATTTTTAAAGGGAAATTTCACAATTAACCAATTCAAGTGGGGTCGAGTGACTCCACTCATAATAATGTAAACTGCCGCTATTAATAAACTCAATGTTGAGGTTCTCAAATGTAGCATTATTAACTAAAATCGTTAAAACTGAACCACCACACACCACCACAACCACCATATAAAAGGTTGAGGAAAGGGCTGGTTAGTGGCGGATCCAAGATTCTTACATTGAGGAGGCGAGATTCGTATGTTGCTTACACTTATTTAGTTGTATGGGCTAATATCACAAAAGTTAGATATATAAAAAGTTGCAAAATATGAACGCCCAGAGGGTTGAACCCCTGACCACAACATATTCCTCAATATCATGCAATTTACCACTTGAGCTATAATTAATTCCTAGAATGAATACACATATTTAATTTTTAACTTTAGCCAATGGGGGGCATGCCTCCCACCAGCCCCCCCTTGGCTCCGCCCCTGGGGCTGGTTGAGGTGTTTGGTCAAGGAAGCGGTTGGTGGTGCTGCTTAAGGGTTGAGTGGAGAAAGAGGGATATTTGGATTTGAGGAGAGAGAAAGTGAATTTAAATTTTTAGTGGCTTAAGGGGGTTTGTTGGTATGATTTAGGATTGCCAGTGGTGGTTTGTAGTGGTGTGTGGTGGTTTTGGGTGGTTATGATGGTGATTTTAGTTGATAATGCTACATTTCGGAATTTTAACATTAATTCAAGTATATCATTGAGATTAAAAAAATTTAGAATAGTATTACGAAATCTCAAAACCATAGACATACCATTGAAAATTAAGCTTGCTAGCTACCTTAACTATATGAAGAAAACCCTCGTTAGGAGGACAGGTAAAAGGTAGTTTCCGCCAATTCTCTTAATTTTCAAAGAGGGAGGTGAGGGTCTTAATTCTTTGGAAAATTTGTCATGAATAAGTCAACCTTTGCGTTGACCGCTTCTAACAAGTCAACCTTAATTTATTCCAATAACAAGTAAACCTTGTACATACTTTTGCTTTTAACAAGTTTTTACCGGCTTTACCTCTTAGTAACCTATTTAACAGGTTAAAGTGACACTTGTCACCTTTTTATTAAACATCTAAATTTTAAATTAATATATAAAAGCAATATACAAAAAAAACCTCCCTCCCCCACCCACCCACCTACCCACCCCAAAATCAGCACCTCTACGCCCACACTCTCACCCACACCACCACCCTCACTGGCACATGAACAACACCTTTCTTCCGCCCTTGTATCTGCACATCCGCCACTTCTATTTCCCCATTCCAACACTAACATCGAAAGTCAAACACGAATTGAAGAAACGCATAAAGAGGTACATGTGGGTGGATTTTGTTACAGTTCTTGTTTCATTGCTCATTTTCCTCACACACATATATCACAACTTTGAATTAGGGGAATTCAACCCATATTGCAAACTATTGATTGAAGTGGGTATTTTCTAGTGAATTGACTTGATGTGTATTGTTCAAGTTCATTTGATGAACTCCATTTACTTGTGATTGTCGTATCTTGGATTTAGAATTCAATTTATGGTAGTGGCAACGTGATTCTGCGGGAATTTAGAAATTGACTGATCTAGAATTGAATCAAGGTTATGCGATTCCTAATTGTAGTTTTTAGAGTTAACATTTAGGGGAATCATGAATGTCTAACAGAGATTAAGGGAAGTGAAGAAATCTTAAGTAATCATAAAATAAACCAGCTTAATAAATTAGAAACCTTTAGTATATGTATGAAAACTGATTTTGAATCAGTTTCTTGCGCTTGGGAGCAGCTACGATGAAGATACAGAGGAGGAGCTGCGGGGCACGCAAACTTCCGTGGTGGCCAGACTGAGTCGGTAAAACAAAAGGTTAGCATCGTGGAGAAACACCCAACCCAATATAGCGTAAATGGCGAAAGAGGGAAGAGCAGAAGATTAGTATTTGGTGGTGTTTGGTGGTGTTTGGCCGGCGGTGTTCAAGAAAAAGAAACAGAGTAACATGGGTGAAAGAGTTAGATGGATAGCTGATTGAAACCAACAATGTCTGGTTTGAGATTTACTGGGCAATTGCTCAATTATTTATAGGGCCATTTTCATGGCTTGGGAGCAGGGAGGTGGTGATGTGGGGGTTGCGGGAAGAAAAGAGGAGAAGAGAAGGAGGGGTTGGTTCTGTGGTGGTCAGGGAAGGAGGAGGAGAGAGAAAAAGAACAAAAGAGAGTGAAAAAATTTAAATAATTAAGTAATTGCAACTAATTGGATCAAGGCACGTGGACAACTCACCTAACCTAACAAGTTAGTACTAGGTCACCGGTAAAAAAAACTTGTTAAAAGTAAAAGTATGTACAAGGTTTACTTGTTATTGGAATAAAGTAAGGTTGACTTGTTAGAAGCGGTCAACGCAAAGATTGACTTATTATTGACAAATTATATTGGTTGGTTTGGATGGAGAATGTACCATGTGGAATCCAGTGGTATGTAAATGACGATATTGTAAAATTAAATGAATAAAACCTTGCTTTTACCGTCAAGAAGAATTTGACAAATAATTATCCCAATAAGATGGAACTTAGCTACAAGAGTAACACTACCATAAGAAAATATTTTCATTAGGCTCGTATCGAGACTCAAGCAAATTGCTCGTATAAAAGTAATCCGAAAATTATAGTTAAAACTCTACAAAAATTAATCTAAAGATAAGGTACATCCTCTATAAAATTTTCAAAAAGACTTTGGTCCATTGTTAAATCTCTAATATTTGGGATTGGCCCTAACATTACAAATTGGTATAACCATGAATCAGGATTTGAGTTATTTGACGAATCTACCATTGTTGCTGACGGAAAACGCACTGCTTCTTCTTCTTCTTTGCTGTCGTTAGGTTTATGTTTCGATCTTGGAATTATATTTTTTGTTTCCACTTCTCTGATATTCGAGCCTTTCCCTTTACCACCATAAAAGCGTCGTTTGCCATCATCCATAAAATATTTAGACCTTTGTTTTCTTGGTACCGACCACAGTTGACGGAGAATTAATTCACAACGAGATATTTTGTTCTTCATAACGTATGAATATAATAAGTATCACGCCTGAAACATAATTGCAATGCTTGAAAAATTAATAGGATTCAAAAATTATGTGCCAAACATAAAAAGAGATGTTCTTTCAAACAAAAAGAAAAGGAAATATAACCCTACAGAAAGAAAAAAGAAAGTGTGTTTACTGTTTCTACTACTACAACACGCAAGTACGCAACAAGGGAAAAGCTAAATACCTATCTGATAGATGTAAACAGTAACATCTATCAGGTAGGTCTGTACTACATTTTTTTCAAAATATACTACAATTTTTTTTGTACTACAATTTTCAGAAACTATACTACTCCAAACTATATATAACTATACTACATTATGTGAAAAATATACTACATAAATATATAAGTGTACTACAATTTTTTAAAAACAGTTTGATATGTGCCTAGCTCCCACCTATCAGATATGTACTGGGCAGTCCTCAACGCAACAAGCCAACAAATAAAAGAAAAGATAAAGATTTTTTTTGAGGGGAAAGAAAAGATAAAGAATAGAAAAAACAAAAGATAGAGAGATGAGAACATCAGATTAATTTTATCCCAAATATGGTTTATGGACAAATAATTCTCTTCCTCTACCTTTTTTTAAAATAATTCCCATAATAAGTCCACATCAGCTAGTCAAAACTCGGGATTTTTATTTTATTTATGGTTCTACACAAGCAAGCCGCTAATTTGATTGGGGTTCGAGTTTGCCAAATCTGTGTAAAATTTGCAAACCAATAATTAAAAACGCGAAACCCATATTTCCTGGTTTCATACTTTTAGTTTTGAAAAAAACTGAAAACAAAAAATGATAACGAACTGACCCTTAAATTTTGGTGTAATTTTTTTTAATTTAAAAAAAAAGATACAGTTGCAGATTGAATTGCTTCTCTCACGTTCCAATGGAGCTTCGTTTTAACAAGGAATTATCGAATGAACGCATAAGCAATATAACTAAGTTAGGTTATTAGAAATTTAATTATTAAAACCCTAAAACTCATCCCTTAATTCAAAGCTATTTCTAATCGATTATTATTTATTAGCATGAAGTTAGCTTAAACAGAGAACTTTACCTTTAATTTGTACACCTACCGGAAACGGAACCAGAAGATTGGATTGGAATTGTTTCTTCTCCTTAACACGCTTATCACTCTAAATCAATTGCATGTCTTCCTCCACATTTCTTAGCTTTTCTTTAAATTATTTCTCACCACTTTCAATTCCTATGGTTGATCATCAATCTTGTTACTTTTTTTTTGTTTTTGTTTTGTTTCTAATTGATCATTTAGCACCGATGTGCAGGAACCCAGAAAATAGCAGACATGCCGCCATGAATGATTACATTAACGAGTACTTGAATTAAAAGATGAATCCAATGTCTTCAATCTTCTAAAACTAAGCCAAACAATAGTACAGTATTTTTTTTTTATTTAGGGCATGTTTGGGATGGGGGTAATGTATTAAGGGGTAATAAAAGTCAAACATAGGAAAACTAAGGTATTTAGAGGTGATGATAGACGGATAGAGGGGTTGTGGAGAGGATAATGTGGTATTGATAGGAAGGAAATAGAAGAAAGAGGGGAACTATTCCCCTTCAAAGGAGGGTAATAGTTACCTAGGGGTGGTGGTGGGTAATTATTACCCCATGATGAGGGTAATAGTTCCCCTCTTTCTTCCATTTTCTTCCTACCAACACCATATTATCCTCTCCACAACCCTTCTATCCCTTCAATAATCACCTCTAAATACCTTAATTTTCCTATGTTTGACTTTTATTACCCCTTAATATTTTACCCTCATCCCAAGGGGAGCAAAACAATAGTATATAGGGTTAAACTAAGAGTGAAAATGTTAAAACTTAAAGTATGAATAATTGCAAAATAAAAGGTTTAGGTATTTATATTAGTCACTAAAATAAACTAATTCCAAACCGATAGAAAATAACGTCTCGAATACACAACTAGTCAAGGTGTTGACCGCGATCGGTGGTGTATGCCGCGAGTAGGGGTTTGTTTAACATGTCCTTCTCAACTGAAATATTCAATTAGGCAACCCATAAGTGTCCGGGGCTATCACATGAGACTCAAGGGTTTCAAATGCAACTAAAAATAAGTATGAAAAGTATCTTGAAAATCTCAGCTAATCTGCATTGTACTCATTTCACACAAAAATTAGGTACAAATCTATCAAAATGCATATAAATAGTCATGAAATCTCCATCAAAATGTGCCTTGAACATTTAGAAGACAGACTCAAAATGGGTCATTAACAACTAAGAATATATATTCTAAAGCTAAAATCTTAATTAAACCATTTATTTTAAGGAAAATTTACACAGAACCACCTTAAGTTTCCATTATTTGTAAACTCCAACCTTTATGTTTGTTTTTTATTAATTACCACCTTAAATTTACCAAATCTTTATAAACTCCCACCTTTTGACAGAATTTACCTAACTCCGTTAACATGTGGGCCCTACATCAATTATCTCCTTTGTTTTCCCTCCAAACTCTTCTTTTCCCCCTTTATCTGTGTCGTCTTCCTCTTCTCACCATTGATTTATCTTTTTTAATCTTTCCATTCTCTCTCTATGCATTTATCTCTATTCAAATATGGGTAAAACTATGGGTCCTAGATCGCATTGAAGCCGCTTCATTTTCTTATCTTTCAGTCATTACCCTTTTCCTTTCTCTTTCTCTAAAACCCAGAAAATTAAAGTTTGCTGCTTTCTTTGAACTAGGTTGTTGATTTTTTCCTTAATTGGTTGGTTTTTTGATTGTTTATGTATTGCCCATTACCTGTTTGATCAATTGCTTGTGTGAAAAACCCTAAAAAAGGTTCTTTTTTTTGTTACAACATGAATTCTGTACTTGTTGATTCTGATTTCATGAACAACATTTTCAAATTTAACCCAGAAATGCTTTCTAATTTCCCAAAGAACCCATCTTTTGGAGATTTTTTATCAAACCCCTGATTTTGTTACCAAACTATTTGAAGCGAAAGCGAAACAAGCGGGTTTGGAGAAATGGATAGAATTATAACCAAAACCGAAATGATTCGACCCATTTAGAGGGAATTGAGAAGGAGATAATTTGGTGTAAGAAGGTGGGTGTTGGATTGAAGCAACCATTGATGCAGTTTTGCTGCACAAGCAGATTCGATATTATTACAGGAAAGTAGAGAATAACTTCTCACTAATTGTTTGCCTAATTATGGGTAAAGTAAGAGAGGTAAAAGGGACTCAATTACAAAAAAGAGAACTGGATGCGGGAGAGTAGAGAAGGAGAAGAGAAAAATAGAGGAAGAGATAAATGAATGCATTGGAGGAAAAATGAATAAAAAAATCACAGTGGGCCCACTACTAACAGAGTTTGGCAAAATCCGTTAAGTGGTGGGAGTTATAACGGTTTGGTAAACTTAAGGTGGTAATTTATATTAAAAAAAACAAACATAAAGGTGAGAGTTTACAAATAATGGTAAACTTAAGGTGGTTTTGTGCAAATTTTCCTTATTTTAATTAATAAATAAGTAATAGACTTTTTAAAAAAACTAACCCACCCACACCAAATCCCCTCCCCTTCAACCATTGTAGACCAACCGACCACACCCTACCTTCAACCTCCTTACAGTCGTAGACCCCTCCACCCCTTCGGTCACTGTTGACCGAGGATAATGGGTGGCAAGGACAAGGGAGGGAGTGATGTTTTACGGCTGTTCAAAGGTGGGTCATGGTGCTGGCGGGGGGGGGGGAGGAGGGGTTATTCACGGGTGATAGTGGTGGGAGAGGGGGTGGCGGAAGGAGGGTTATAGTTAATTTGTATTTAATTTTTAAAATTCATTTTACAATTGATATTTTAAGAAAATTAAAAGTCAAGGTTATTTTAAGCGGTCAAATAAGTTTCAGGTTTAAATAATCTATTCTCAACAGATGTATATAAAAAATGAGACTATGTCTCTTTAAATGAAAGACTATTTTAGAAAACCGAACAAAGATGGGATTATTTTCACTTATCCTTTTTTTTCCAAAATTGTGGATTATATGTTTTATTATACACTTGTGTTTACCATGCTAATGATACACCCGGATCTATAGTGCATACTCTCATTGTGGACTAATAGTCTACTCCCTCTGTAACAAATTGCTTATAACAATTAGATATAATCTACTCATACTTTCTTACAAATAATGCGTTACGGATAGAGTATACAGAATAGAGTTTGGCTAAAAAGGTCTATTTGGGCTCCAAATTTCTCAGAATCTCAGTTTGTCAATGTTTGAGTAAAACACAGAAAATTGTAGATAGAGAGAATCAACAAGGTGTCAGACTCTGAGCTCTTCTTTATCTCCAGAAAATCAGACCACTCCAACTCAACAACTGTATCCAAATCCGCCATTGTTACACTCAAAAATGGCAAGTTCTTACCTTTTACACTCTCCCCTCCATCACTTCCTCTCTCCTCCTCCTCCTTCTTCTTCTTCTTCTTCTTCTTCTTCTTCCTCTTCTTCTCCTTCTCTTGCCCTCTCTTCTCGTCCACTTTTCCTTTATCTTCGAAATGCAGAGAGTAAAAGGAGAAGCAGTAGAAGTTTCAGAGCTCCAATGGCTTCTCTGCATCATCAAGTAATCCCACAAGACATTGATTCTTGCAAAAGGAGAGCTTTTTTGATTCTGGGTGTTTCAGTTTTCCCTTTCTTGCATTGGAGAAATGAAGTTCTTGCCTCTGGTAAGTCTTTTTTTTTTTAAATCCCCACAATCTTCTTTTAATTTGATGTATATATTCCTTAATTGGTGATCTTGATGAGTTGGGTGTAGTGTTATCTAATTCGCCTTTTGAATTAGCATTAGATTGTCCAAAATGAGCCAAAAATAGCCCAAACCCGACCATAGTTCGCTTGTCTCGATTCGTAATTTTGGGGGGGGGGTGATTAGCTAATTAGGTAACTCTGGTTGGGTATTGATTAGTTTCCGTGAAAAAGCTGTGATTTTTCTGGGTCTCAATCTGATGCTTCCTCAGTACTTCATTTTCCTGGCAGCAATGTTATGCTCGGCTGAAGTGCTTTGTTACTTTCTAATACCTTACTGTTTATAGGATAAATTGGGGTTAGTTCAGTAATGTATTGAGGTAAATTAGTTGAATGGGATTCTAAGAGAAACTTGTGCTCAGAGGTTGATCTTTAAAGTGTGATTACATGATTGGGCGTAGAATCTTTGTAGGAAGTTGGGGATACTTGGTGTCAGATTTGCATTGCTCACAAGTCTTGGAGAGATGGTTCCTTGACTTTTCTATGCGATTCGAACTTCCTAAAGAATGAATTGGCAGAATGTGATGCTTGTGAAGGATCACATTACATGGTATAGTTTCCATGTAGTTATAGTCCCTTCCAATGATGGTGTTGAGGAGAGAGTAGGAGACCGAGTGTAGTTTGTTGTTGTTGAAAAAATTTGCAAGTTGCCAGTTTGACTGTGGGAACAAAATGAGGTAGTGCATCAGCCAAGTCATTCTATTGCTGAATACAATTTTTGTCTATCATTGGCCTTTCTAAATTCTAAGTGATGTGCCATCTACAAATATCTTAATGAGCGGATAAAGATACTATGAGGTGGAAGTGAGGACTTTGAGTGGCAGTTGTGGAGGTGGAAGTGCTCTCTTTATCAATGATTTGTTAGTACGATAGATATTTGTTGTTTGTTGGAGGCGAGAAGGTGTGGATGAAGTGATAAAAGAAAAAAGGGAAGCGATTAGAGATTTCTATTAATTTCAAGTGAGTGCCAAAGGTAATTTGACCTGAATAATTTGGTGATGCAAGAGGGCAAGTTTTTTTGTGTGGAATTGTGGAAGTTTGGAGTTATGATTGTAATTTCACATTCTGAGAGAACTATACCTTAACATAAAAGGAGAATGCTAATGGGTGTTTTACTTTCTGTGGCTGAACGACTTTAACGGGGGCGTTTGGTATGTGAGAATGGGAGCTTGGGGATTAAAGGATGGGATGGGGAGTGGGAATATATGAGTGGGAACAGACCTCATTTAATCCCACTCCCATCCCCCTTCAAGACTCCCAGTCCCTCTAAACAAACAAGGGATATACAAAAATGGGGATATATAATCCCATTCCCACCCTTTATTCCCACTAAACAAACACTCCCTAAGTAGCTCTTTAAAGTTGATTGTTAATTTCGTATCTTACTTCAAAGTTCAAAGGACTTCATTCTGAAGTGACAATGTAAACTTTGTAAAGCTTTCACTTTTTCGAGGCTTTTGTGTATGAATTGATCAAATTCGGATATGGGATTGAACCCATTTTGTATCTATTTTATAGAATATATCTCCCAGAACCCAATTTTGGATCCAATTCCTATTCTTTTGCACGTTGGAACAGTAAATCTGCTTCCCGATCTTGCCTTTCCTTTTTCTTTTTTTTTTTTCTTTTTCTTCTTTTATAAACTTAGGGTGAGGCATGGCAAGGAGTTGGACTGTTGGAGGAACAAAATAGTTTTTTTTCTTTAGAAGTTTTTTAAGCCATGGCAGGCAGAAGTGTCTTCTCTGGTGAAGATTGTTTGGGCGATCGGTATGACTAATTTTAGGTTTTTGTACAACTAATATTATATGATTCTAAAATCATTGAAACCAAAAAGGGAAACTGACAATGATATCGAAAGGGCCCTAAGGTTCCTTATATCACCTAGTTATCCTCAAATATACAATAAATGAGCACACTGTTGCTGCCAGGCTTGTTTATGTGATTTCTTATTGTGGTTTGTCATCACACGTTCTTGAGTGTCAAGACTGTCAACCATAGTTTCCTTTGACTTCTATTTGTTATATGATTCTATAACTTCCTTTCATTGTTGCAGAAAATGATGAGAGAAGCGGAAAAGAAAGCCAAAATGATGAGGTTTGCTTACTCTTCTTTTAGTTTGTATAGGGTAAGACTGTTTTATACCAAGTTAGTGTAAGACCAATTTAAAAGGGTCATTTTCTAAGTTAAATGGTGACGTCTTAAGTTAAAAGATCACTTTTTAATTTATAAAGGTTCACTCAAATTTCCAGTTTGCATACTAGGTGACCCTTGTAAAAAAAAAGTGACCCTTTTAGCTTCAAAAATGATCTTAAAGGTGGTCTTACCAAAACATCAAGTAAGACAGTCTTATACAAGACTTTGTATTCGTCTTTTTCTTTCTGACAAAACACCGCAAATCAATATCTGTCTGTCTTGGTGATGTTAGCTATTTGCTGAACTGAGTCATTTTTTTCTTGACAGCAGACACGATCATCATCAAATCCTTTTTTCTCTCTATTAAATGCAGTAGGATTCCTCAGTTCAGGTGTGCTTGCTGCTCTGTATTCTTTGGCTCAAAAAGACAACGCAACATCAGAAGAGATGATAGAATCTGTAAGCCATTTATTTTGCCCCGTCTTTATTACTGAAGGTAGAGATCAGAAAGGGTATTCTTTTAGGCTAACTTTTATACCCTCTCCTTGAAAGATATGTCTATTGCATTTGTATATCTGGGCCCTGCTCTCTTCAACTTATGGCCCGTTTGGTAGATGTTAGTAAATGGTGGTAATAGTAATATATTTGTATTGGTACTGTCATGTTAATATTCATGTTAATGCTTGTGAATCACCTAAACTAGTGATTTTCTTCACAAAATTATATTACCATGAATACCATCTACCCTTGAAAGGTGGTATTGAGGAGTGAAACTTTGGGATAAAAGTTACATGTCTGGAGATGTTTTCATTACCATGGTAATTAGTAGGGCATTTTCCTTCCAAATTACACATGATTTTATTACCATTACCGCCATTTACCACTTATCCACATGTTTACTACTAAACGTTAGCATCAACTCCCTGAAATACATTCATATATTAAGGCAAAAATATTATGGTACTGAGAAGATCTTCACAAACAAGCCTCAGTTTCATTTACTCACGCACTGACATTTGAAGTACTTGACACATGTACAAACAATTCAGTTTGCTTACTTCTCTTGGTTATTTTCTCATAGTTATCACTTGAAAATTTGGCAGCTCAACTACCAACTGAAGGAAAAGGATGCTTCCATTGTTTCCTTGAAGAAGAACTTTGAGTCGGAACTCTCAAACCAACAGGAAGAACAGAACAAGCTACTTAGCAAAGCAAAGGAAGAACAGTTGTCTTTGGTAAATCGTTTAGAATTAGCAAACAACACCATAACTGGCCTAGGTCGAGAGTTACAAGGTGAAAAGCAGAAAATTGAACAGCTCCAAGCTGACATCAGAGATCTTAGGACGAAACTTGATAAGGCCAGCAAAGAAAAAGACTTACTTCTAGAGGAGGTGAAGGAGAAGGATAGCTCATGTGCAATTCTACAAGAAAGAGTAAACTTGTTGTGTTCGGCAGTAAAGGAGAATGAGGAAACTATACAAGGTCTCAGCTCTTCCCTTGCACAGAAGGATTCTGATCTGACAAAGTTAAACTCTTCCTATAAGCAAATTAGGGATGAAGTAGATTCTCTTAATTCTTTGATTTTGAATTTGAATGAAGAGCTTTTGAAGCTCCGTAATGATCTAGAGCAGAAGAGTTCGATGTTGGATGATCTGAATGCTAGTGTTGATTCTTTGACAATTGAGCGAGACAATTTAAAACTGAAGCTTGGCACGCTAGAGCACGAGTATGATGATCTGAGATCATTATCTGATAAAAAGGCAGCTGACGATAGAAAAGTTCTGGAGGAGAGAGAGAGTGAATTACGAGAATTTAGAGAAAAGTATGAGCTGGCTGTGAGCGAAGCTAGTGCTAAACAGGCTGTGATATCTGATCTTACCCAAGATAGGGATGACTTGAAGAAAATGCTTGATATCGAGGTCAAAAGTCTGGGAATTTTGAAACAGGAGCTCGAACTGACAAAAGAAGAACTCGAGTCATCTAAAAAAGAAGCATCTGATCTAAATATGCAATTGAGAGAGTCAAGAAATTTGTCTTCGGAGCTTGAGGGAGAACTCTCAAAAGTTCAGGGAGAGTTTTCTAAAGCAAGAGAGTCACTTCAGAAAAGCCTAAATGAGGCAATCTTACATGGAGAAATGCTAGCCGGGGAGTTGAGTTTGGTGAAGGAAGCTTTAAATAGAACTAAAAAGGAACTTGAAATTGTGTCCAAGGATTTGACAGCTACATCTAAGAATTATGACAGTCTACAGAAGGAATTGGCCGAAGCTTATAAAAAGGCTGAAAGTGCAACCAATGATTTGGAAGAGGAAAAGAAGATAGTTGCTTCTTTGAATGATGAAGTACAAACCTTAGAAAAACAAATTGTGAAGGACAAGGAGGCAAGAAAATCCCTTGAAACCAATCTCGATGAAGCTACCAGATCTCTCGATGAAATGAATCGACAAGCATTGATGCTTTCTAAAGATCTTGAGGTGTCTAACTCGCAAATTTCCAATCTCGAGGAGGAAAGAGAATTCCTCAACAGCTCTCTTGAAAAGGAAAAGAAAATTGCCCAAGATGCCCAAGAAAACCTTGAAGATGCACAGAGTGTTATAATGAGGCTTGGTACTGAAAGGGAGAACTTGCAGAAGAAAGCCAGAAAACTGGAAGAGGATTTAGCTTCTGCAAAGGGTGAAATTTTACGCTTGAGAGCTGAAGTAAACTCTTCGAAAGCTGCAGTTAATAGTGTTCCTAAGCAAAAAAGAGTCCCTGCTGTTAACAGTGAATCTGAGGAAGAAGCAGAAACTGAAACTCAATCTCAAACTGTTGTTAACAACAAACAGGAGCAAGAAGCCGAGCCTGCTGTTAGTGGTACTGCAGCTCCCGCAAAGAAAGCAACACGGAAGAAAAGAACTAGTAGCAGGTGAGGGACTCTCGGGTGTATTACCTGCCTTGTCGAGTCCTTATATTGATTTTTTTCGTAGATTATTTTTACTTGAGCCTGTACTTTATTCGGCTTCTGTAATTTCATATAATAATTATGACGCCATTGCCATGTAAAGCTGAGTTACTTGATCTGATTTATGTAAATCCTTTTTGTCAAGATCAATCGGCATTCGCTCCATGGTCTCTCTGTCTCATGAATGATGTTGAAACTTGAGTTATTAACCTCTAGCCTTTACTTGAATCTTTCCTTTCCCTTGAATGTCTAACCTTCAGATGTTTTAGATGAAGTAGGTTGAACTAGCCTAGATTTCTTTCCTTACAAAATGAAGTAAAATAAAAGTGTATCGGTGATTTTTTGCTTATTCAGTGTAACAACTAGAGAAAATTGTTAAAACCGAGGGGGACAAGTAAGAAAGGATGATATGGATGCGTGATTTTTAGGGTACACTATTGAGAGAAGGGTGCTCTAAACGTTACTTGTATTTTTTCTAGAAAGAAGTGTGAATTCCTCAGATTTTAAGTTTTCCCTAATCAATGAAAATATTAATATTGTATCCAGGAAACTTTTAAAAATTAAATCTACAAAGTCACGTAGAGAGCTAAAAGGTTATTAGAAACTTTAAAGGTTAAATTTTCAAAGTCATGTAGAAAGTTAAAAGGTTAAATATATGCATCATAAGCACATGACGTGTAACTTAAAGTTATGTATTAGTCCATCTTATTTCTTCTTACTTAAACTGAAATAGGTCGATAGAGTTAAAGATGAAAATAAACATAACTGAAATTCAGGGCCGTCCAATGGATTTTGGAGGCCCTGTGCGAAACTTAAAACTGGGCTTCAAATATCGCTAATTTTTTTAACGAAATCGTTCATATATTATTCTAAGCATATTTTGGTTAAACTTTCCTCTCCAATTCTATATAAAACCTGTTAGGGAAAAATTCTAAACTTGTTAAAGTAAGAGAATGTAACCGTAGAATGACAACTTATTTTCTTACTTTCCCCAATCTTTTATTTTTGTAATACTTGTAATTTTGGTAAGACTTTATAAATTATTACCAATATATATATACTCATCATTATATATGAAAAGAATAGTCATGGAGTGTCTTTTTAGAATCACCTTCATGTGTGATTTCAAAAATTACTTTTTAATTTTTTTTACTAAAAGATGGTTTAGAGATATACATGGTCAAATCAGAGTATTGGAGACCGCAAAATACAATTGTTACAAAAATCGAGTAATGGTGAAAATCTTTTCAACAATATTAGACTCTACTATAACAATTTTACATTTTATTATCACACGTCTCACACACAAACACTCTTACAAAGTTATAATTATATATCATTACACAAAGACTTTAGAAAAGATTTTAAAAAATTGAAGGCCTGAGTTTTATAAAATGCTTGACTTTAAGAAAACAAGTGAATAGATGAAATGCAAAAGCCAAATAATGATGGCTTCAGCAAATTGCTTTCACACACAAAACACGAACTTGGGTTGTAGAAAACATTCTACACCAAGCATTTCATCATTCAAAGCATTAAAACCACTTGGGTGCTTATAAGCAGCGCTAATATCTACTTTGCTTCTAACACATATCACGGTTATGGAATTTGGAGCCGTTGGGCCCTTTAAATTTGGGGGTCCAAAAAATAAATCGACCACAGTGGGAGTCGAACCCACGACCTTTTGATCCGAAGTCAAACGCGCTAATCCACTGCGCTATGCGGTCAGATGATGGAAGTATTCAAAGCAAAAACAATATATACAAAAATTTAATAATCCACTTTCTTCATCCGTGTCTCTGTGATAGCAGCTGTCTCAACGGTTTCCTCTTCCCATCATTCTTCTTCTTCCACTCCACATTTGTCCTCCTTTTCTCTTTCAATCCCCTCAATAATCCACTTTTCCAAATTCCCCATATCACTCCCACATCGACTGATTTCACTTTTCACCCGAATATTGTTGATATATTTCACATCAGATTACCAATCTCCATCATAAGATCCGAACCTCATTTCATGGGGTTTACACAACCCTAATTAACCTCCATTTCTGGTTCACCCAGGAAGAATTATATTAAAATCCAGTTTAAATTAAAGAGTTGTGATCGGAGAAAGAAAGAGAGAATAATAATAGAGTCATGTTCTATGGAACGACAGTGTGGGACCCATTGCTCATCGTAGCTCAAATTGTTTGTATGCAATGTTTGTATTATGTAACATTGGGATTATTATTTGCCCTTTTAGTTGGCACTAGAGTCTCTAGAATGAGCCTCTTTTATTTCTTCGATTTCGCCGCCGTTACCGCCTCTACTGTCACTGGTTGCTGTGTCATTGCTTCCTTTCTCCTCTCTTCCCTTGCTGGGTAAGCTTTATTTATTCCAAATGATGTCTTTTGTGTTTTTATTGTTTGATTGAGCTTATTGTATATGTATAATTATATGATATGGGATAATGAGCTAGCTTCTTGATGATTGTATTTTGGTTGATTGATTTGGTAATATTACGAGGTTAATAGGGGGCTTTCGGATCTCATTTAGGCCTTTATGTTGGTGAGTCTTGATTACTTAGGTGGTGATAGAGTATTACAACAACAACTAACTAAGCCTTATTCCCAAAATTGATTCGGGATCGGCTAACATGAATTGTCATCTGAAACCGTTGAAAAAAGAGATGGCATCAACTAAGATATAGGTTTGATGTTTGAGTTTAAGGATGTAAGTACATTTATTTGTAATAGTATAATGCGGTGTGTTTAGTAGGGGTAAGTAGGAGTAAACATTAGTTGGATATAGAAAGGAATCTTATGGGTAATAGGGAGAAGCCATACGGGGAAGAGTGATGATTCTTCATGAGATGATAGGAATTGAAGAAATGCTCTTGTTTGGGAGGAAGGGATTACATCCTTGTTGTTTTAGGGGTCGTTTGGTTGGATGTGGGAAGCATAAATTCCTATGAAATCTCAATTGCAAGGAAATTTTATTTTATGGAAAGTGCAAAAAGTTAGGTTTGGGCAATGGATTATGCCATGGCAAGGTTCTACATAACTAGGGGGACTAGGTAAGTTAGGCTCTGTTTGTTTTGACGAAAAACAAATTTTCATGGAAAATCATTTTCCAAGTAAAATGATTTTCAATGGAAAATATGATTGTAAAACACATTTTCCTTTGTTTGTTTAATGATGGAAAACTTAGGGCGAAAAAGAAAAAGGAAGTAAAAAGGAGTGGAAGGATGGAAGAAGTGAATAAGGAGAAGTAAGGAAGACGATGGAAAATGTGGCGAACCTTGTTTAGAAAAGGAAAATGGTTGTCCATTTTTAGAGAAATTTTCACCTTGAGAAAATGGTTTTCCTCCCCTTAACAAAACAAACAAAGGAAAATGGAAAGATGGTGGAAAATTGTTTTCAGGGAAGATGTTTTCCTCCACAACACACAGAGCCTTAATTCTCCCATTTTATTCCCATTTGTTTTTGTTGTTTGGAGATAGAAGAACATTTGAGAGCTCTATTATTTTTGTGAGAAGAAGAAAAAGAAAAGAAAAGGTCACACTGTCACTAAGTTGGAAAATGCTTAGATGAATGTTTTTTTTAGCTGAAGTTGAAGACTATTTTGATCGAAGCTTAAGGTTATAATGGTACTTCATAGGTCATACACTATTCCATCTATGATGTGCTGTGATTTTGGGTCCATCTTCCATCACTATACATGTTCTATGTAAGCTTTTGTAGAGTAGGAGAACAGTAGGATTTGTTAATAACAAAGGGAGACCTGTTGTTTTCATACCTTTTCTTGCTGTTAGAGTTGTGTAGTTTGACTAATTTTTTTTGCTTGAATACTCAGCCTTGAGTGTGCCTGTTCGAATCCTCCTGAATACCATACTTTGGCTCTGTAACAAAATTAAGTTGCATTAAAAATCACAGGATTAGCTTGATAAGGTACTTGGGAATGGCGTTTGATTGATTTTCGTTTAATGAGTAGTTGTGTGTGGTTGATAATAGACCACCATAATGTGGCTTCAAAGGTATAGGAGTTTCGTGTCTTGGGCCTAGGTCAATCCTTATCTTAGGTTAGCTCTATGCCTCTACTTAAATATTTTGACATGTGGATTTTACATCTTCAAACTCAATTAAATTTAGAGTATGTGTAGTTTTCAGATGGGTTTGCTATTTTGAAGAAGTTAAGTATGTATGTTATATTCTGATGGAGGAGGCTATTACGTAAGCTTGGAGATTGTTAGGGATGTTGTTTGTGGTGGAAGGGAATGTACTAGATGTGCTTTGTAAGAAGAGCATAGCGCTTGATCACTAGCTAGAAGATTTCCTTTACTGCAACTGATGCTTTATGTACCATGTATAGAAGTTACTTTAAGCTCCCATGATCGTTAAAAAGAGGAGTTATCAAGTTAATTAAGGGAAGACGTGTATAGATCAGTAGTTGGGGAGCAATAGGATTTAGGAAATAATTATTAAGGACTTCTTTTAACAGCCAAAATTTGGAGAGGAGAATAGTTGTGTATCATTTTGAATAAATTTTGGGTGGGCACCTTGAGTCCTGGATGAAGTAGTGGAAGTGCAAAAGGTCTTTAAGGTAAAGGATTTTGGAGTATTGTATATCCTTGACATGAAGGTTTGGGATTGGATTTTTCTATTGCTGCTCCCTCTTAGAGAGTTTGAGTTTATCAAGAAGAGTATCGTCGAAGGTGTCAGATGTTGAATGTTAGTATGAATTTTACTTCTATTCAACTAGTTCCTTTGAGGGCTTGCTCCATTTACGAGAGAGATTTTGGGCATAATATATGTTGTTTAGTGTGCATACCAACCATGATAAGGTGATCGCTAAAAGGTTTTGTTCTTTTCTCAAGGAACTACTTCACAGAAAGGATTTTTATGGAGTCAAACACAATTTAGATGCTGGACCAGCTGATAATGAAACGATGTCTAATGCTTGAAGAAGAGTCTAGGAGTATTTGTAATTTAGGCTTACTTAGGTTGGCATCTATTTAATTTTTTTCACAATTTTCGTGTTCCTTTTATGTTAGGACTTAGGACTATTCCATAGACCTAAAGGACTTACGTGGAGATAAGCACTTTTTGGGTGTCGCATTGGCTCTCAACAATGTGGTAGATTATGGTTGGAGGAGAGTCTAGAATAACTTGAATGCTGGTTTGGAGATCTTATTCCCGAGCATGTTGATTTTTCTTTCACAATATTACGGAAGTAAATGCATTCTAGTTTGTTTGGGGTTTGATTGGAACTTGTTTAGTATGCCGTTTGTATTTTTTTGATTAAAGATACATAGGAGTTGGATTAGTCCTTTCATGAGGTATAATAGGACATTTCATCTTTTCTAGTTGTTACATAAAAGGAAGAAAATGGTCAATGGTAGGGGAAGTTATTGCAAGTGAAGATAACCTGTACAGCCTTGCAGGATGAAACAATGGGGGAATTAAAGAAATTTTAGTTAAGGGAAGTGTAACGCGATGGCTATACGGATTTTAAAAGGATTGGAAAAAAACGACTTAAATTGGCAAAATACCAGTCATATTATAATTGTAGATTCGTAGTGCGTAAAAGCACCCCCTCTGGTTTTTTTTAAAGGAGCATTTTGCTATTTAGGGGTGTTTTTTATAAGTGGGACACTTTTCCCTTTTTTCCTATTTAGTAGGTTGGTCCACCTTATTATTAAACATTTCTCATACTTTTTGTCTCCTTTTCTCTACCTTTTCACTTTTAAGATTTAACTTACTTTTTCCATCCTTCTCTCGGAGGGGGTAGTTCATTGGCATTTTTAGTAATTATAGAGATTGGTGGAATTGAAAGACTGTATATAGCGGTCTCAAAATCAGAGAAAGAAAAACCTTCTAGAAGTGGGAATAGGGGAGTATTAAAAAGTTCGAATGCAACGTAATCACAATGGAGAGGTGGTAAGTTGCTGTCAGCTAGTATACTCTTTGAAGTTATTAGTTTGGCTTTTTCTCTTGCTTGGAGTAGAATTGAGGTATTAGAATCTAGTACACCAGAAAACATACAAGGAATGCTGTTGCACCAGAAATAGTACTGGTAGTTGTGGACTGGAACAGAGTCCAATTGATAATGAAAACTTGCTAGGTACCCTTTCAAGGATGTTTACCTCTTCGTTATTAATTTTTGTTGGGTTGCATAAGATATTTCTCAGTGCTCCCTTTTCAGGAGTGTTGTTAAGATGCATAGGATCATTAATATTTCTTTTCAGTGTTGCATAAGATATCTCTTAAATGCTTCAAAATATCTAATATTTTATCTTTGACCAGAGCTGGCTACCTCCTTTATCTGGTTGAGAGGGCAAAAAAGTGCTTAGATTTCTCTGCAACTCTCTACATCATCCATTTATTCATTTGTGTGGTGTACGGTGGATGGCCTTCATCGTTTACATGGTGGATTGTTAATATTGCTGGACTTGCTACTATGGCGTTGCTTGGTGAATATTTCTGCATAAAACGGGAACTTCGGGAGATTCCTATCACCCGTTTTCGTCCAAGTAAGCTGATGATTTCTCTATACATATCATTATCAAGATACTTCGCTTTATATATTAAGAAAATAAAAAATGAATTCCAAGTTTGTTCTTTCTATTATTAATAATCCTATATTTGGAATAACCTTCCTATATTGCTCCCAGTTAAAAGTTGATCGATTCAGCAAGTAAAGCAGAGTCATGTGTCTTACTGTAATTGGCCCTGGTAGCTTAGTAGTGGGTGAAAAGGAGATTCACTTGGTACTAATATCGGAAGGATACTCATGAACTTGGAATCTTAAAAAATAGATTGAACCCTTGGTTAATATGGGAACTGGGAAGACGTTTTTCTTTTTTATATGTTGTTTTTTCTACTTCTGTCCTTTTCTATGTGGCAATAATGTTCATGTTTACCTTTGTCTTCTCCAGTTCATATTTTATTAGTGACTAGTAGTAGTGATTCAATAATCAATATCTTAAAGTGATTGCAATCTAGAATGAAAAACTAAATGATGTGTAAACCTTGATGTGCATGGTCTAGATGATTCCTCCTTGAATTTGGCATTGTTGCTTCAGAGTAGTATTCACCTTTTTTTTGTACGCTTGCACCCATGGTTTTGATGGCAAAAACACGTAAACTAGCTTGATGATTTTGGCATTACTGTCACTTGAGGTATTTCATCCTTATCATGCTGACCAGAACGAGCTTGTCGTTTGAACCCTTTGCTTGTCACTGATGATGATGTACCCAACTTTACATCCACAGACCTCATGGTGAAACTTATTTCGTATTGTTTTCCTAGTCTAGAAACTACCTATGGCTTTCTTTTCACTTATTATTTGCAGTTTTAGTACCAAATGAGAGAATGAGTTTTGACTTTGGGAAGTCATGTTCCACTAGATCAGGGACATACATAGACTGGGTTTGAAGGTAGACCTTAGATCTGCTACCCTCATCTCACTAGTGGCTGGGGTTGATCAGGAGTTGTGTGTCTGCATTTGGAAATGCTCTGGTCTAAAACTGTTTTGTAGTGCTTACTAGAGGTGGTAGCTGCAGGCTTCTTGTAATGGAATTTTCTTCCTGATCGGTCAGGGTTTCAGGTGTTTACTGTCATGTTGTGTTGTAGATACTTCGATTGTTTTGGTACATTTGTACATACATACATACAGTGTTAGTCTATTTGGGCTCTTGTTATTATCTCGGATAGACTTTTAATGGATTGTCTAGTTCAGCCATTTTGGATCATTGTCGGCTTCACATCTCATTTTAGGTTTCAAGTAGATTAAGTTGATCAATCTGATTAGGGCATAGGCAGATATTAAATGAAGCTAGTAGTAATACTTTTTGGTGTGCAAATGCAAATACATTCTTACGGAGATGATAGTCAGATCTTTCCTGTTTTAGAAATGGTCGATGATTCTGTTCATTGCTTTGCTTGATAGGATCAGTTGAATGTGAAGTAGGGTTTCTCTTTCTGGAGCTGGATTATCTTTCCTTGGGGTACTATTACTTGAAAATACAGTTACATAATGGTCCTTATAGGATGGAGTGCAAGCTAGAATGCCAGCTGAGTGCTAGTGGAGGGTTTAATAGGATAAACAACCACTAATTACTGGTGTGAAGATGGCTTTCGAAATTTGAATATCATTGAGCATTAGTGATCCTTGAAGTCAAGCCAGGAAGGAAGTAAAGAACAATTTGACCCCCGATGCATGAAGTTTCGGGGGGACAATGTCATGCATCCAATTAGACATCCCTGTACACTTCCCTTAATCAAGAGATAAGAGGGGCATTATGGGGAATCCCTAGGCTGATGCGCCTGACTAACCAAGTGGAAGGGAAATAACGATAACTAAAGCCTATAAATAGAATGCTGCTGTGATTTTGTAGGTCATTCAGAAAAATGAGAAATCAGATTTTATCGTATTTTGTGTAATAGTGGCAGCTGCTCTTTGTTGGAGCTTGTACTATTTTAATATGCAATACAACAAAGATCCTACCTTTCCCTCCTATTTGGTGCCTTTAACTTGCCTATCCTTTTACTTATTCATTGCTTTTCCATTTTGTTGGTCGAGTGAAACCTATAGGCCATAACAGACGACGACAACAACAACAACAACTAAGCCTTATTCCCAAAGTGATTTGGGGTCGGCTAATATGAATCGTCAACTGAAACCGTTGCTAAAGGAGATGGCATTGCCAAGAGTGATGGAATTTTTTTTAAAAGCTTTTAAGTTTATAAAGTTCTAAAAAAGTTTTTAAAGGAGGTTTTCTACAAAAGGTTTTAACACAAAAATCAACACAATTGAGAAAAACATAACATGAATCGTCAACTGAATCCGTTGCCAAAGGAGATGACATCGCCAAGAGTGATAAAAAGTTTTTTAAAAGGTTTTAAGTTTTAAAAATTTCTTAAAGGAGGTTTTCAACAAAAGTTTTTAACACAAAAACCAACACAATTTAGAAAAATAAATAATGCAGTAATCACACCTTTCCTCCACATGGATACTGCCCCTCCACCCACTTCTATCCAACACCATGCTCTCCTCAATCCCATGTATCCTCATATTAGTTTCAATTACTTTCATCCAAGTCATCTTAGGTCTTCCCCAGCCCCTTACAATTTGATTACTCCTTCACTCTTCAAATCTTCTCACTGGTGCACCTGGTCTCCTTTTCACTTGACTGAACCATCTTAACCGATTCTCCCTCATCTTTTCTTCAATGGATGCAACTCCAACCTTTTCCCGAATCACTTCAATTCTTAATTGGTCCTTCCTTGTGTGGCCACGCATCTACCGCAACATACGCATCTACGTTTATCTTATGAACGTGACATTGTTTCACCGCCCAACATTCGGTGTCATATAACAAAGTAGGCCTAATTGTCGTGCGGTAGAACTTTCCCTTCAATCTTTGGGGAATGCCGAAATCACAAAGAAACTCGGGTGACGCTTTTCCACTTTAACCAACCCGCGTTAATTCTATGAGCCACGTCTCCATCGAGTTCCAAGGTAACAGAAAACACTTGAACCACTTTACTATCCAAAGTGTCTGCCCCTGCCTTGTTGCTTGTAACCCCACTGAACTTGCACTCCAAATACTCCGTCTTACTTCTGCTCAATCTAAAACCACGGGCTTCCAATGTATGCCTCCACAATTCCAACTTACTCTCAACACCTTCCTTTGTCTCATCAATCAACACAATATCATCCGCAAACATCCTACACCATGGTATATCATCTTGAATCGACCTCGTTAGTTCGTCCATGACTATAGCAAAGAGAAAGAGACTAAGTGCAGAACCTTGATGTACTCCGATTGTAATAGGAAACTCTGCTGTCCTCCCCACCGTAGTCCACACGTTCGTAGTGGCCCCCTCATACATGTCCTTGATGATATCTATATATTTTTGTGAAACACTTTTCTTTGCCAACGCCCACTAAAGTATTTCTCTTGGTACTCTATCATATGCCTTCTGCAAATCAATGAAAAGTGAAACCATATGGATCGTTCTTCCTATCACGGTAATGTTCCATTGTCTGTCTCATGAGGTGGATGGCCTCTATAGTCGACCTTCTTGGCATAAATCCAAATTGGTTCTCCGATATCTTCACATGTTTCCTAAGTCTTTGCTCAATCACCCATAGTTTGGGACCATGACTCAATAGTCTACACCATGACTCATTAAATAGACAATGGCTAAGAATGCCCTCCAATTCTAGGTTAATGAAAGCCTAAAGAAGTATTGAAGCTAATCGAAATTCTCGTGCGCTGGGCTCCACCTGTACCAGAACTAAACAACATTCCAGTAGGTTTAAGTTCTTGAACATCAATCTGATCTCTGAAAGACTGCGTCACTGCGTGTCATGTTCTGTCTAAGATACCTCAATTTCTAATGGAAAATGGAACTCTGCCAATCACCAAAATAATGAGAGCTATACTCGGCTCGGTCACCCGTATCGGACACAGTTAGGTTTCCAAGTGTCCGACTCGGCTACGTATGAAATTTTTTCATGATTTCCAAAATAAAGTGTTAAGTGTCCATACTCATGTCGGGGTGCCGAGGATCTGACACGGGTATTACCTGGAACGTGGGTCGGACCTCCGACTGGCGACCTAGATCGTTCGTACAGATTGTGGTAGGGAATATGATTTTGGGATCCTTCGTCCGAGTCAATATTTAGGCATAGAGGAGAGAGAAGGGAGAGAAGAAGAGGAAGAGGAGGGAAAAGTATTACAGAGGGCTCCGGGAGAGAAGAGGAAGAGGAGAGAGAAGAACTAGAGTGGGCATCGAGGAAGAGGATAGTGAAGAAGTAATAAGAGATGACTTTTACTCGGTGAAAAAGAATCACATGAATGACAATTATTTTCCCTTTCCAACATATTTTCTAAGTTTTACTATCCTTTTGTTTTCCACTGCAAAGTTATGTTTTCAATCCAAATTACTCAGTAATTGTTATGGAAAACTTTCATTCTTTTTTAGTATTGTTTGTTCCCGATTCACTATAGGCAGCGCTCCGCGTTCCCGATTCACTATAGGTAGCGCTCCGCGTTCCCGTCCCCGAATTGTATTGTAGCGTGTTCCAGGTAACATAGATTGAGATTCTGGAAACAAAGAGGGTGTAAATGTCAAACTGCAGAACAAAGACATGGTGCAGAACAATCTATTGATTCTTTGAGCCCACTATGTGTCACATTCTGTCTAAGATACCTCAATCTGAAATCGAAAGAGGAACTTGCCAATCACCAAAAGAATACTGAGAACTATGATACTCGGACTTGGGCTCCCGTATCGAACACAGGTATATTCCATGAATTTGGCCAAAAGTCTCGGTATCCATACTCATGTTGGAGTGTCGAGGATCTAACACGGGTATTTAAAATAAAATGAATAGTCGAATGACATATATTGAGTCTCTGGGAACAAAGAAGGTGAAAATGCCAAAGTGAAGAACAAAGAGGTTGTGAAAAACAAGCTATTAATTCACTGAGCCCACTATGCAATAGCTTCACGTTTCCGTGGATGAAATGAACTAAAATTTTCTTGTATTGATCTTTTGGGACATTTTGTGTCTCAAGGAAACCAAATTGCTAGGTAGGGAATAAACTTAAATAGAGATGTTTGGCCTTGATAGCGTTGCATCAGGTTTGGGTAAGTAGCCACTTGGTATCACATGATCTTAGCTATGATGTTTGGCCTCGCAGAGTATGGATAGCTTTCTGCAAAATTGGTGAAGATGGGAGTGATCTGTGTAGAATTTGGTATCGAGTTGAAGGATATTCATGTATATTTTTTTTTAGTTATAAGATTGATATTTGCATGCTGCATAAAAATATTTCATGGTTGAGATGCATATTGTATGAAATGTGAAGTTGAGATTATGTGTTTCTTTTGCAGTTGTTTTAAATTTGTTGGTCTGTTTGTTCGTTCGACTATAACATCATGTCATAGAAGCACAGATGAATGATATCTCATGGTCTTTGTGCAGATGTATGACTGATTAATCAAAACTCATTTGGTGAGAGAAATGTTATTTTCATCTCGTCATTGGCGGTGTTGCTCTCAAGAAGCTCGTGCAGGCAACATACAAATACATCATTGATTATCCAGTCATATTTCACTTGGGATTGACTGGAGCGCTTTTCGTGGTGCTCTTATGGTTTTGATAGATTCCATCCAATCCACTTGGAAGCCGCACTTGGCAAGAGTTAAAAAGTGGGTATTTAGAAGCGTAGAGCATTGCTGTTTCTAGGTATGCATAGCTTTCCAAGAACTTGTATATTTTTTTTAGGAAGCTTCCAAGAGGTGAGTCTTGTTTGTTTGGATTTTGATTTATCAAATCTCAGTTTAAATATGTTGGTTGTGCATTTATTTTATTTTTTTGGGGTATTTCTTCACAGTTGAAAGATTTTATTGACTATGACAGTAAATTCTTCAAATGCTGCCGGCATGAACTCCTATATTGATGTACATGGAGCTCTGTCTCTCTACACGGCTGCACGGGTGCACATACACGCACACCTGCATGCACTTGCATACTGGTTCAGTTATAACCTATTTTTAACACTTGAACACTTCGAGTAACACCATTTGAGTGACATAGTAAATCTTGATGATATACATGGAGTAGTTGCAACCATTTAAAGAGTGCCGAACAAACAAGCTGTGTATGAAAGCTTAGCTTTGTCATCAGCGATTAATCATTACAGAGCGTAACTTGTGAATAAAGACGAAGCCCGGTGGTAAATTAATGCAAACAACTGGACATAATATAGACTGGCGCTAGCGATCAAGCAGCACCACAGGACAACACAGCCAAGGAAGAAATCAAACTTGAGAAAAGAAGATGAATCTGAACCAAGTCTGACGATGCAACTGATCCAAACAGCTTAAAGATTCCTCTGATGATGTTTCTCATTGAGTGTGATACCATGGAAATGTCAAATAAGATAGAAGTGTTTGATGTTAACAAGAGGGATTAAGTAACCTTGTTGGAAATAGAATTGAACCATTTGAGTTAGAGATTTTTTTTTTGGGTGAAACGGAACTATAAAGATATAGTGGATGAGGAGTTGAATGAATAATTACAAAAACAAGACAAACAAAAATATGACTATTTTGGGGCCAGCCTTGACTAATTTTAGGTAATATTTATGTGTAAGATAAAAATTCCAATTCCTTTAGACGTAGAACCATTTGAATTAGATATTTATTTCTCCAAACAAATAGAAAAGAAGGGTGAACTATCCAAAAATTACAATCGGACGAGTTTTCGGATCCGGACCGGGTCAGCAGGTAATAAATCGGATACTCTTCTCTAGTGAATATATTCAAACCTATTAGACAGGTGTTAAAAGATAGAAACCCTAAACAAATGGGTAAAAGTTGCTTTACTTGCTTATGATGCATTGTGTGAACACCTTAGCTTGTGCTGTTTTGGATAAGTATGTTTTAGCACAGGTGTCAAGATCTCAAAGATCAATTAGTTCAGATATTCTTGTCGCACTGTAATCAACTTGAGTAAATTAATCACATTTGTTTTCTGTAGGTAGAGAGGGACAAAACCCAATGATGTAAACAAGATCCGATCTTATATTAACCGTCACCTTTGTAAGACTTTACCAACTTAATTACCTAACAGACTAACATGTAAAGATGTCATTTAATGAACACGCAAGAGCAAGTTAGTGTTCTGGAGTGAATACATCCTACTTTCACTGGTCGAGAGTCAGCTCAACTTGTCCATCTCAGATATTTCACCTTACCAAAAGCAGCTAACAAACAGAGACTTTTAAAATCATTTCAAAAGTTCTTAGTGCTTTATCTCCATTTTTTTTGGTTGATAGAGATTGACTCATCTTTGAGATGAGAAGGCAATGTTCATGGCTTCTATTTATCAAATAGCCACTTCCCACCTTTATTTTGTCTTTAAAAATCTTTGATTCTGTTTTGAAAAAGTAGAAATGTGGTAGGGCTATACTTAGTCTAATATGCTTATCATCATTCATACTTAGGATTCAATGGTTTCTCACTGTTGTCTCATCTAGTTTTTCCTTTAGAATCTTGTTAATGGGGGGTATCCCATTTTTGCGATTAAATCTATACCAATCACATAAAGTATATGTACAATTTTCTTCTCCTTTCTCCACTTCTCTTTTAAATATATGACAATCTTTTAACCTACATTTTTCTTTCTTTTCTCAATTGAGATTAGAAGAAGTAGGAGAGGAGGTAGACCTAGTTAATGCACATAGTAGCATTATGGACGTAAGTATTCAGGTGTGCTAAAATAGTATATATTGGGTAGGGTCGTTAATCGACAGGGTCGTTATTGGACAAGATCAACAACCTACTGTTATTGTAGGATAAATATATTGCAAACTAGAAAAGATATGGTTGAGAAATTTTTGTATGCATCATAACTATTCTCCCATTCTTATATGGTCTATCTCTCCTTTACTTTTTTTTGTCCATTGATCAGGCCGTTATCAACGTGCTATGATCTGAAACTCACATGGCCCGACTTGCAACTAACCCTTCCAATAAGGTAACCCACAAATGACTTGATTCTCTTTTGACTCATACTCACATAGCCCGATCCACCCAATAACCAGGTTTAGAGAGGGCAAGAAAAACCAAAATTTGTTTCGGCTTATAAAGAGAAACTATAGGGTTAAATATGGGATATTTTGGCTGTTCCACTATTCCTTAATACCTGTAAAACCAATTGGTTTGAACCAATTAAATTTCAAAAACTCTCATTGAAAGAGCTCGAACTTCATGGTTTGCACTAGGTACATATATTTATGAGATACTACAACTCTGCTCAGCTAGTTTCTAACCTAATAGGGTTCCGGTTTTTCCATTATCTACTTATATGGTCTGTTGGAAGCTGTTTAAGGTTGAGCTTTCCATGACACGGAAATATCAGCTATTGCTTCTGCGACTGATAAGTAAAGTCCTTGCGAGCCAAAGGGCTCTAATGCTTCTGATTGGTGCAATTTTTCCATCACATTTCCTGCAGGATTTGCCAGCACAAGCTGCAGTGACTTTCTTTCCAGCATCTTCCTGAGCTCGCCTAGCAGTTCAATCCCACTCGTGTCTATGGCCGTCACAGCTGCATCAAAGAAATAGCTATGGTTAATTATCCCATTTCCTCTGAACAATTTCGAATTTCACACTGTATGAACTGTAGGACAGACTAAAGAACAGATTTAGCAAGATTATGGTGTATATAATTGACCTATGTTGAAAGGATACTGTAAGAAATTCCTCGTAACATTTTAGTACTGCAAAGAAGTTGGCAAATTAGAGAAGGCAAGAGATCTGTAGTTTCAAACTTACCACTCATATCTAAGATTACGCATTTCATAATGCTCTCGTTGTTTGCTTTCACTCGCTCTTCCTCCTCTTGAACCCATCTAAGTACCCTATATCATGAGTGACACGTTAGTTAACACCACCTATTTTCTTCAACAAGACTTTCTAGGAAAAATTAGGATTATAGTCAAACCTCTCTTGTAGGTATGTCGAGTTAGCAAAGTAGATAGGAGACTCAACCGAGAGGATTAGAAACGAAGGAATCCTCATTGCTTCTCTATATCTCCCAAGGCTTTGGTAAATCTGAGTCCCAGGAATGTTTCCTAGAGAAATTGTGTTTGGTCTTGTGACATGGAGCAGAATCTTGAACACCGAAATTCCTACCTGAAAGTTATAATTATCATAGACAAAGGAATTAAATTTTGGTTTTTTTGATCCTTCTAAAGAGGGATGTATAAAAACAGATTGACTTACAGCAATAGCGAGTCCGAGAGGAACTGAAACGAAGAGCACACCGAAGAAGGAGCATATACAAGCCAAGAAATCAAGTTTATCAACTTTCCACAATCGAAAGGCGGCTTGGTAATCGATTAAACCGATAACTGCTGTGATTATTATAGCAGCTAAGATGACGGTAGGTGTGTAATAGAATAGAGGCATGAGGAACAAAAGAGTGATAAGCACTGCTGTTGCCATGACTACATTTGAGAGCGCAGTTTGAGCTCCTGCATTATAGTTAACAGCTGACCTGGAAAATGATCCTGCAAATATGGTTCGTGAGAATTAATTAATTAGATGAGAATTGAAACAGGCAAAAAGTTTAAAAACCAATAAAGATCATAATTCATCTTAATTACCTGTAGTAACATAGCAAGAAGAACAAGAACCAGCCATGTTCATGAGACCAATGGCCATCATTTCTTTGTTGCCATCAACTTGATAGTTGTTAAGGGTTGCAAATGTTCTTCCAACAGCTATTCCTTCCTACATAATTGAAAGGAAGCAAAAGCTATTTAAGCCGTATTCTCCTCACCTTATTTTCACTTATTTTTCAAGAAAAAATAAGTTCAGATTAGCTAAGTTCATGAATGATAAGTTTAGACATGTTAAAAAATTGGAAAAATTGGCGCCAACAGCACCAACTATAGATTTGGTGCACAAAACAACACAAACTAAAGAAGGTGCAGTGCACAACACAAACTTTATGTGACGGGTGCACAAAACAACACAAACGAATATTGTGGTAGGTGCACAAAACAACACAAACGAATATTGTGGTAGGTGCACAACACAAACTCTATGTGATGGGTGCACAAAACAACATGAATTCTAAGTAGAATCTCATGCCAAAATCTTTTGTGTTGTTTTGTGTACCCATCACATAAAGTTTGTGTTGTGCACTGCACCTTCTTTAGTTTGTGCTGTTTTGTGCACCAAACGAATAGTTGGTGCTGTTGGCGCCAATTTTCCCTAAAAAATTCAGGTGAAAAAAGATTGCATTCTTGTACAATCTTTGCAAAAAACAAAATACTATTAACATTTCAAGATTAAAAGGATGGATAGCTTACAGTGAGAGCAAGAATGCCGCTGACAATGCCCGTTTTTATGGCAAGAGCCAGGTACGAGCCGTGGAAAGAGAGCATGTTTGATGAAGGCGGATTGAGGCCTTTGGGCAAGTAACCAATCTAGCAAATTGCCAAATGAGAAGGGCCATGATGTTGTTAGATTATAAGCAATAATTCTTAATTTAACATACCAATCTCTTTTTTACTACCTCCGTAACGGATCTAATGCAACAATCCATTTTTCAAGTATTTCAAGGAAGAAATTTAGGGATGTAAATAAGCAAATTAATCAAAATAATTTTAACACAAGCAAGAATGAGATTATGTGTTACTTGTCTTAAAATTATTTTAATTAATTCGCTCATTTACACCATTAAATCTCTTCCTTGAAATGCGTGCAAAACAGTTTGTCGCATTTAATTTGTTTAATGATGTAATTTTTTTGTACAAAATCTAATTATTCTTACAATCGGGATTTGGCGAGGGGTGGGTTTGACAGCAAAAACTATTACGGTAGAGAGAATAACTGATGTTAGGGGTGCAGCTGCTGATATCCAGAACAACTTGGGTCTTTTGGCACTCTGAGCAAGAGAATAGGAAAAAATAAGTTGTGTCAAACATGACAGAAACAATAGAAAAAGAGTACAACTTTAATCATACACCTCGGTGTACAAAGCTCAACAGTTTTTAAGTCAGTACAAATAAGCAAATTTGCAAATAACTAAAAAATAGTCTTGATTGCACTATAGTAAAGGTACACAAGGTGTATGATGAATATACTCGAAATCGAGCAACTTACAATTTGTCTTGCGCCAAGAAGAAGGAAAAGGAAGCAAAATCCCATCAAAATTGTTTGCCATGCCCACTGTGACCCAAAAAAGAAACTCAAATTCAGTACTGCAAAATTGGTTCCCAAAAAATAAATTTTTGATTTTTTTTCCAAAATAATGTTCCTCAGCAAAATAATTCCCACTTTACCGTCACTTTGAAAATAATTCCCACAATACCGTCCACGTAAGCAAGTCAACATAAGATTTTTTTTTCACGCACCTAATTCGCTATCTGAAAGAGCGAATTACATATGAATTCGCTGATTTAGATAGCGAAATTGTTTGACTACTTGCAACAGAAGCCAAATTGCTGTGAGAAAATTGGAAGACAAATTCGCTATCTGAAGTAGCGAAATTGTTGACTAATTTCGCTACTTCAAGTAGCGAATTTATCTTATTTCGCTACTTCAGGTAGCGAAATTACTCCGCAAACCAAAAAAAATTGAAACGTTGACTTTGCTTACGTGGACGGTATTGTGGGAATTGTTTTCAAGGTGACGGTAAAGTGAGAATTATTTTGCAGAGGAGCATTATTTTGGGAAAAAATTCCAATTTTTTGCATAAACATAATTCAATGCTTAAAGAGGCCCAAAAAAGTACTAGAAGAATAAAGATGGGTACCTCATGTTTGTACTTTAAAACAGAGGACAAAACAGGGATGATCTGCATCTTGTTAGTGAAGTGGACCATCCCAAGCAAACCCTTGAGCTGTTGCAATGACACTATGACTGCTGCCCCAGCCATGAATCCTATCAGTGTTGCTTTTGATAGGAAATCTATTACAAATCCCAACCTGCAAACCAAATCCATAAATTATTAATATATTCATTAAATCATTACATAATGATACTATAAATGTAGTTTTATTTTCTTCTTTTGAGTACGTTGCCTTGGGATTTTGGTTTGACAAAAATTTCTTTCCTATGTATTTTAGGGTGTTTTCTCTTCGGCTCAACTAAAATTACCATGAATTTCACTTTATTGTTCTCACGTGATTTGACTTGATAAACCTGAACTCCAATATATGTTCTCACTTGATTAGACCTGATCATTTGTTAAAGCGAAGAAAACACAACCTTAACAAAATCTATGGCCTCCAAAAGAACTTTTTTTGTTGTTTCGAATTGGTTCCAATAATTTGATGCGCTTTCCTAACCTTGAGTTAAAAAGTTGTTTTGTATGATCATGTGATGAGTGGATGTCAACAAGTTTGGATCACATGATATTACACGATATACACAAGTTACACAGCGATAATGTGTTTTTTCACAAATTTTCAAATAAAACTTATTACCTATTACAACAATTAATTATCACTTACCAGATAGACCGTGTATGGCTTCTACCCTATCGTCTTAACACATGTCTTCTAACCATATAGTGAAACTGTCAAAGTACATGACAAACAAACTTTTTTCTTTTGGTGCAAACAAATCAAAATACTTAAATACATTCATACAACATGATTCTCTAGTGAAATTACATTTTTCAAACACATTTATTTGCAACTTTCCAATATGTTGTACTGATGTACATACATCATGATGATCTAATTTAATATTCTTCCCTTTTGCCATTTATTGTGATTCACCCATTATAATTTCTTCCCAACTGAAAAAGGAATATTCCAAAGAATAAACAAGTAATAGAAAAGGTAAATCATGTTGTACGAAAACTTCATTAAAGTCCGACACGACACAAAAACATCTATGTGAGCAAAATATCATTAGAAATGCCGAATATGTCCGAACGTATCGCACAACATAGTAAAAAAAGAAAAGAATGGTACTATAACAAAATAAAGAAATAGTAACCTGAGAAAACCAAGGGTAGCTTGAAAAACACCAGCAAAAAAGGTAGAAGTAAAAGCAAGCTTGAGATAGAGAATTGGTTCTTCAGTTGGAGAAACAACTTCACTCAACATAGTCCCCATCACTAGTGAAGCTATTGAAACTGGGCCCACTGCTAAATGCCTTGAGCTCCCAAGAATTGAATATATCAATGGTGGCACAAAGCTTGAATCTGCATGTTTACCCATTTAACATTAATCTCAATTACTTTTTCAAGATTTTACATGGTACTACAAAATTGTTTTAAAAATCAGAGTAACAAGTTATTTTTTTCACAATTTTTATCCTACACCTAATGCTATTAAAACACTCTAAATGAGCAAAATTCTGACTCTAAGGAGAGTTTCATATTAGCAAACGAGAAAAAAATTAGCCTCGGGTGTAGGATGAATAAACTCGTTATATATATTAAAGGTACAATGTAAAAATAAATGTTGCTAACTTACATAATCCAATAATTGGTGGTAAATTTGCGAGCTTTGCGTAGCTGATTCCCTGCAGTTCAAGTAATTTAAGATTTGAATAATTAATTCATTAAAATTTGATTGAGACTTCTTATGATATTTGCATTAAATAAATACCCATAAACAGATTTTATAATAAAAACTGGAAAGCTTGATCTTTTATTTATTTATATATGGAGATTGATATTATGTAGCTTAAGATTATGGACGAGAAACCAAACAAGGACATAAGCATTGATCACACTATTAACTCGTGATTTTGACATAAATTTCTAACCTAGTTCGGTTCTAGGCAACGTATTTAATGCTCGTACATGTAACATGTAGGTTAGTATTTATATTACTCTCCACCATATTTTATACGTATTAATTTACCCCCTGTTTTATTATTTTCTTGAAATTGTGAAAGGGGAATAAAACAAGAATTTTGTGAATAACAATATGAAATAACTAGAACCCATTTCATCATTTAATGATATCTTTCAATCTGCAATAAAGTTTTCTGAAAGAAAATGTTGACATGTGTTGGGCACAAGCTTAAACAGATGAAGTTAGAGAGAGAAAGTAGAGAGAGAAAGAGAATAATGCTACCTGTGGGATGGCAAGGCTAGCAATGGTGAGACCAGAGATAAGATCAGACCTTAAAAGCTTAAGGTTATAAGTGGGACCCCATAGAAATATAGGGAAGAAATATTGAAGTCCTAGAATAAGTTTCTTAAGCCATGTTTGGTTTTTGAACTTATGAAGTGGGTTATCAGGGAAGAAAATCTCTGATACTCTATGTTTTAGCTTTTGGAGGGTAGTTCTTTTAGGGGGAAGGCAAACGCGGTGTATCTCTATTGGGATGGGATTGTTTGGTAATTGTATCATTGTTGTTGCTTGGTGAAGTTGTGTTGTATTTGAGATGTTAATGGTGGTTTCAAAACATGCATGATGATGGCTTGAGAGATCTTCCACTCTATTTGAGTTTACTCCCATTTTGCTAAGAGAGAGGAAATGAGTGTTTTTTGTAAAAGTTATTCTTGTTGGGTTTTTGGTTGGGGAAATAAGGGGTGTTTGGAATTGAAATTTATAGGGGTCATCTTAGGGGGGAGGATTGATGGTTGTGGAGGAAGGGGTATTTTTGGTATTTTATGTATACTTTGTTTTTTGAGTGGCAAAGATTTCATTTATACTAGTAGTAGAGTATATGTATTAATGGATTTTGAAGGTAGTATGGACTAATGAGGTTTCTACAAGATATTTGCCACATGCTTTAACTAGAAAAGTTATGCTAATATGTGTTCTTTGGATCCGGGCCTTTGTGTCAACGGGTCCGCCAAGCATTAAGATCCTCTAAATTTTATTTTTGGTAGAGTTGGTAGAGTTTACTCAAAATACTAATCATAAATGCACAAAAGAATTAGTTAGTAATATTATTTACTATCGTGAGTAAATTCTACAGTTTAGAGTTGTTTTTCAACTCTAGATGATCTAAACCCGGCGTGCGGTTGATAGGCTAAAGTCGTATCACCTATTCAAAGATAAATCTTAGAGTCCTCTAACAATAGTAGTCAAGGGAAGTAGGGTCGATTCCACAGGGAGACAGAGAAACTATGCTAATATTCAATCAAATAACTATTTCAGATGAAATCCGATAGGAGAAACCGAACTAATAATTAAACTAGAGAAAGATGAGAATTAAACTGGGATTCACTATGGAATAAAAGTCTAGAGTATTAGTTCGGTCCACCATGCTTATACCAATCAAAGGGGTTCAACTACTACCAAAACCTAGGTCAAGAGTCGAGGGATTAAAGCATGTGCTGAGCTATGGTTAAGTCTCAACAACGCTCATAGTTCGACATATGCCGCTTGTTCACCAACATAATCAGAACTATTGATGTGTCTTAGGCCTCTTATCGTAAGACGGATCTGTACAAACAATTATTAACTACAAGCAATCAATGAAATGGACCACTAACATTAATTACTAATCAAGAACAAACCACACCACAATTGCTCTAATCAAGCCTAAGAAATTAATAGCAATCTAATCAATGATCATGGTATAAACATGGCTTCCCTCTCTAATACCCTAGAAAGGGATCTACTCAGATATGATTAAACTAACAAAAACATATCTAATATGAGACCCTAATAATTGCATCATGAAATAATCAATAACTAAGCTAGAATAATTAAGAAATAATATCAAAGCAGTAAAAGAGAAAGAATACCAATTGACTGAAAACAATAACTTTTATTGAAAATGAACCAAGGTTTGATCTCCTCTACAATGGAAAACTAAGTAATCGCTCTAAAAGCTCTCTAAAAGTGTTTAAGATAATGAAAGATAATTGCAAAAATAAACTACAAAGTATTTATATTAACCTAAGAAAACGAGTAAAATAAGACGGAAAAGCAAGAAATCGCCTCTCCGTGTCTTCCGCCCGACTCCGATTGGGTCTGGGCTTCTCAGCAGAGCAGCATAAACCAACGACCACCCGATAGGATCAGGTGAAGCCACACGATCAGGGCCGAAACCCTAATACCCGATCGGGCAAGGCTGCCCGATGCCATCGGGCCAACTTCCTCTTGTGAACCTTCAGAAACTCAAAATATGGCCAAGTATTGTAACGCCCGATTGGATCGGGCAAGGGTGCCCGATCGAGCCAAAAATCAGCAGAAATGGTATGGGAAGATCAACGCCCGATCGAGCAAAGGATGCCCGATGCCGTCGGGCTGAGCCTAATCTGGGCTGCTTCTTTGCTTGGCTTCAGACGCCAAGTCTTCGAGAATTCTTCTTCTCAAGAGGCTCACATATTATCTCCAGACCTCCTACATGCCTCATGACTTCTCCGCTACAGTGTGGTGGTCAAAGTGACAGAAAATAGGGAGTTTTTCGCTAAAACCTGCAAAAGATTATAAAACAATGAAAGCGCAACTATATCGAAATAGTTAGCATGAATGGCTCCTAAGAGCGTCAATATTGCACATTTTATCTTGTAAAACAAAGGGAAAAACTCTATATGAAATCATTATATCAGCGATCACGATTGGAGTCATGGGGTACAGAAGAAAAAAAACACATTATTAAATTATATTTAAGGAATGTCTATTTTGGAGTCTTTAGAAAAAGATAAGAGAGTCAACTAAGTTGAAACTCTTCATTTGTAATTTGTTTGGTCCATTTCATGAACTATCACTCCTTCCTTACCTTTAAAGTCCTATACTCAGATCTCCTAGACCCCAACCCGCTCCCCCTAGATTTTTGGGTTACCCTTTCTCTCATCTACTCCATGATCATCTTGACTGATTATGGACCACCAACTGACAACACCACCTTAGCAACCAAAACTACCCACCCCATCCAAAACCATCCACCTCACACCACCTTCATCACCTCAACCATCGACTAACCGACCATGTACCCCTACAAGTCCTCCTTAAGCCCCGAAAACGCAACCCCACTCCAATGGAACTCCACCGAAACCCTAACCTAGCCCTAAAACACTACCCCCACCCTAGCTCTTACCAAAACCTAGCTCCGAAGCCATATTTGAGAGAAATGAAGCCGTTGGAGTGAGGAAAGGTGAGCGAGAGCCGCCAAAGAAAAATTTTGGACAGAGAGGTCCCTGAATGAGGGATGACAGAGTTGGGGGAGAAAGAGGAATAAGGTTTACCTTTTCAATTTTTACTTCGTCTTACCAGATGTATGCTTTAATGTAAGGGTTTGGAGTTCCTTTTCCCCCTCACCCTTTCTCGATCCTTTTCCCTTTCCCCTCTTCCAACCAAACACCCTTTACTATCGAGTTGTTAGTATGAAAATAAATCACTTTCCTTACACTCATTTTATTGGTGTATGTATATTTCAAAACTAGACTTCTAAAAGACCTTGTGAAACTTTTTTTTATAGCTCTGGGAGTACAACGATAGTTCCATCAAAGTTACTTGCTATGTCCTTGTAGTACGATATGATTGCCTCATATTGCTACACCAATTTCGAATGATCAATCCATGGAGCATACGAACTATGTATTTAGTAGTGTTATCTAGTATCCAAATCCTATACAAAAAAGCAATTTCGTAATTTTTATATCATTTTACGGATGTGTGATAAATAGTGATCTTTATCTATATATAATGCCTTTTACTATGATCTTCAATTTGCAAGTGATAACCGGGCATATGAATTACAATTCTCTTTTTCGAGTGTACATCAAATAAAGAAGTTGTCTCAAATTATGGGGAATTTTCAGGTTTTCATTGCACCAAACTCAGGGCAAATTTTTTTCTAGTTAAGACATAGTTTCTATTCGTCACAGCAATTTCCAATCTTACCATAAGTCCATTGATCTAAATATAGTTTTGCCCTTTACAATATTTCTTTTCCAAAAAATTCCAGAGTTTTACCAAATGAACTAATTCCTAATTTCCTACCCGTTTCTTATGACATGCAAGCAAGACTACTACACATACAGACATATTGTACCTCTCCAACTTAGACTCATAATATTTGAGTGACAATAATGAACACTAGTTTAGTTGCACCCAAAAAAAATTTAGAAAAAAAATTAAGAATCTAAATATAGATCGTTCACTTTTATGCTAACAGTTTAATGTCACTGCAAAAGATTCTGACCATCCAAATAAATCACTGAATTCTCTTACTTTTATACTTCTTGTTTAATGTTTGCTCTTTTGCTAGCAGTTCAATGGTTTATTCCCTGAATAGTCCCCATATACTCTTTTCAACTTCATCATCTTTTTTTTTGATTTAACCACAACTATTTTCTTAGCCAAGTAAACTTTGAATTTCCAAAATTGTAAGCTTGACTTCTTTTTAAATTGTGTTCTTGGTTGCTCTATTTATTCTCTCACTATTTGAGGTAGGCCGGGCCGGTTCTGAGGGTAGGCCTCGAGTGCGGCCGCCTAGAGCCCAACTCTTCAAGGAGCACAAATTAGAAAATATGTCATATAGTAAAAGAAAAATTGCTTCTGTACGGGGATACTCGGAGAATACCGAACAAGAAAAGAAGAAAGAGAATATTTTAGGGACCTTTATTACTTTCTTTTTTTTTCCTAAACTTTCACCTCCTAATTCTAATACTTTGCCAATCTCATGAACTTCTTCGTATATTCCCAATCATCCCACCTTTAGTTCAAACGTAAAACATTATTTTCCCCAAAAGGTTCAACAAGTAATAGCAAATTTTTGTTCAATGTTCCCATTCAATAGCGATAAAGAATTATCATCTATAATTTGTACGGTACCACACTCCAATTTATTTGAGTTTCAATCATCTAAAACAATTTTACTAAAAATATTCTCATCAAAAAGTTTTGAAAATCAATTGAAAACCTATTATCTATACTGAGTAAGTCTTGGGATAGACCATTAAGACCAAAAGGTTTTAATTTAAAGTAAAAAGGTTTTAGCTCATAATCTTATAATCGTTAAGGTTTTTACTTAAAAGCATAAGGGTTAAAATTTTAAAACTTTGAACCTTTATGTTCAAACCTTACCATTTTAATTTAAACATCATACGGTCTAACCATGTACTCATGGATATATTTAGTTTTCTCTTTTTGGTGATAAATGATGACTTTACCATGAGAAAGACTTTTAGATTATTCAATGATTATGGAGTTCAATACTTACGCAATTCTTCTAAGAAAAAGAAGTTATTGAAGAAATAAACTAAAGCGTACTAATACTACTATATGTCTAAAAGACAAATGCTATATTTGTTTTTGCATAGTTTCGAGATACAACTTCAAAAATTAATATCTAAAATAGATATATGAAAAAAAAATTCTATATTTTGGGGCCCATTTTTTGATTTTGCGCCTAGGGCCCCGAAAATGTCAGGAACGGCACTGGAGGTAGGGTTGGCAAACAAGTCATATTCGTGTCCGAGGTCAATATTAAATAGGTTGAAAATGTTCTACCTAAACCTAATTCGTTTATTTGATAAGTTTAAAAGTTGAACCTAATCAAACCCATTTAATGAACACATAACCCATTTAATCTTCGATTACTAATACATTTCACCGTAAAATGAATACAATTTGATTTTAAACTTTCTTATGTTTAATGATCAATTTTACTGTTTATTAAAATTAGTTTTTTTTGGGATTTTTATATATAAATGGGTCAAACCAATTAATTAGCAGACAATGTCGAGTCAATTCATTCAAATAATTGGATCGAAAAACTTAACCCAAACCCGCTTATTTCAAGTTGGATTAGCAGATCAAGTCAGCGTTTACCAACCCTAGATTTAGGGCCATTCATTGTGCCAAAATTATAGTATGAGTTAACAAAAGAAATATAGAATAATCATAACATATGATAAGATATTTCTCTCAGAATTGAGTATCTTGTGATTTGTTGATATCAGTTGTCTTCTCCCATGGTAAAGATGATGGATCTTTAGTAATTTAAAAACGGTAAATGAATTAAACATGAAATAAAAGGATTTTAATTCGGGAAGTTTAAAACAATTTTTTTTAAAAAATACAGTCAAGTGTTCGACAAAAACCATTGACTTTTATAATACAAGTACATATATACGCTTGTAAAAATTGAAACTCTGTAAGGTCGCGCAAAGTGAAAGAACTTGTTTTGAAAAAAAGGCATTCGGCCCTTTTTAAACTTTGTATACGGGGATGATGCTTTTTTGTGCATTTAAGACGGAAGGGGCTCAAACATACGTTTTTTAGCCTTTTAAAAAAACGGGAACATAATTTAAAATGCGTATTCAACACATTTTAATTAACTAAGGATATATCAATATTACAGTCGAGGAAAAAAGGGGAGAGGTTTAGCTTTGGGCACCTTACAGGGAAGGTCCATTAGATTTCCTTGTACCTGACCAAAATAAAATTATCTCTTACAAACTTAACATATGCAAAAGTTGCTCTTGCGGGTTGTATTGAAAAAGGTGAGCACGTTTATTATACACTCTAAATATACACGGACGAAATTTTAGAAAATTTTAGTGAATGAAAACATCGGAACCGTTGAACGTACGAGTTTCATCTCTCTTTCACGAGAACACATAAAAAGTTATTGTATTAAATCACTTATAAATGTTCACACGTCATAATTATTACATTTGAGGCAATGATTTATCGATTATATCATTTTTAGCCCTCGTAATTTACTATTTTCTTTTATGACAAGGGCTCATCACTAATGTTACTAATTTGCTTACAATAGAAGAGGTTGAACCGTGGTCCTAGGAAAGAAGAACAATATTTTTTCTTAATTGTATTAATTTTTGTCCCTACTCTAGAATCGCTATTTTTTGAGTATAAAAACTAAAGAGTAGGGCTAAAAAACTCATATACTTTTAAAACTTTTTTCTTCTTTCCTAGCACCACAATTGAAAAAGTGAACTTTTTTCAACTTTTCTTTGAAATAATATATGTAAGTTATGTACATTCGCAAAAATAACTTGAAAACGAGGGAGATGTAGCTTAGTTGGTTAAAGCATTCTATTTGGTTTCAAGAGATTTAGAGTCGATTCTAATCTTACTTTCATAACTCTCTGTACACTCAAAAAAACGTGTTGAGATCCTCCTTCTCTACCTACAACAACCTACCTTACGAACCACAACATTACTCGGTTCGTCACCATCAAACTCTCCACTCCCGAAGATTATCTTATGTGGAAGACTCAGGTTGCATGTTTTCTTTCGACACATCAACTTCTTAGTATTGTCACCCAATTCTGATCCCTCTGTCTACTTTACTTGATAATCTCGGTAATTCAATGCCTAATCCGCAATTTTACGAGTATATGAGACTTGATCAACAACTTAAATTGTGGTTATATGCATCGATTTCACGTGATGTTATGATGGATGTTCATGAGCTACATACTGATGTTGAGATTTAGAATAGTCTACAATCACGGTTTTTACATGCTAGTATGACTAGGTCTATGGAACTCAAAGGTCGTTTGAGTCATATAAAGAAATGTGAACAACAGTCTATGGAATCGTTTTTATGTGAGATTAACATTGTTGTTGATTCTCTAGCTTCTATTCAGTGCCCTGTATCTCAGTATGATCTTGTTCAGTATACCTTGACTTCTTTCGATAAGGATCGTGATTATGATCCTCTTGTCACTACTTTGTTGCAATTTCAATATTCTTTGACATTTGATGATCTTCGCCCCAAACTTTTACAACATGAGTAATGTCTTAAGGCTATACGTGCTTATGATGAGGCTCCCACTGCGCATCAAGCTTTGGGTGTTGTACAATCTGGCTCTTCGGGTTCTCAATCATCTACTTCAGGTGGTTCGAATTCTAAAGGTCAAGGGGGTGGTAAGAACAAGAATCGAATCAATCGTAACAAGGGTGGTCGTGGCAATGGAGGTCGCGGCAATGGAGGACAGGGTGGTCGTGGCAATGCAGGCCGAAATAATGGTATGGGTGATTTTCATAAGGTTTCATATGTTGATTATTCTTGTGCCAATTATATTGCTAATGATTTGTATTCAGCAGGAAGTAATCCTTCTAACGGCAATTTAGCCACTACTTCTTCCTCCGATACTTGTGGTCTTTGTTGGTATCCAGGTCACGAAGCAGCTTTTTGTCCTCAAAGTTTAAATCACAACTTTGTGCCTTCTTTTCCTGATGGTGTCACATGCGCCCTCGCTGCACTGTCTGTTGGTGGTGAAAGAATGACTCTGTTTGGTATCCAGATTTTGGAGCCGCATCCCACATAACCTCACAAGATGGTAAGCTATCTAATGATCTTCCTTACACTAGTTCAATTTCTATTGTTGTTGGTGATGGTACACGACTTCCCATTAATAAGCTTGGAAATTTAACTCTGTCTTCCCCTAGTCGCCCCCTTCGCCTGACGAAGGTGTGTCATGTTCCCAATTTAAAACATAATCTGATGTCTGTTCAAAAATTAAGTCAGGATAATTCTTGCATAGTCTGTTTTGACGAGTTGTGTTAAGGACAAGACCACGAGGGTGGTTCTGTTGCGGGGAATCAGTAGAATGGTGTCTATCCTCTTCAACCTCACATTCTCGAGTCAGAGTCATCTTCCCCAGTTTCCTCAGAGTCTTCCCGAGTCTGCTCAGAGTCGTCTGTTGTTGCTCTTGTTGCAACTAAGGAGTCATGAGATTGGCTTGGTCATACCTCTGCTAGAGTTTTAGGACATTTACGTTCAAAGAATTTAATTTCATGTAATTCTAAGTTTCATGACGCTTGTGTTCATTGCAAAGTAGGAAAGATAAATCGTTTGCCCTTTGAGTCTGTGACTCATCGTGCCCCCTATCCTTAATATTTGATTCATAGTGATCTTTGGCAATCGCCTGTTAAATTGAATCAATATTTTCAGTATTATGTGGTCTTTGTTGATGATTATTCACGTTTTTCTTGGCTTTATCCACTTAAACTGAAATCTGATGTTTATTCGACCTTCTTAGCTCTTCAAATTTTTTTTTGAGAATTTATTTAATTTAAAGATTAAGTTTTTCCAAAGTGATGGTGGACGTGAGTTTGATAAACACGCCTTTACTACACACTTCTGTGACTAAGGAATTTATTTTCGAAAATCTTGTGCTAGAACTCAAGCACAGAATGGTGTTGCGGAAAGGAAACATCGGACCATTATAGAGATGGCACGTACTATGCTTATTCAATATGAGTTGCCAACTCGATATTGGGTCGATGCGTGTTATACGGCTGTTTATACGATTAATCGCATTTCGAGGTCGGTATTGTAGGGTTGATCTCCGTTTGCCAAACTTTTTCACCGTCCTCCTTCCTATGAGTTTTTGAAATGTTTTTGTTGTGCCTATTTTCCTTTGTTTTTAGATCCTAAAATCAATAAATTACAGGCTAAGTCGATTAAATGTGTTTTTCTTGGCTATGCGTCAAATTATAAGGGCTATCGATGTCTTGATCCTCTTTTCAACAAAGTTTACACGAGTCGTCATGTTCTGATTAATGAACGTAAGTTTCCGTATCGTTTCCTCGTGTCTAGCAAGCCCGTTGTCTCGTCTTCCGACGAATACCTTGACCCTTTGGTTTTGTTTTCGAGTTTCACTCCGTCGAGTGCGTCAGATGGTTTCATGGGTGTGTCTAGTGGTCTCTCCAATGTGGTCATGTCTCGTGGTCCCACCGTGTCAACCACTTCCTTCCATATGCATCTGCATACCTCTCCCTCGCTCATTGTGCAAGCTTCCCAGCCGCATGCTACGTCCGCGCCCGCGGGTGATGGCGCTAGCAGCAGCAGCCCGCAGCTACCACTACCCGCGCCCGCAGGCATCCGCGAGCATAAGCAGCCACAAGCTGCCTGCCAGCAGGGTCCCCGCGTGCCCACCGGTAGTCGCACAAGCAGCAGCGAGCCGCATCCAATCCTCCCCGCGCCCGCAGCCTCTAGCGCGCCTACGCAACCCCAAACTGCTAGCCCGCAGGATATGGCTGTGCCTGTGGATTCCCCAACCCCAATCCCATCACCCCTCCCCTTGTCTACGGCCTTTGATGTCTCCTCCGTGTCTTCCCCGTCTCCCCTTGTCCCTCCTCCTAGGCGTCCTCGTAAGTCGTATAAGTGTGTCGATCCCACTAATGTCCATACTATGGCTACTCGTTTAAAAGAAGGAATTGTTTCCACTAGAAATTTAATGAACTTAAAAATTGATGTTGTTGAGCCTGAACCGTCTCACTTTAAACAAGCGTCTAAAGATTCCCGCTGGCAACAAGCCATGCGTGATGATTATACGGCATTACTTAAGAACGATACATGGGAACTTGTGCCTCGCAAAAACAATAGAAACGCTCTTGGTTGTAAGTGGGTGTATAAGATTAAATATAATTCTGACGGTACTGTGGAGCGCTTTAAGGCCAGACTTGTTGTTTTTGGTAATAATCAGCAGGTATTGACTACTTTGAAACCTTTAGTCCTGTAATTAATCCTACTACTGTTTGCTTAGTTCTAACCATTGCTGCTACTTTTAAATGGCCTATTTGTCAACTCGATGGTAAAAATGCTTTCCTTCATGCTTTTCACAACGAGGAAGTGTATATGCGTCAGCCTCCTGGTTTTGAACATCCCTCTAAACTCCATCATGGTTTTCGGTTACGAAAATCCATTTATGGTTTGAAGCAAGCTCCTCGAGCTTGCTTCTCTCGTTTCAGCAACTTTCTACTCTATTGGTTTCAAGTGCAGCAGTTGTGACACCTCCATGTTCACTCTCAAAAATAGTGGTCATATTATCATTCTCTTGCTATATGTTGATGATATTGTTCTTACAGTTAGTAGTTCCTCTTTGCTTTAGAAATTTATCACATTTCTCTCTACTCAGTTTGCTATGAAAGATTTGGGTAATTTGCATTATTTTTTAGGCATTCAGGTTTTAAGTACTTCTCAAGGTTTAATGCTGTATCAAAACAAATATGTAGTTGATCTTCTTCATAAATTTCATCTTCGTACTGTCAAACCCGTACGTACTCCTATTGTCTCTCGTGTCACTCTCTCTCTCTCTTAGATGGTGAACTTCTTGTTGATCCCATAAATTATCGTAGTATGGTTGGTGCATTGCAATATTTGACTATGACTCGTCCTGATATTGCCTTTGCTGTTAATTCGGTCTCTCAATTTATGCATGCACCTCGTACTACTCACCCTCATGATGTGAAAAGAATTTTCAGGTATCTGCAGGGAACTTCTGATTATGGGCTGTTTCTTCACAATACTGGCTCCCCTACTGTGATTATTGCCTACTCTGATGCTGATTGGGCTGAGTGTCCTGATACTCAGCGTTCTACTACTGGTTATGCTGTCTTGTTAGGGAAGAATTTGATCTCCTGACGCTCCAAGAAGCAACCTATTGTGTCCAAGTCTTCCACTGAAGCTGAGTATCGTGCTGTTGCCTACACTGTAGCCGAAACAATTTGGATCCATCAATTGTTGGCTGATTTAGGGTATTCTCATCGACCACCGACCATTCTCTATTTTGACAATGTTTCTGCTATGTATCTTACTGCAAATCCCGTTCATCATGATCATAATAAGCACATTGATATAAATTATCATTTTGTTCGTGAGATGGTTGCCAAATGTGGACTTCAGGTCAAGCACGTTCCTACACAGTTACAGGTTGCTGATATTTTTACTAAGGGTCTTTCCTCTGAGTTATTTTGTAAACATCGCTCCAATCTATCCGTGATTCCTCCCCGTAAAAGATTGAGGGATGTATTAGGATAGTTGATTATTCATTAATTAGACTCTTAGTCTGTATTATTTAGAGACAGTTTTATTCCTCTCTATATAAAAAGTGTCAGGCAAACCTAAACAGGTAAGCCAATTATTCTCAATACTTGCACAACCATTTTAAGTAAACTCTACAATTCAGAGTTATTTTTCAACTCTAGAGGATCTCAACCCGAAAACACACTTGAAATAGCTCACTAATACTCCCATATTTATACGTATTATAATACTCCCATAGAACTTATACATTATCATAATGATTTATAATCACAAAAAGGGCGAAAAAGAAAAAGGTCGTTAGTGGATTATGATTTTAACAAAGTAGCAAGGCCTAACTCAATCAACCCATACAATACATGATTGAATTGGTTAGTTAGGCTCAGTCAGTTGCGGCTCAATGTTGTTACCTTACACATGTACTAGATTTCTATGCACGCGATGCGTGCGACAATAATTTTATTGTGAAATTTTATAATCTACAGTAGATAATTTTATTGATAGTCGCATCTTACCACTTAAACTTTTCATGTTTGTACAAACTCCCACCTTAATGATTTTTTTTTAGATTCCACCTATCATTTACATTTTTATTAAAAACTCCCACCACTTAACGGTTTTTGTCAAATTTCATTAACAAAAAACCGTTAAATAGGTCCCACATATACATTTTGTTAACAAAATGGAACTTGAAATAGTTGCAATTCTTTCCAAATAGTTATAATTCGTTCCAAATTTGCTCTAAATTTGTTCAGGATTTGCCCTTAAATTGATGAAATTGACTTCAATTTCAGCGTAAACTAATAATACAATGCATATGTGGGGCCCACTTCACGGTTTTGTTAACGAAATTTAACAAAAATCATTAAGTGGTGGAAGTTTCTAATAAAATTGGGAATGATAGGTGGAAATTTAAAAGTAAAATTCATTAAGGGGGAGTTTCTAAAAACATGAAAATTTTAGGTGGTTTTGAACAAAAAAGTCCTAATTTTTTTTGCATACGATGTGTGTTTTGGCTACTGTAAATGATGAAATATGAAGGTACACAACATATTTTATTTTCAAACTAAAGTTATTTTGGCTCATTTTTCTTTGAAAACATCCCTTATTCCCTACCATCAACTACAACTTTTGTTATATAGTACCCGGTAAGGTATTTTTTGCTCATGTATATGATGATAAGTTAGTAGAAAGTAATTTAAAGAAAGAATTTTTTTTCCTTTTAACTACAAACCTTCCAATAATCGTTCCTGGTAATGAAAAATATCTCATGAAGCTTCGTCAAATATTTAGGTAATTCCTGCTAAAAAAGCAAGTAGGCTTAAGATGTGAGATCTTCTTTAAAATGATATTTATAATTTGTCTAGGAAAATTGCGTTACATCAGTTTAGTAGAAGATCGACCATTTTACAATGATCATTTTTAAGCCAACCTTCCTTTTTAACTGGACAATGAACCTTTTAGAACTTTAAAAAGACGTTCTTATCAAAATATTTCGATAAAGTAGTCTTATACGAAATTTTGTAAAGAATAACAACTCGTCTTGCGAGATATCGCCTAATTTTAAGTTAAAACTAGTATTTAGACCCAGGCGATGCTCTGAAATTTATCTGTATTATACTTTACTAATTTAAGACAACTAAAATTTGGTGTAGAAAGATGTTATTAAAAAGTTATTAATTAGTAGTTTTATTCGTAATTACAATTTAAATATCGTAACTTAATTATTGTTATTCATTGAAAACATATAGTATCATTATTGCTATTGATAAATGAACAAACTATAATGTAGTGGCGCGATGGTTAGAGCATTTATCTTCCATATTCGAGGTCGCGGGATCGAAGCTTGTCGTGGTCAATTTGCACTTTTTAATGAGAATAACGTTGATAAAATATTGTTGAAAAGAAGGGAGAGTGACACGTGGCAGATTCCAATCTATGCATACGCTTTTTAATATATATATAGATTAGGCAGGCCCAATAACTAATCAGCCCAATACAAAAACGCAGCATATCACGTGTCATATTAAACAACTCACCAATCGTAGTAACTTTGTTTCAATTAGTGACCATTATATGTCAATTGATGACCATTATATGTCGATTAGTTGCCATTATATGCCAAATGTCAATAAGTGACTGTTAAAGCATAAGTTTGTTTACTATGTTAGTAAATTACTATTATTTTATTTAGTCACTAGTTTAATTTATCTGGTGCCGAACTCTACTCATTTAGTATTTAACTTTGTCTTTTATTGAAACATAAGAGACTAAATTAACATACGTTAATAAGAGGCTACTTTAATCCATTAAGTCACTAAATTAGTTCATTTAGAGCCTAATTTAAATTCACATTAGGTAAAATTCAACTTAATAGTAAAAACATATTACTAAATAACTAACATTCATTTGAGGGGATATTTTAATCTATTATGGAAGTACTTTAAATTAAAAACCAAATTAATGTTGCAAATAACATTCCAAAATAATGGAAAATGGCAAACCTTGTTTAATCTAATATATTTCAATAAGTGACTAATTTAATCCATTTAGTACCTATTTTAATCTAATTAGTGACTATTCGACTAATTAGATGACAAAATTTATAATAATAGACCATAAAACATAAGATGAGTGAAGTATAATCATCATCTAGCATAGATCCATCCATATTTACACTTACAGAAGGACAAAATTAACATAGAGTCTAACAGATCATTATCATATTTCATCATCAATAATTCCATAAACTTAATTTACAATTTTACACAAACCCCTCATCTCCTATTAAACCAAAGTTTTCCATTTGTCTAATAGATCATCTGCTTTCGCATCCACTCTTTCACCATCTCCGACGCCATCAATGGCGGTGCCACCGCAGCACCACCACCACCACAGAATTGACTTTGTCGCATGGCATAACCTGAATTTTCAACTTAGACAGTGTGTTTAGCTTGGTTTATCATTATTTGCCAAGAAAATGGTTAGTTTTCGACGTATGTTTAAGACGTGATAGCCGAGCCAATCCATAATTAGTACTAATCAATTATCATGATTGAAACGATGTTGATTCTGATGTTTCCAATTTAGTACCTATTCATATATATATACTTTGTTTCTTTTTTGTGCTACAAATATGACAAATGGGTATCTTGATTTATTTATATGTGTTGAATATACCTCATCTAGTTGAGTTCATTTCATTATTTCATGTATGATTGAGGTTATAGGCTTGATCTCTTTATCACTTGTAATAGCTAATCTCATTCTTTGTTTAGTTTAGTTAGTTACATAAAATGATGACTCATACAAAGTTGTTAGAAGTTTGTTAGGATACTAACTAACTGTCCTTAGCTAGCTTGTAATAAATAGAGCACATGCTCTCTCTTTTCATTCATTAATTTAATAACAAAACTCTCTCTACTCTCTTCTTCTCTACTTCTTCTCTCTAGTACATATGATCATAAAACTCCAACAATGGAGTTTGATATATACTTTTGACATGGTATCAGAGCAGGGAAGCTAAAGAAAGGCTGCTGAAATGCTTACTGATTCTTCCGCAAGATTATGAGATTTCTTCGTTTTTTACAGAAATTAAAATTCTGATTTCTAGTCAAAATGACAGAAAGTGAGCAATCACAAACAAACAGTGCAAGAAGGATTGATCCTTCTCAAGATTAAATTAGTCCATATTTCAAACATCCATCTCAAGACACAAATCTAAAAGTGGTGTCATCTTCATTCAATGGAGTTGGATATGCTGATTGGAAAAGATCTTTGTTGATCAAAATATCAGCCAAGACCAAATTAGGCTTCGTTGATGGTTCAATTACATCACCTAATCAATCACAATCACTATTTCTAACTTGGAAGAGGTGTAATGACATGGTAATTTCATGGATTCTCAACTCACTCGAGAAAACAATAGTAAGAAGTGTGCTATTTTTTCCAACAGCAAGAGAGATTTGGCTGAACTTGGAAGAAAGGTATGGTTGTTCATCAGGACCTCAATTATTTGCATTACAACATCAATTATCTGATTTAGCTCAAAAAGATCTCAAGATAGCAGAATATTTTACTCAAATGAAAATGCTGTGGGATGAACTAGATGCAGTTAATCCTTTGCCTATATGTTCTTGTGGTAGTTGTAATTGTAATGTTACACAAAAATTAGTGAAGCTGAGAGAAGATCAAAGGTTGATTCAGTTTCTAATGAAGCTAAATGATGAGTATTCATTAGTTAGAGGAAATATACTAATGATGCAACCTTTACCTGCTGTAACTCAAGCTTATAGGCTACTTGTCCAAGAATAAAAACAGAAAGAGCTAGCTAATTTCAGTTCAAATAGTACTGAAACATTGGCTTTTGCTGCTGATAGAAGGCAATTTTCAGAGAAAAGAGGTTACAAGAATTCATCACAGGGAGAAAGATCTTATAATAACAGAAACTATTCAGGCAATAAAAGAAATTCAGCCTTTTGTGATCACTGTCAAATGCATGGACATAGTATTGACAGATGTTGGAAGATACAAGGTTATCCCAACGGTCATAAATTTGCTTCAAACAATAAGAGAATGGCAGCTTATAGCCAAGGAGATCATGCTGCAGAGAATCTTGATCACCAGCAATCTAGTAAATCATCTACAAGATATATTCATGCTAGTAATGCTAACACTAGTTTGACTATAGATCAATACAATGAGATAATTCAGTTGCTTGGAAACTCCAAGAAAATCAGTGATTCATCAACTGGAACAGCAATGTTTGCAGGTACTTATTGTTTATTATCCAATTCAAATTTAAGTTGGATAGTTGATAGTGGTGCCTCAGATCACATGTGTTGTGATTTGTCCTTATTCACTTCTCATTATCCTATCAAAGATAAAAACTCATTCTGTGACAATACCAGATGGAACAACTATAACAATCACACATGTTGGAACAATCAAGATCAATGAATTTCTTACATTACAGGATGTGTTATATGTTCCAGGGTTCAAATATAATTTGATCTCAGTACAAAAATTATGCAAAGATCTTGCTTGTTCTATTACTTTTACAACAAATGAGTGTTTGATTCAGGGGGAACACCTGAACAAGCTTCTTGGTAGAGCAAATGATGGATTGTACTACTCTAACAAGAGCCTGCCTCACACATCATCTTCTCAGAAGAGTGAATTCTGTTCTACATCAATCTCTCAATGTCACAATTCTCACACAAATGAAGAAAAGATGAAGCTACTACACCTTAGATTGGGACACATTCCTTTTAGTCAACTGAAGTTTTTAGATACAAGTTTTCAGAATAAAGGAGAAGATCTCAAGGATTTCTGTCAAATATGTCCAACAGCAAAGCAACATAGACTATCTTTTCCTTCTAGTTATATCAAAACTGATAAACCTTTCCAACTTTTACATTTGGATGTATGGGATCCATTTAAAGATCCTACTTATAGTGGATGTAAGATTTTTCTTACTATAGTGGATGACTATAGTAGATTCACTTGGATTCATCTAATGAAGGCAAAATCTGATTCAGTGTCTATTATTGACAACTTCCTCTCTTATGTGCATACTCAATTCCATACTGATGTAACAAGTATTAGAACTGATAATGCCAAGGAGTTATGTGAAGGGGCTATGAAGAATTTATATCTTAAACATGGAATTCATCATCAAACCAGCTGTAGTGATACTCCTCAGCAAAATGGAGTTGCTGAAAGAAAGCATCAACACCTTTTGGAAACAGCTAGAGCCCTTTATTTTCAAGCTAAACTTCCTATTCAATTTTGGGGTGAGTGTGTTCTATGTGCTGCTTTTTTGATTAATAGAATGCCACTTTCTAGCATTCAGTTTCAATCACCCTATCAAAAAATGTTTCAACAGAAACCTAAGTATGATCTTCTTAAAGCTTTTGGTTGTCTTTGTTTTGTCTCCACTTCTAAAGTTCATAGACACAAATTTATGCCAAGAGCCTCTCCTCATGTTTTCATAGGATATTCCTCCTCACAGAAGGGTTATAAAGTCCTTAACCTAGATACTTACAAGATTCATGTTTCTAGAGATGTTGTTTTTCATGAAAAACATTTTCCATTTCATTTTTCATCTCATTCTCTCAAAAATCTTTTCAGTTTTTTCTACCTACTTCTACTGAGTTTCTAGTAGATGATTTTCTATTTCCATCTGCTTTACTTCTTCCACCTGATCCTCATTTATCCTCACCTCCCTCTTCCATTTCTTCTCCTATTCAAACTTTACATTCTAATCCTGTTTCTCCTACACCTATTCTTGAAGATTCTGTTTCTGTTCCCGATTCCCTACTTGATATTTCTACTCCTGTTAGAGTTTCTTCTAGACCTCATTAAACTCCTCTCTATCTTCAAGATTATGTGTGTAACTTCAAACCAAAAAGACTACAGCTAATACCTCTCATTGGTGTAATTTTGTTACAAACACCTCTATTCCCCAACTCCCTCTCATACCTCCTGAACCAACTACTTATGCTGCTGCTGTCAAAGAGCCCTTATGGGTTGCAGCTATGAACAAAGAGCTTCAAGCTCTCACTGATACTCACACATGGGATATAGTGGATCTCCCACCAGGCAAGAAACCTATAGGATCTAAATGGGTTTACAAAATCAAGCTCAAATCAGATGGTACCATTGAAAGGTATAAAGCTAGGCTTGTTGCTAAGGGCTTTAACCAGAAGTTTGGGATTGATTATCAAGAAACCTTTTCTCCAGTTGTCAAGATGGCTACTATCAGATGTTTGTTAGCTTTAGCTGCTCATAGAGATTGGCCTATATATCAGGTGGATGTTAATAATGCTTTCTTACATGCAGATTTAACAGAAGATGTCTATATGAAGGTGCCTGAGTGTAACGCCCCGACCTTTAAATCCCTGATTAAGATACTAATGGCAGCGGAAAACCTTATTAGGTCGAGGCATTACTGCCGTATTCTCCGGTTAGGAAAATACAAGGCACAGTCGGATATTGAACTATAACGTTAAATCATTTAGGTGATAAACTATAATACATTTTATTACCTTAATTAACATTGTTCTATGATTTATAAAAGAACAACACTGATAATTACTAAAGCTCTTAATACTGAGATCCTCGCCTCTATTCGTTTTCCGTCTTCCCCGGTTGTACCTAAAATATAAATACAAAAACGGATGAGTCGAGAGACTCAGTAACAGACTACTCTAGCAACGTAAATTCATTTCAATTCATTTTATTTATAAAACAGGGGAGAGAGAGAATAATTCAAACATTCATAATTACAGTATAACCCAATAATCATTTCAGTATTCCTTTTTATCAGATTCATTCTAGTTGTTGGGCAGTATTTCAGCTGGTGGGACGTCTCCCACAACGGGCCAGTGCCCCAGTAAAAGAGCCAGTGCTCATCATTAATAACAGTAGCGGGCCAGTGCCCCAGTAATAACAATAAACAGCTCGGTACGTGCACGACCATCAGTCAATCAGTATATATATACAGCCAACAAACCAGTTCTTTCACTTGAATTTATCAAGTTTCACCTCTTTTAATTTATACAATATTTTCAGTCATTCAGCTGTACCTCAGTAGGTATAATATCTCAAATTTCAATCATTCAATTATACTTTTCAATATTCCATGAAATATAAAATCATGCTTTAAATAATCCCGCAATTCAAGAAAACTCATAAATCATTTATTCGTCATTATACCTCTTTCTTATATTTTCAAGGGAATTGCGGGTACTAGCAGTAGTTGTTACCTTAATTTGCAGAATAGTAATCCTTAACCTTTGATGTCCGTTCTTCCTGAGCTCCGAGGGCGGTTTTCTCTTTTAAATACAAAATTATATAATTAAGTTAGAGACCTTTAAATATTTAAAATCTATATAATAGGTGTTTAAATACTAATAAACTTATAAATTCATTTGTCATCAATTAAGGTTCATATTTTAAAATACTTTTGAGAATTATAAATGAATAATAATAAATCATGCTTATTTTAGAAAGTTGCAATAATAGTAATAATAGTAACAGTTTAATAATAATAATAATAATAATAATATGGGAATTAAATATGAGTTATAATATAAATAACATCATTAATGAAAATAATAGGAACTTAAAAGATTAGATAATTTTGATAAGTTGAATGTGTAAAATGAAAGTCAAAGAGGAAGGGAATTGACTTCCAAACATCATAACTTACTTAATTGAATTGCCCCCCTTTTACTGCTTTGTTTCTCAACAAAACAGACTCTCAAGTCTGTACTCACCACGCAGGAAGGAAGGAGACACAGCTAGAATGCGGTGACGGTGGCGCAAAGCTGTGGTGTTTGGAGTATTTGTTGGCGGCAGTAGGCGGTGGGGGTCGGGGCTGCTGTTGTGGTGTGCGAAGGGCAGGGGTGGTGTGGAAAGGTGCGGTGGTGTGCGAAGGGCAGGGGTTACGACAGAAACAGAGGGGGGAGTGTCGCTGGTGGCGGTGATGGCCGCTATGGAGCGGCGTTTGGTGGTTTTTATGAGTAGTGGGAGCGGCTAATGTGCAGTGGAGGTGGAGGTTGTTGAAGGTTTTGGTTTCACCTCTTTAATGGTGAATTGAGAACAAGGAAATTGAAGAAGAAGAAGAAGAGTTGGAATTTCTTTACAGGATTAATAATTTGATTTCTTAGTGAATTAGACTAAAATAAATGCTCTATTTATAGAGGAAATTAGTGGCTAGTGTTCATGTTCAAGTTGGGTTTTACCTCTAATAGATAAGCATAGATGAAGAGGTGAGGTTGATGATAATGCTTGTCTGATTTGTCATTCTTATCTTAAAAGCCATATTTATCTTATCTGATTGCAGGTGTGTGATTTCCTTGAGTTTATCAGCTTGCCTCCTTGATGCTCCAATGGTGAATGAAAAAGGGAAGCAGGAGGTGGAAGAAGGAGGGAGATTACTGATTTTGTTTTCATTCTTTTCTTTTTCCCATTTTCTTTTTCTTTGATTTTCTGTTGGGTTGGGCTTTGGATTTACTACTTGGATATGGATTAATGAGTAGTGAGTAATGACCCATAAGTTTATAAAGCTCAATTTCATTTCCTTAAATAATAATAATTAAAATCATTTAAAAATCTAATAAATATATATTTTAATAAGGAACCTTAATACTTATTTATTAAATAAGGTCATATTTAAGTTAATAATCTTAATTATTTAATAATAAAATAAGGTTAAAAATCAGGGTATTACACTGTGGGATTGCCTATCTCTTCTCCTAAAGTTTGTAAACTAAAAAAGAGTTTATATGGTCTTATGCAAGCTTCTAGACAGTGGTTTGCTAAACTACTGCATGAGCTCAACCATCAGGGATTTATTCAGTCAAAAAATGATTATTCCCTTTTCATTAAACAAAAGGGTTCTTCTATCACCTATGCTGCAGTTTATGTTGATGATATTATCATCACTGGTACTCACAAAGCTGACATTGATGCTCTTAAACATCATCGTCACCAAACTTTCAGCATTAAAGATCTTGGTTTGCTCTCCTTTTTCCTTTGGATTGAAGTACATCATTTTTCTGATGGTCTGGTTCTTACACAAACCAAGTTTACCAATGAACTTCTCACTTTCTGTGCTGATCACAATCTTATCCGACCCAAATCTGCTGTTACACCTCTCCCTTTAAACCTTAAATTAGATTCTTCTAGTGGTTCTTCTCTTCTTGATCCTCTTCTATATAGATCTCTTGTTGGTAAGCTTAACTTTCTTACCAATACTAGGCCAGATTTGGCTTATACTATCCAAACTCTTAGCCAATATATGCATCAACCTACCACTTCTCATTTCTCTGCTCTCCTTCATACTCTCAGTTATGTATCTCATACCAAAGGTCAAGGTATTCTTCTTAAAGCAACTGATCATCTCAAGCTCCAAGCTTATAGTGACTCAGATTGGGGTGCTTGCTTGGATACAAGAAGATCTGTTTCAGGCTATGTATTATTACTTGGTAACTCTCCTATCAGTTGGAAGTCCAAGAAACAATCAGTGGTTTCTACATCATCTAGTGAAGCTGAGTATAGGGCTATGGCTGCTGGAGCTTCAAAAATCACTTGGATGGTTAGGCTCCTTGAAGAACTTGGTTTTACTGATCTTAAACCTGTCACTTTGCAGTGTGACAATCAGTCTGCTTTACATATAGCCAAGAATCCTGTTTTCCATGAAAGGACCAAGCATATTGACATTGATTGTCATTTCACTCGAGATAAAGTACTTGAAGGTCTCATCCAACTCTCTTATCTACCTACTACAAGCCAATTAGCAGATGTCTTCACCAAAGTTATGCCTTATGCTCAGTTTAATACATTACTTTCCAAACTAGGGTTGTTCTCTCCCCAGCCTAGTTTGAGGGGGGGTGTTGAATATACCTCATCTAGTTGAGTTCATTTCATTATTTCATGTATGATTGAGGTTATAGGCTTGATCTCTTTATCACTTGTAATAGCTAATCTCATTCTTTGTTTAGTTTAGTTAGTTACATAAAATGATGACTCATACAAAGTTGTTAGAAGTTTGTTAGGATACTAACTAACTCTCCTTAGCTAGCTTGTAATAAATAGAGCACATGCTCTCTCTTTTCATTCATCAATTCAATAACACAACTCTGTAAAATAATTAATGCTAGTAGGAAAAATACCAATTCAACCAAGAATAGGATATAAACGAATTTGTCATAAAAATCTGTAAAATTGTTTATTTAATTTATAATTACCATCATATTATTCATTTGACATATGATGGATACCTAATTTCATATTCGAGTAAATCTTGTGCAAGGCGGTTTATACACATACTTATGGATATGAACTATCTTCAAACACAATTTTTGTATATGTGAGTATACTATTGAGCAATATATAAGCATATATAATAATAAGGTAAAAAGAAAGAAGGATTAAATATATACAAAAGTACAAAAAAATGCAATAATAGAAACATAACGATGCGATTGCCAACTAACCAAGTTAGCTCGGATTGAGAAAAGGATCAAGAAACAATCAAATAGAGGGAACAAGAAGAGAAAGAAAAATTTACAAAAGAGACAAAAAAATTGCTCCTATAATCAAGTGAGGAGCGAACTAGACGTCACATGGGGACTGTCAACTACTACCTTGTTCATGTGCTAGCTTATTTAAGTAATCCGAGTCCAAGCTCGAGCAACCTATCTACCAAACTCAAAAACCGTTCAAACCGACTTGTTTAGAATGTATCATGTTCGGGCTCGGCTCATTTAATAATCGAGCCGGACGTTATAAAGAGCTTTTGTTCATAAATATCCAAACTAGTTATTGTTTGTAAACATTTAAACGAGTTTCCGCCTTTTCATATGCTAAATACTAGAATGAATTTCAAAACTTAGGAGTAACTAAAACAATAAACTATGCGAACTTTTGATAAAAAATAAACGATTTTTTATCAAACATTAAATGAGCTGCTCATGAGCATAAATGCAGAGCTTTTAATAACCATGTACGAGCTTGTTGATTATCATAAATAAGAGTTAATCATGAGTATAAATAAGCAAATTTTTATATTCGTGTTCAAACTCGTTTATGAATCAAATTTCAAAACTTGGTCAAACTCGATCCATTTATTAAATAAACAAACAAAAACGAGTATTAATCAGCCCGAGTTTTTCGCTAAGATTTTCTACTCGTTTACTCAATAAGCTCCCCCTTTCACATGCGTGTGGCTGCAAGCCTGAACTCCCCCTCAACTAGTGCTACTTCGCACCATTTCTGGGGTGAACTGGGCTCAACCATATCACCTAATCACCACATCACCCACCTATCTAAGTCAAATCAATGACTCTTGATATCACTTGTTGGACCACATGCAACAATATTGTAAAAGTATTGAGAATAATTGGCTAACCTGTTTAGGTTGCCTGACACTTTATATATATAGAGAATAGAACCGTCTCTAAATAATACAGAATAAGAGTCTAATTAATAAATAATCAACTACCCTAATACACCCCCTCAATCTTTATGGGGAGGAATCACGCATAGATTGGAGCGATGTTTACAAAACAACTCAGAGAATAGACCCTTAGTAAAAATATCAGCAACCTGCAACTGTGTCGGAACGTGATTGGCCTAAAGTCCACTCTTAGCAACCATCTCACAAACAAAATGATAATCAACATCAATGTGCTTACTACGATCATGATGAACAGGATTGGCAATAAGATATATAGCAGAAACATTGTGACAATAGAGAATGGTAGGCCGTTGATGAAAATACCCTAAATTAGCCAACAATTGACGTATCCAAATTGTTTCGACCGCAGTGTAGGCAACAACATGATATTCAGCTTCAGTGGAAAACTTAGAAACAGTAGGTTGTTTCTTGGAGCGCTAGGAGATCACATTCTTCCCTAGGAAGACAACATAGCCAGTAGTCGAACGCCGAGTATCAGGATACCCATCCCAATCAACATCAGAATAGGTAACGCTCACAGTAGGGGAGCCAGTACTATGAAAAAATAGCCCATAATCAGAAGTTCCCTGCATCACAGCATGAAGGTGAGTAGTACGAGGTGTATGCATAAATTGAGAAACTGAATTAACAGCATAGATCAGGACGAGTCATAGTCAAATATTGCAATGAACCAACCATACTACGATAATTTGTGGGATCAGCAAAAAGTTCACCATCTAAGAGAGAAAGTGACACGAGAGACAACAGGAGTACGTACGGGTTTGACAGTATGAAGATGAAATTTATGAACAAGATCAACGACATATATGTTTTGGGACAACATCAAATCCTGAGGAGTACGTAAAACCTGAATGCCTAAAAAATAATGCAAATCACTCAAATCCTTCATAAGAAATTGAGCAGAGAGAACAGTGATAAATTTCTGAAGCAAAGAGGAAGTACTACTTGTAAGAACAATATCATCAACATATAGCAAGAGAATGATAGTATGACCACTGTGTTTGAGAGTAAACATGGAGGTGTCACAAGTGCTGCACTTGAAACCAATAGAGAGTAAGAAATTGCTGAAACGAGAGAACCAAGCCCAAGGAGCTTGTTTCAAGCCAGAAATGGATTTACGTAACCAACACACATGATTAGGTTTAGAAGGATGTTCAAAGCCGGGGGCTGACGCATATAGACTTCCTCATTGAGGAAACCATGAAGGAAAGCACTTTTAACATCAAGTTGACGAATAGGCCATTTAGATGTAGCAGCAATGGTTAGAATGAAGCGAACAATAGTAGGCTTAATAAAAGGACTAAAGGTTTAATCTTATAAGTATCTGCTGATGATTACCAAAAACAACAAGTCTGATCTTAAACCGCTCCACAGTACTGTCAAAATTATATTTAATCTTATACACTCACTTACAACTAAGAGAGTTTCGATTGTAGTTGCGAGGCACAAGTCACCATGTCTCATTCTTAATTAATGTCGTATACTCATCACGTATGGCTTATTGTTAGCGAGAATCTTTAGACGCTTGTTTAAAGTTAGACGGTTTCGACTCAACAGCATCGGTTTTTAAGTTCATTAAATTCCTAGTTGAAACAATTCCATCTTTTATACGAGTAGTCATAGTATGGACATTAGTGGGATCGACACACTTAGACGAATTTCTACGACGACGGGGGGGAGGAGGGGATGACGACAAATGAACATCATTGGCTATAGATGAAGAAATGAGAAAAGGGGAAGGGGCGGTAGCGCTCACGGACGTACCATGCGGCTGCGGGCTACTAGCAGCGTATGAACGTGTGATGTCGCCTGTGGGCACAGACAAAGCCTACGAACTAGTAGGAACATCGACAGAAGCACGCTCATCCCGCAAGCTGGCCTACGATTGCAGGAATTCGGTTGCGGGCGCGGACAGTTCCTGCGGGCTGGCAGGAACTTCGGCAGCAACACGCACAACACTTGTGCTAGCCTGCGAGCGTGGATAGTAGTTGCGGGCAAGCAGAATCCTCGGACAGCAATGGGGAAGGGGGAGTTGTGGGTGCGGGTGTTAGCCACGGGTGAGGAGATGCCATGACAACTACACGAGGACTCACACGACTCGAGAGCAAAGACACACTAGACGACGCTAAGGGGACCACATGAGACAACTCAATAGAGGGCGTACGTGATGGGGTCAAGCCCGGAAGCATATCTAAGTAGTCAGAAGCATAAGAGTTGTTAGATGGATTGCTAGACACAAGAGATCGATACAAATTTACGCTCATGAAACAAGACATGACGACTGTAATCCCCTGTAATTTTATGAATTTTATAAATATATTTAAAGTGTATTTATAATTATGTTTATATATATTTCATTTAATTATTTAAGTGTTGACTATTTTAAAAGTCAAATGATTATTTAAACATTCTAAATAGTCATTAATATTTACTGGGTGGATTTTAAGTATTAAATATCTATTAAAGGTTTTAGGTTGTGTTTAAAATAATTTTTAATGTTGGTATGAGAGCCCAAACCATTAATTAAAGTTTGATGTTCAACTTGAGCCCAAATCCAAGCCTAAACCTATTCACCGTAGGTTTTAGGCAAAACCTATAATTACCCCCCAAACCCCAAGTTTGCACACTTTTATTTTCTCTCTTTTTCCTCTCCTCTCACTCGTCCGCCCTCCCTCTCTTTTCTTCCCTTGGTTTCGGCGCCGTGCACCACCACACGCCACCTCCCTCTTGCTTGTGTGCTGCCGCCACTACCGCCAACACTGCTTCTCGTGTGCCGCCGCAACAGCCGCTAGCACCACCATCGCCACTCTTCTCTCTCTTAATTCTCTTTTACATCTTTTCATTACTCCCGAACCTGATTGCCAGATTTCTGATTGTTCCGTTTGTTTTTTGCCAAACTTCCTTCTGCAAAGTTATAGATCTCAAAAATCTATTGAATTGAGGCTCAATAATCACTCAATTCCAATTAGTATTCTACCAGTTGTGACCTCTAGAAGTATGATAATTTTCTGCCATTTTTCACTCGCAAATCCGATTTTCGTGTTTTCTTTTGGTTATTTCTTAACCCTTATCCTCTATTTATTGTTTAATTACGGTTTTAATATTAAAGTTATGATTTTCATGAGTTTTAATATTAAAGTTATGAGTTTTATATTAAAGTTGTGATTTTTATGAGTTTTAATATGTTTTATAAAGTTGAAAACTTTATTGTTTGAATTATTAAAAATCTGATTTTTATTTATAGTGAATATAAAGTATAATGTTAGATTTATTATTTATTATTTAAAGTGAGTTTTAAGTATGAAAGTAATAATTTTTGAGGTTTAAAAAACCTAGATTTATGAGTGTTATATTGAAGGTTGTTAAAGGTTGAAAATTTAATATTTTTATAGTATTTTAAAACGAGTTTTGAAGTATTTTAAAATAAATTATATTGCTGTGATTTAATTAGGGTATTAATTCATTGTTGTATTATTGTTTTGGTAGGCAGAGAATTTACTTTAGGCGATTTCTAGATTTTAAAGTGGCCTATCACTTAGTCTACACAAGATACGTATATGTCCTTATGTGTTAGACTAGTATCATGTCCTAAGGATTAGGATTAATTATAGTATCATGTATAGGGAACCCTTTAATTGTTCATACGTGGCTATTGAATTGAAATTACGTGTTGTTGAGCATGTTAATTGCCTTTATGTTTTATAACATGATTGAATGGATGTTTGATTCAAGCATGTTTGGGAAGGGAAGTTTGTTTATTAATTCACATGAGGGATTAATAATATTTTTTTATTGGATTATGGATTTTGGTATCGTTTCCTTAGTGGATATTTTATTACTTGTCAAAGGTCGAGGACTTTGTGAGTAATTTGGATTATTATTGATTATTATTATTTTACTACTTTGCAAAGACGAGGGTTTTGTAGGTATGTATATATTTATTGTCGTTGGACATTTGATTGTTGATTTAAATCAACAAAGAAATTTGGAGAATTAATTCTTGGTCAATTGGAATTGTTTGATCACTTATTTAATCCTAAGATAAAAGAGGAATATTGTTGTATCCATGTTATCTGTTGGTTGCTTTGTTTAGATTCCAACATCGAATAACTTACTAATACTTCAAGTGGAAGTGAATAGGAATAGCTTTAGACTTGTGCACGTCTGAAGTTCTGGACTAGTATGAGTTGGACTACATGGTGGTAGCCCATGGCTTTTCTTGGGGTCGGATTGATCACCGTACCCTATTTTTATTTCTAAAGGTTCCTCGATATCGTTGGTCAAGGGGTTATGGAGTCGCGCCCGTAACTCGTTCTTTTATTTTAAAGACTGGTTTTAGTTGGACAACTCGATCTATCGTCTATTCAATTTACTAATATTTATCATGTTGTATGTCTTGTGAAGTCAAGTCCTATTTTACGACTTAAAGTCTTGAAGTACATTTATTGATCATGTTCTATTGTTTAGTAGTATCATGATTAGGTTTCGTGTTCTATTTTATTTATATGTGCTCAGCTTTGCTGATTACGTGCTTTTCAGTGTGTCGATCATGGCTGTGCCTATTGATCCTGTGATGACCCTTTATTGGCGTACAGTTTTCAATTGAGTATTTGCCTACAGATCTGGAAGGCATGATGCATCGTCTCAATTACTCATTTGGGACTTGGGAAGCGTTGTTGAGAGAATGTTTTATTACTTCTACTGCTTCTTACCTTTACATTAATTTTATTGAGTTGTTTTATGGATTATTTATTTTAAATGTTTTAAGTTGTTTTAAATTATCTTTCGAGGTTTGGATAATGATTTGACAGTTATTATGTTCTAATCATTTAATAAAGTTATATTTAATGTTTTTCCGATGCAATACTCTGAGTAAGCCGATACGTTTTCACACGAGCGATAATGCCTTGATAATTCTCTGTTTTAGTTGGGAAAAATATATGTTTTATAAAGAGAGAATTGTCAGGGTGTTACAAAGTGGTATCAGAGCTTAAGGTTTTATTGGCCTTTCGTGCCAAAACTATTTTTTTGACATCGATAGCCCTTATAATTTGACGTAGCCAATGAAAATGTATTGAACCGACTTAGCCTGTTATTTATTGATTTTAGGATCTAAAAATAGAGGAAAACAGGCACAACAAAAGCATTTAAAAAACTCATAGCAAGGAGGTCGATAAAAAAGTTTGGCAGCCAGGGATGAACCCTACAATGCCGAACTCGTAATACGATTAATCGTATAAACTGTCGTATAACACCCAGCGACCCAATATTGAGTTGGAAACTCAGATTGAATAAGCATAGTACGTGCCATCTCGATAATGGTGCGATGTTCTTTTCCGCTATACCATTATGTGCTTGAGTTCTAGCACAAGATTTTCGAAAATAAATGCTCGAGTCACATAAATGTTGCAATAAAGGTGTGTTATCAAACTCAAGTCCACCATCACTTTGGAAAAACTTAATTTTTAAAAGCTAAGAAAGTCGAATAACCATCAAATTCAGTTTAAGTGGATAAAGCGAAGAAAAACGCGAATAATCATCAACAAAAACCACATAATATTGAAAGTATTGATTGGATCTAACAGACAATTGCCAAAGATCACTATGTATCAAATATAAGGGATAAGGGGCACGATGAGTCACAGACTCAAAAGGCAAACGATGTTTCTTTCCTACTTTGCAATGAGCACAATCGTCATGAAACTTGAAATTACATAAAATTAAGTTTTGTGAACGTAAATTTCCTAAAACTCTATCAGAGGTATGACCAAGGCGAGCATGCCAAACATCTCCAGATAGGGATGTCAGTAGGGCGAGTTTCGTGGATACCCGCCCCGCATCCGCCCTAGTTAGGCGGTGATGGGAGAAGGTTTCGTGGGTGATGGGGCGGGGATGGGATGAAAATAGTACCCCTTGTGGGTGATGGGGCGGGTGTATGTGGATGTTAGATTGGCCCCGCCCCGCTTTATCCCCGTGTTTGAAGAAATTTATTCTTAAATGTAATTTATCTTTTTTTTTAAAGTTTTTACCATTTGTTTCTCTAGACCAAAAAAATTTAGTAAACCAACATAGGGATGGGGATGGGGCAGGGATGAGACGAAGGTGATGGGACGGGTCTAGCTGGGTGAGCCGGGTGATGGGGCGGGGATAGTTTTTGGTGTGTCCACGTTGGGACGGTGATGGGGATAAGATTTTTCCCCGCCATGGGTGATGGAGCAGGGATGGGGATAGGAATGCCAACATCTGCCCCGCCCCGCTGCATTGACATCCCTATCTCCAAAATCCTTAGTTGCAACAAGAGCAGGGACAGACGACTCTGAGCAGACTCGGGAAGACTCTGAACAAACTTGGAAAGACGACTCTGACGCAAGAATGTGAGGTTGAAGAGGATATTCACCATTCCTACTGATTCCCTGCAACAGAACAGCCCTTGTGGTCTTGTCCTTAACACAAACAGGAGACTCGTCAAAACAAACTATGTAAGAAGTATCTTGACATAACTTTTGAACATGCATCAGATTATGTTTTAACTGGGGAACATGACACACCTTCGTGAGGCGAAGGGGGCGACTAGGGGAAGACAAAGTTAAATTTCTCGTGCCATCACCAATAACAATAGAACTCGAATAAGTGTAAGGAAGAGCATTAGATAGCTTACCATCCTGTGAGGTCATGTGAGATGCGGCTCCAGAATCTGGATAACAAACAGAGTCATTGTGCCACCACCAACATATAGTGCAGATAGGGCACGTGTGACACCATCAAGAGAAGAAGGCACAAAGCTATGATTAAAGCATTGAGGACAAAAGGCTTCTTGGTGACCTGGATACCAACAAAGACCACAAGTATCGGTGGAAGGAGTAGTGACTAAATTGCCGTTAGAGGGATTAATTCCTACTGAAGACAAATCATTAGCAATATAGTTGGCACAAGAATAATCAACATATGAAACATTATGAAAATTACCCATACCATTATGTCGGCCTGCATTGCCACGACCACCCTGTCTTCCATTGCCGCGACCTCCATTGTTGCCACGACCACCTTTGTTACGATTGTTCCTATTTTTGTTCTTTCCACCCCTTTGACCTTTAAAGTTCGAACCACCCGAAGTGGATGATTGGGACCCCGAAGATCCAGACTGAACGACAACCAAGGCTTTAATGCGTTGCTCATGCTGAAGCAGCTTATGACGAAAATCATCAAACGTCAAAGACGTTTGAAATTGTAACAAAGTAGTAACAAGAGCATCATAATCACGATCACGATCCAATGCAGTCAAGGTGTACTGAACAAGATCATTCTTAGACACATGACACTGAATAGCAGCTAAGGAATCAACAATATCCTTTATTTCCCGTAAAAACATTTCCATAGTCTGATGTCCAGTGAAATCGTCGCATATAACCACAATTTAATATGTTGATCTAATCTCAAATACTCGTAGAATTGTGGATTAGGTAATGACTGTCCAATATTATCAAGATAAGTGGAAGGAGGAATCATATGTAATTGTACCTTCAATGATACCAAGTAATTGATGTGTCAAAAGAAAACACGTAACCTGAGTTTTCCACATAAGATAATCTTCGGGTGTGGCTAACTTAGTGGAGACGAAACGTGTGATGTCCTGATGTGTGATATAAGTCGTTGTTGGAAGCGAAGGAGGAGTAGAGGCCGGAAAAACCAGCAGAGGGTGACAGCAAGAGGGCTCAAAGCCCGGAGGACAAGCAATAGGATACCTTGATGATGTCCGCAATAAGGAGGGGCTGCCATGAAACATTGATGACGAGGCACCAAGGGTGGGTTGTGGCTGTTGAAACGGCCACAACGGGGCTGACAAACCAACCGCGCCACCATGAGGGAAAAGGGGAGTGTTGGCGGTAGCTGTAACGACAGGAAAGGGGCCGCTGAATGGACTGCCAAAGGAGACCGCAGCAGCGGACTGAGGTTGTTGTCGAGCAGCGACGGAAGACGGAGAAGCCACGGACGTGTGTTGATGAAACGGAGTGCATGGGCTGACGGTTGTTGAGTCCCCAAAGGTGACAAGAAAGGCGGCAGACATGTCGTGAGGTCGCCGGAAAACACTAACCGGTGGTTAGGGTTTGTGTATAAAGAAAAACTTAGGGTTAAGAAACGTGTGGAAGAAGAGAAAAAAATTCTTAAACCTAGGCTCATGATACCATGTACAAGTATTGAGAATAATTGGCTAACCTCTTTAGGTTGCCTGACACTTTATATAGAGAGAGAATAAAACGTCTCTATATAATACAGACTAAGAGTCTAATTAATAACTAATCAACTACCCTAATAAATACCATAGAAGCAAGTGAGACAAACTAATTAAGCTCAACAAAGTTCCATCCTAAAACCAATTGGTGATAGGAGTAGCTTAAACTCACTAGATTTATAAATTGAACTCATCATCCGTGTTTCTATAGATGTGAGACAATACTCTACACATATTTAGAGGATCCTCAATAATAGAGTACTAATATCTAATACAATTGATCAAACGAACCACTTAATTATGAAACTAAATACAAAATCTCGACCCCTCCGATCCATTCAATAAAACATCTCACATTTGCACCCAAAAACATTATTATTATTTGAGGTAGCTGAGGTCCTGGCCCAATCGATGATGAAACAACTAAATCACCCCGTTAAAATCAGACTTTTCCTAATCCTACTCCTAACGAAATCAGTAATACCTTTAATATCGGATTTGCAACACAATTAATTAGTTTAATTAACATTTTATGTTCTCTTCTCTCAAAGTTTTCCTTCGCGAAATCACTTTTCTTGACTTAAGTTGCGTATAGACATTCTTGATATTAGCCGAGGCTGTTCACTCTTATTTCTTTGGCACACCCTCAAAGTAGGAGTATTGGTCTTGGAAGATAGCTATCGAGTCTCCTACTACGAGCGGATATATAGTAACTAGCTAAGACGAATCCTAGAAAAACACGAGTCGGATATTTTTGGATCGGAAACAAACACATCTCACATTTTTCCTTAAAGTGATTAATTAGTTAGTTGGTTGCTCAACAAGTTTATTGGCAGGATATACTGAATCATGCTAACCCTATTGCTATATATGCCATATGATGAGGTCAATATCATAGACGAATTAGATTAGCTAGCTAGTAGCTAGATTGGTTTCTGTTATGAAAGAAAAAGAAAAAGGAAAGCGTACTTGGATGGTTAAAAAATTAAGCCAATGTTATTGCTTGTCAACAAGAGAATAATGGGCAGTCAAAAGTTTCAACTTTCAGCTTGTTAAACTACAACTATATATGCCTTTTGCCAACATGACTTGAGCAACCACTAGTGATTTAATGGCAAGAGAATATCTTCCAAAGGACTTCCATTCAATAGACTGAATATGGACCAAAATTAGAAAAAAGGGATTACCGATTTACTGTAATATTATAACTTAAAAACTACAATTTATTGGACGGATGTAATTGTAAATAGATGTTAGATATTTGTAATCCTAAATTTAAAAGATGCCCCTCAAAATGCTTGGAAGAGGCTACGGATAGGAATATTGTTTCTACCCTACGTCTAATTTAGAAATCATATTGACGTGATCTCCCATAATTAAGTTTATGACATGATTTAATGTAAAAAAAAAAAACTTTTTTCTAGTTATAATATTTTTGAAAAGAAAGGATTATTACATTAGGAAATCAAGGTGATTAGGTTTTATCATCAATGACTACTCTTGTATGAAGGCATTACTCTTATAGTCACCCTGGATAAAGAAAATATATTAAGCACCTCAAATCTTAATTAGTCGTCTTTTATAACCACCGTATACCCTTTTCCCTTCTTTTACCATTTAGCTCCTTATTCAATATCCTATTTTAAATATGATTAATTTTAAATCAAATTAACTCAAGAGTAAGTAAGGATAATTAATTATTAAGGTGGCTATGAGAGTTATATCTTGTCCTTCAGAAGTAAATGAATTTGAAGGAAAAATAAGCTTTAAAAACCAAAAATATTTTAAAAAGATGGTCTACTTTTAACATAAAATTAGATCAACCTAATCCCGCATATCTTACTAACAAGCCCCTTCCATCTCGCTCTAACCCAACACTATTCATATACATTTTGCTATTAACATTGAGTTTGGGCAATTGTCTAATTTTAAATAAAAACTAGAAGTCTTTTACAAGACTAGCTGTTAAAAACAACTATTATATATAAGGGAAGAGGGGGTGAAGCGCTCTAAGGTTGCCAAGTTCAATCGTATGTGCTTGTATACAAGGTTGACTACTTTGGTTTATCATATCTAGCTCTAAAAAATTTTTGTTGTGTGGAATCAATATCCAACACCCTGACCTGCAAAGTGTTGACTCGAATTCAGTTGTGTCTTCCCAAGAAGATGAATAGTAAAGATAGGTGATGACTTGATACTCGTCAATCGTACTGTTTTGGTATGGTTTCCTTTTGTGAATATTGCGCTTATCCTAAAAGGTAAATCCTCTCCCAAAAAGGTATGAATTTTTTCTTTTTTGTTAAATGGGTCGCATCTTATTTTTTCTCAATGAAAAGATTACTTATTTATCAAAAAACATACTTCATATTTATAACCATTTTACCAATTTGATAATTAACTATTTTGCATAAATATATTTTTACTCAAACTCAATTTTCAAAAAATGAAGTGAAGGAATAAAAAAAAAAAAACAAAGGAACAAATGATGTCCTGTCTCTCTATACGCGGCGAGAGGTTGGAGCTTCCCATGTAGCGCATATCCAGATGGAGATGACCATATTTATAGCAGGGTAATGAAAGAGACCCCATTATCATTTATGCAAATTGAAAATTGAGTTTATGGGGCTCCCACAATGGATGAACCAAATTCAATCAACTTATGTATGTCAAGGAACTAATTGTTTTCTCCTCTTAGTAAAATGGAATATTCTTGCACTAATATTTGAAGTAAAACTATGTTATGATGTGTAACACTTGTCCCACTATCACTGGAATTTTAATTTTTCTCATTACTAAGAAATTTTTTTAACTTTTACAATCACTTTATCTAGTATTTACGAGTAAGATGATTAAAAGTGGGGAAACAACAAGCTTTGAATTGGATGATGCTGACCTCCGGACCTAACACCCTCCTTTAAACGTTTTGCTACTTTGATCTGAAGTAAAAACCTTATTAAATGAGTCAAACTTTATTATCTGGTGTTTCTGTCCAAGACAACTACAGTGTATGTGGTGGTGGGTACTTGGTGGAACGTGGCTCCCAAACGTCCTTCGTGGTGGTGGTTACCTGCAAAATAAGGAGAAACCTCGGGGGTGGTTCCGAGGATCGCCTCTCCGATGCCCAAGTCAGTCCAAGTTGAGCACAAGATCTCTAATAGAGAGAAAACGAGTATCAAGTGCAAGTATTTTGTGAGTGTTTGATTGAGCGTACCTTACCCATGCATGGGCATGGGTATTTATATGAGATATGGACTTGTAACTGACCTAGCAAAGTAAGTGGGCCTCTTTGGAAGTGGGCCAAGGTGAACAAGGCCTTCATTAATCTCCTGTCCAGAGGTCATATCCGGAGCAGTCTGCCTGAAGAGGTCTGCTCTGCTCCTGGTGCTCTGACGTGGAGTGGCAGAACCAGTGGTCTGCTGCCAGCTGGCGATCTGCTAAGCAGACCCCATACATCTGGTTCTTCTGACTACCTTTTGTTATGTGTCGGGACTTCAATTGAGAAACCAAAAGCAAGGATTAGCCAACAATTTTTAGCTTAAATATCACTTGAGAGGAATTGATTCTTCTCTGTTGTATAAGCTTTACTTTGCCTTTAGTTTTTTTTTTCTTTTGATCGGATGCCTTTAGTTCGAGAGTGTGACAAGTTACAAGTATCTTCAAACAATATGAAATGGACTCGGAATTTTAACTTAATGTCTTGTGACAATTCATACAACTCAAAAGGCATAGTTATCACTAGTTATTAAACTATTACGTGCTTCTAAGAGTACCTGCTGCCGCGTGCATGTAAATATAGCCGACTATCATATCAAACTTATATAATAAGATTACTCCGACCATAATACTAAAGAAAGTTTTTGTAAAATGAATTGCCGAAATGCCCATGATGTTGGGGATCAATGCTCGTACAAAGGTGGGTACATATCTAATACATACATAGATATATACACACTTTTATATATACATAATGTGCAATATTTAAATTTCTAGATAGGAATGTACTCTCCTTACGATCTGTTTGACATATAGTAGTAAATATTGAAAATGATAATATATTTATATGTATTTCTCTAGGGGCAAACTCTTGTAAAAGATAATGTAAGACCAGCTCAATAGATCCATCTAACACGGATCCACGAATGTGCGTCTTCCCTTCCCCCGCTACACACGCGTCTAGCAATTTCAAAAGTTGACGTTTTAGGTTCAAAAGTTAAGGTTTTTAACCCATTTGTTAATTCATAACCTGTTTCCAATTTCATTAAAGTTAATGTTTTAGGGTGAAAAGATAATACATTTTGCTTATAAGTTAAGGTTTTTTGTCGAATAGTTTAGTTTTATTATGTGTTAGATATGAACATTCCAAAGTTGGTCTTTGGATTTAAAAGTTAACTTTCAAGGTTTTTAACAGTTGATATTTTATGTCTATTTGTTAAAGAAAATAACTTATGTCAATATTCAAAAGTTATAGATTTCGGTTCACAACTTAACTTTTTAAGTTTAAAAGTTAAAAGAGTTTTAGCCTATTTTGTTTATATCGATTTCACATACTTCCTCCGTTTCTTTTTAATTGCAACAAAGGAATTTTTTATGTCTCACAAACAAGGTTATCAAGATCGCGAATCTACTTTGGATCGGTGAGGGCATATAGGATCGGATCATTGGATCGAATCGTAGAGTTGTACGATCCTACAAAATAACTAAAACTTGATAAAATATAATCTAAATATGTTCCGAAGGATTCATAATTTGAGGAGAATAATCCAAAAGTGCAAATTAGATTGTTAAAGCTAACATGGGGGTTGAATTATAAGATAATAATGTGTTTGTACACACACATTACCATTCATATAATAATATTAAATATTTTTGGTTTTAAAATTAATTTAAAAATCTGAATAAGTAATAACAAAGTGATAATAGTAAACCTATTTGCTTCTCTTTGCATTTTAAATGCATTATTCGTATAGTTGGATGACAAAATACAAATAGAGAAGCAAACAAGAAAGAAAAAAAAACAATAGGTTAGTTGTCTGTAGGGTCGGCCGATCCTACCGATCCTATGAAACGATCTTACGATTCTATACGATTCTGACTGATCCTATACCGATTCCAACTGATACTTAGCGATCCTATGGAAGGTCGATTCTATGAGCTATTCGAATCGTTTGGTCATATTAGGATCATACGATTCTACGATCTGGATACCGATTCTAACAACTATGCTCACAAAAAATACCCCTTTGTTGCAATTAAAAAATAAACGGAAGAAGTATATTGTACTTCCTCCGTTTTTTTCTACTCGCATCATTTCTCATTGTGGCACTATTCACACATGTCTCTTATAATCAAAGTTATGACTTATATGTAAAGAAAACTATAATCATGTGGGATCTAGTTAGATTCGTCTTGATGTGTTGATTATTAATATTCATTTTGTTTATCTTTTCTTAAGTATAATAAAATATATTAAACATTTAAACTGTGATGCATTGGAAAGAAGAGTAAAATCTCTCAATGATGCAACTAATAAAAGCGGAGGTAGTATTAGTTATGGATTTTCATACAAAAGTTAAGGTTTTAGATTAAAAAGTTAAAAAAAAGAAGAAAAAGTTAAGGTTTTAGGTTGAAAAGTTTAAAAAATCAATTTGCCTGGGCTGATTAACTATTGACGTGCGTAATTGGGCTTCTAATTGACTTATTGGGCTGGTCCGACTTTAAGACTTAACCTAAGACCGTCTTATAGTAAACCAACTCTTCTCTAGGAAGTATCATTTTAGCGTCCATGGCAATTCAGTCCATCGCCAAACTTGTAATTTTCTTCCTAACATCTCATTACCAATTACCATTTTAGAGGTGGTATTGAGTGGAATTGAAAATTGTAAAGGAGATGACATGTTTAAGGATGAAATTCAATTTCCATGATAATAAATAAAATTATTCTTAAAAAAAATAGTATCGATTTTATTACCATTAATTACCCTCATTCAAGATCGGCTACTAAACGGGTTGTCATAATTTTGGCAAGCTCTATCAACACTTCCATCTCGTGGTGTAATTGTGATGGAGAATAATATAAATAGGGGTAATGTAAATGACACATTAATTCAAGTAGGGGTAATGCAAATGACACATTAATTCAACTAAGAATTAACACTTTCATCAACACTTAATTTCTCCTTCTTGTCACTTCTATAAGTAGGGGTAATGTAAATGACACGTTAATTCAAGTAGGAGAATAATATAAGAAATAGAAAAAATGATGTAGAGCTCCATGTGTCAAGAACAAACATGCAAATAAGAATAAGGGTAATATAGAAATAAATAAAATGACTATAAAACTTGACTTTCTTTGACCCTTTTTCTCCTTTCTAAGTAGGTAAGCTGGTAAGGGATACATATAGTATATACATATATTTTTTAGCAGGTAAGGAAAAGTGGTGGATGCTTTAGGAGACCCGACGTTCAATGGGTACACCTAAATCATCATTATACAGATGGGATTTAAAGATGAATTACTACAATTCGAGTTTGTTGAAGGAATATGTGACAAGGTGGCCTACATTAGCGATCTAGTGAGATGCACAATTAGCTTCTCGTTAAATGTGGAGAATGTGGTTTTCTTGTAAATGTTGATCGAAGGCGATCTCAATGTCTTTTATGATGTTTGGGATCTGTCTGGGGGATTCCATTTGTTGTTTATTGTTTTATGACTATTTCTGTCAAATTTTACACGAACTAAAATCTAGCTAGAGACCTACAACTAGCTAAGATTGATTGAATAGTAAGATGAGATACGAAGAATGACAAAGAACAAAAATAACGCAAAGAAGAATGAACACCGAGGGTGGTGACGAGGAAAACCACAGGAATAAGGGTCTAAAAACTGCGGGTGGCGTTGAGTCCACCAATCCACGCACTATGATCAATGTAAATTAGAAGTACAAGGAATGTGTTTCTTACAAGTGCTAAGTATAAAATACGAATGTTAAGTGTAAAAGATGAGTAGAAATACTCTCTAAACTTATAATAATCAGTAGTATATCTTATAGGGTTGCCTTATGTATCTAATGATACGTTTACAGCTTAAATATGTCTCAAATCATCTTGTTTGTACTGCTGTAACAGCTTCTTGCAATCTCTGCAGGTTGTTGTAACAGATTCCTGAAATATAGGTAGGTTGTTGTAACAGCTTCCTTAAATCAAGCAATTTGTTATTACCTTCTGTTCAGCTCACTTTGACTTAGTCTCCCACTATATTAGGCACGTGGGGAGTATGATGAATTATTCTCTAACTGATTTTAACTTGGTCTTCATAACAAACTCTCCTATATCTTCGGTTCTTGTTAAGTCATACGTTGACCTGCTACAAGTTGTTGATCGCTATCTGGTAGACGCTAGCTGGAAGCTGGTAACTGCTAGCTGGAAGCTGGTAGCCGCTAGCTGGAAGCTGGTATCCAGTTGCTACTAGTAGCTAGTAGAAGCTAATACTCGGAAACTGGTATATAGTAGCTGAAACCTGTGAACGTGGAACCCGCGAACCTGTAGAACTAGTTTAGGAAAACCTGGACATAACAATGACCAAGTGGTTATCATCTTCAATGCTAACGAATGCCCCTCGGGGCGTTATCTAACATACTCCCTCCATTTCTTTGTTTATCCATTTACTGTAACTCCAGATGCCAAAGAAGATGATGCCATAGACATGTGGATGGGGACAATGCAACAATTAAGGAGTCCACTTATTTTATAAGAAATGTGGCGATTAAAATAGGTGAGAGAAAATTATAAGGTATGTGTTGACCAAAAAGTGATAAAGTAGGGGTAGATGGGTGTAATATAATTTTCCCACATAGGAAAAGATGAAAAGGTAGGACAAGTAAAAAGAAACAAACAAAAATAGAAAATACGACAAACAAAAACAAACGGAGGGAGTACAATATATTTCCTAGAATGCTATTCGATTTGGAATATATAACAAAATCGGTGGGTGTAATTAATATGTTAATCTAATATTTTCACTTTTAGCCACCTTATATTCAATGATTCTGGGGCGTCCGTAAGCTTTTGCTCTCAGAGAACAAGCCTAACTACAATCCTAACAAAACATACTTAATTATCTTACTCTAGTATAGCATTAATAGGAAACAAGTAACAACTTGACTAAAAATAGAAATATGTAATCAACTAGCACGTAGTCTAATATTATGATATGCTTTTTTAATACGAGGTGTACTCGTATAGCTAATAATCCCTCTCAAGTCTCAAGTAAATCTAGTGCGGCAATGTGAAAACTATATATACATATATACATACGTTATCTCTATTATATAAGGGAAGAGGTGGGGTGGACACCAAAAAAAATAAAGGAAAAAAAAACTATCTAAAATGCCTTATTAATTAGATAATTAATCACCTTACAAATTAAGTTTTTAACGTGGTTGTGCGTATCGCGTGCATAGAAGACTAGTAAAATATATGTGGGAGTATATAAGATATTCTAAGTAATTATTCATTGTTAGATTCAGTATGATTTTACAATGATTAGTATTCACGTAAGACAAGTTTTTCTTCTTTATTCGTATTTAGAGGAGGTCGTAGGAGAAAGTTTTTTATGAATGTAAATATGCATATATGAGGGGTCACGTTTAGTAATCAGAGGTTGTGTTTGTTTTTAAAGAAAGTAGTAGGCGGCCCTGTCTTTTGGACTTATCTTTTAGATTTTTAGTTTGATTAATTTATGATTGCAGACTATTCATGCATAATAAGTTTGATTCCGCTACAGTAATAATAAGTTATGCTCCTATCAAATAAAGTAGAGGAAGGTAGAAAGTAATGCTAATTCATTTACTTGTTTGTTACGTGTAGTTGTTTTTTTCCAGTTTAAATCAACTTATATTAAGTTATGTGTATTATTATGGATGGTCCTTGGGGCCGGTGTGCAAAGTGCACATTTGCACAGGGTCCCTTTCTAAGAGCTCATATTCTAATTAAAAGCCCTAATAACCAAATAAGAAAGGGAGAAACCCGCACTAAATATACGTAGACTAACACGTAACAGACGCTAGAGTCAGAGAATTAAGAACAACTTATTAACCTTTCATCTTATCTTCGTTTTTAGCTTCCTCACAATGTTCTTTTCGACTAACGTGTATCTATTTTCCATAAATCACTTTCAAAAAAAAAGTGAAAGTGTACCCATATCTCTCCTCTTAAAGTCAATTTTTTTATGACACTTAATTAATTTTATTTAGATCCTGTAATTATACTTCTAATTTCAAAAAAAACTATCCTTAGATCGTTAGATTTCCGTAATTCTTGTGAATCTTAATGCAAAATATTTTTTGTTTACTTTATTATATGATAATCACACTTTTATAAATAAGGTTTAATTTTAAACTTAGCACATAGACGCCCAAAATCAATGGACAGCTTTGTTTGTTTAGTTCAATTCAGTGTTTTTTTGTCCTGGAAATATAATATGGTTGTAGTTACCCCACAAAATTTCCTAAAATTTACGTGTACAAACCCTCGCATGGCATGCGTTATAGGGGGTGTTTGGCAATTGGCTGGTGGTTGTTGCTTGTTGGCTTTATATGTTGGCTGGTTTGACCGACTGTTTTTAGTGGCTTGTTTGACCGGCTATATAATTGTTGGTTGTTAAAAGAAGTGTTTGGTAAAAGTGGTTGTTATTGCTGGCTGTTTAGTACAAAATAGAAGCAAAAGCCAAAAGTCAACCATAAAGCTGGTAAAAGCGGTTCAGCCAGTGCAAAAGCATGTTATCAAACACTTTTTTTAGTTGTTTGACCAAAGATAAAAGCCAAAAGCCACCCAACAGCCATTTGTTAAACACCCTCATAATTTCTTTGCAGTTCCTCTTTGACATAAACTGATGGTGAATTAAGAAGACCTGAAGGGTTGTCAAAGAAAGACGGATATGCTAGGAATATACCAGCACATTCATGCGATTAGACCTATTTCATGTGCAGCACTGCAGCTACACCTATTCATGTCCACCCCTACATTCATCTTTCTGCTCCACTTCTCACTATAGTATTCCTAGCATATCATTTCTACATCATAAATAAAAATGACTTTATCTACATTTAAATGTACAAATAAAGTTATGTACCTTTCAAGAAATTTCTAATTTCGTAAATAAAAGCTTCTGAACTTGAAGTGTGGATGTAATACAATATTTTGGTCATCCTCTCAACGAATTCTTATTCTTCCCCTGTTTATAATACTTCCTCCGTTCTATTTTAAATGCAACGATTTGACATAAAGTAGAGAGAAAAAATGTCAAATCGTTGCATTTAAAATGGAACGGAGTAAGTATATAGGTCTCTTTATACATATGGCGTTAAATATTCTACTAAAAAAAAAGATGAATGAGATTTGAAGTCGTGATGATGGTCGAAATTCGTTTTATACTCGATCAGATTTGTTATATTTTTATTATAGGAAATTTACACCTTCTTCCATATTACTTGGTGAGGAAAAAGTGCCTATGGACAGGAATTAGGGTCATATAAGATCATGATTATGTTGCATGATAATGTATTCCTTTTGTAGTTTATTCAGAATTGAAGTCACTGCTATCAAACCTATTGCCATCAATGAAATTGTTCTTAGAAATTAAGCACTTTGGGTCGAAAATAGTGGTGGATAAGCTTAACATGATATGTTTAAAACATGAGCTTGGTTGCGGAGTTCCGATGTGACTTCTGGGAAGTATAGGTTTCATCTTCTCTTGTGGGGTAGCAAATCAAGTCGTGGACTTGGTTGGTGTCGTGGTGAAGAAGACTAGAAATCGAGTTTTATCACTTTATGTAAGGAGGAGGATATTAGGAATGCGGAAGGTTTTTCATGCAATTGTAGATTTGTAGCGCAACGTGGATATACAATCCTATTACAACTCTCGAAAAAAAGAGTTTCGGGAAATTTATGAACAAGAAAAGTATTGTTGAAAAGTTATACATATAGGATTTATAACGGTTGTATTGGAATTACTGCCTCATTCCTTCAGACTTTATCTTTTTGTGAACTATTTTCACTTTTGCATCTTAGTAGTAAAGAAAAAATTTGGTTTATATCCACTAAAGAGTAATGATAGTGGAATCCAACTCATGATACTTAATAATTTTTTATTATTATATTAGTGGTGGGTAAACTATCCAATGAGTAGATGTAGCAATGTCCTTTAGCGGAATACTACTCTCCAATCATAAAGAGCCATCCGATACAAAAAAAATCGCATGTTATTAAGCTAAAGCCTACTAGAAGTTAACTTATTTGTCACCCTTGATCTTTTTGAGTGATTTTTAACTCTGGTTTACATTAATTATAGGTGAGCTTTATGATAGACATGGAAACCCCTAAATACTTTGAAAGAGAGGTTACCAATTGAAATATGAAATTCAGGTAGATAATCATTGTTACCACCAAAATTGGAGGTTACTTCTGAAAACTTAGCTCTTAAATACAGTGTAAGTCCTCTAAAAATTGTCGCCTTTAAGATGGAAAGTTGAACTCATGGTTTGTTGCTAAAACATTCAAGCTTTTTCTAGTGAGATTTTCCTAATTTCTTTGTTTACACGAAACAAACACTAGATATTCCAATCGGCAAAATTATAGGCATTGAAGACACATATTTCCATGTCCGTTAAAGTAGTCATGTGTTCATCATATTTTAATTTATGTCAAAAATAAAATAAGTTCATATACATTAATGAGGTCTTATAAGATTAAGAATAATCTTGGATTAGTTTAAGTGAAATTATTGGGTCAGACCGTCTGACCCAATATATTCTGTCGGACGAAGCCATCGCTGGAAAACCACCGGCTTTCCGTTCGACGCCCGGTCTGTTTTACTCGCCGGAAAACAACCTCACCTCGCCGGAGAAGCCACGCATCCCTCCCCTGTTTTTTTGGCGACTTATTATTCATCTACAACATCTGTGTCCACTAAGTGTATTCACCATAGCTTGAGCCTTGTGCATTCAGATGGACAACAATAGCTTTGGTTTGTGTTGTCGTGGAGCCGCTTGGCATTAGAGCTCAGTGATTGGATCTCTTGCGATTTTCTTCAAACTGAAAATATATTGATTCTTTTTGGGTTTGCTTTTAATTTCAACTGAAACAAAAACTCATCCAACTGAAACGAAATAAAAACCAACTGAAACAATACAATACCCCACTAAAAGAAGACAATAACTAACTGAAATAATAAGATAAGTAACTGAAATAATAAGACATCCAACTGAAATACAAAAAGATCAACTGAAAAAAAATTGAAACCAACTGAACAAAAATTGAAACCAACTGAACAAAAATTGAAACCAACTGAAACAAAATTGAAACCAACTGAAACAAAATTGAAACCAACTGAACAAAAATTGAAACCAACTGAACAAAAATTGAAACCAACTGAAACAAAAATGATACCAACTGAAGAAAAAAAATGATACCAACTGAAAGTCGTCCGACCAAATGTATGGTCGGACGCGTCTGACCCAATACCTTCCCTTAGTTTAAATACTAAATTGGTTGAACATAACACATCCTAAATTCCTAAAAACAAATTCTAGGAATCAATCTATAGCATGCGCTAGGGGTGAGCACAACCGGGTATTTGGTCATTTTGCTTGGAACCAATACCAGAACCGGTTCGACCGGGTACCCAAAAATGGAACCGAAATCGGTTTGATTGAACTAGAAGCGACATTTTGAAGTTCAGTATCTAGGTTTCAAGATTGAAGGTTACCTTTCTCATCTTCTAGTAATCTCCTTTTGAGTTTTTTTCGTGATTGAAAGCCAAGCTAACAGATTGCTCTTGCTCGGGGTTTTTCAATCTAAGTTCCTCAATAGATGCTTCAGGTGAGAGGATAATCTTTGATCTGCAACACAGATACACCTTGTAGTTCAACCACTGATTTCAACTTCTTTGCCTGAGATGAGTGAGCTCCATTTATTGCTCCTGATTTCTGAGCTGATTTCAAAGCTCTTCCATGGCAACGACTCACATTTTAGAGAGAGCCGAGAGAGCTTCTAAAGTTCATTTTCTCCTTTGTATCTCGATCTTTGTAGAAATAGTAAGTGGATAAATCATTAGAGAATTGAGGGAGTAAACAAAATTACAAGATCATATTGTTCTCTCCCATATCTTTACTAGACTTGTTTTTATGTTTACTCATTCATCCCTTAATACTATTTAATTAAGAGGCTATGTTTTCATTTTTTCTTTGTTTTAGAAAACTATTTACACTTTTTTTTTAAGAAATGACCAACATATTATTTAATTTATCTACATCTACAATGATGACCTACCATTATGACAATTTTTATCATTCTTTTACTAACTCATATTACAACAATTGTTACAATTTAAGTATTATGAAAAAAAATAGGAAAAATTGCCTAGAATAATGCAACCTTTTGGCGATTCGCAAATAATAATGCAACCTAAAGATTATTCTGTAATAATGAAACCTTTATACCCCATTTATTTTAAACATGACAAATGACCGATAACCTGAACTATTGGTAATTTTTTATTTAAAACTTTAAATTTAATTAATATATTAATATAAAAAAATTAAATAAAACCCCCCACCCTCCCCACCCCACCCCCCAGCCCCAACCCACCCCCCACCCCAGCCCCAACCCACAAACCTGCACAGTTCGCACCTCCCCCACCCACCTCTCTCGCCCCAGCCCCAGCCCCCCCCCTCTCCAAAATGCCACGCCGGACGAACCCCCCTCTTCGAAACGCCACGCCAGACGAACCGCCCTCTCCGAAACGCCACGCCGGACGAACCCCCCTCTCCGAAACGCCACACCCACTCCGGTGTAACCACCACCGGACGACCCCCCCACCTTCTCTTTCTTTCTATCGTCGTCCTCTTCGCTTCCCCGGACGAAACCCCCTCCCCTCTTTGTGTTCAAATCAGTTGCCGGAAAAAATGGGGTGGGGTGAGATGAGGTTGGCGGCGGGTTTGGTGGTTTTTGGATGGGAAAGTGAAGTGGTGGGATGTGGGTGGGGAGGAGAGTGGGCTGACGGTGGGGGAAGGGGAATGGGTTTGATTTTCTTTTTTTTGTTTTTGTTATTTTGTTTTTATTTTCCTTTTTAAAATTGTTTATGAGAGCCAATTATTATGCAACAAGTGTCCATTTTACCTATTCTTTAAGTCATAACCGGTTTTGTCCTGTTTAAAATAAATGGGGTATAAAGGTTGCATTATTCCATAATAATCTTTAAGTTGCGTTATTATTTGCGATCGCCAAAAGGTTGCATTATTCTAGGCAATTTTTCCAAAAGAATATGCATTTAAATCTTTATCTGTCGATTTCTCAAGAAGAAAAAGAAGAAGGAAATCTGATATATCTTTTATTGAAGGTTTTTATCTTATTTGATATATCTTTACCCGGTTATTCCCATCTTTCCTGATTTTCTTATGACGACTAGTAAAGGGTTTTATTAGGGTTTCCTTGTAATATAAAAGGAACCATTAGGCTACCATTTATTAAGTACCTTAAGTACCTTCAATATTCCTATTTTGTAATCCTCTAGGCTTTTCCATTGCAGATTAAGAAAGCTCCCGAATCCGCCAAACCGTGGACGTGGACGTAGGTCAAGTTGACCGAACATTAAATCCTCGTGTCATTATTTATTGTTATTGTCTTTTTTGTCATTCATATTGTATTGTCGATATTTATTCCGCACGAATCAAACAGATTTACCCATATCTCACAACATTGAGCTTACACTCTTTTTCTTCTAAATAAAATAATACACCAAATCCTACCACATCTACATTTATGATAGAACTAGTTTTACGACCCGTGTATTTGGGTTTATAAATCGATCAACATTTGATAATATCTAATATTAAACATAACAAATATTAGAAGTTTCTATTATTTTATTGATATACAATAAGTAAAAGAGATCCTATTTAAAACATTATAATATATGAAAATTGATAAATTAATTTAAAAAATCAATCAAAAAATTGATAAACATAACAATAGTGAAAGTACATTGAGCTTACACTCTCTTCTAAATAAAATAATAAACCAAATCCTACGACATCTACATTTATGAGAGAATAATAATTGACAATTAAACAACACTTTATCAACTACGCATCGCGGATTCGCGGTATGGATGGGGAGGGGAAATATATATTTGTTCAAATATTCAAGAGAAGTGGTATACGAAAACCAGAAGGTGAGATCAAAATCAAAGAATTTATGATGTGAACTGTTGAGATTTGCTTCTAGTGGGTTAGTTTGATCAACATTATTACATGATTCTCAACGCTTATCCATTCAACGCACTTTAAAAGGAGCTCATGGTAACATTGCTCTATTTTTGTGGTCGTCTTTGGCTATTTATTTAACGTGGTGTCCCAAAAAACAATTAACTTTACTATCCTTTCAAACAAAATATTGAGGTACAAAAAGTAAGGGTATTTGTTAATACATTTTTTTTTATATATATACAATATATTTATCTAGTTTTTATTTAAATAATTTTATCAATAAAACTAGTTAAAGAACCCATAAGCAAAAGCTAGCGGTAGAATAATGGTTCATTGGTTCCTCCTAAAATTAAGAACTTTATATGTAAAATTGCAATGGTGGTTTGGCGATCAAAACCAAACTTCAAAAAGGTAAAAAATTTCAATCTAACTATTGCTTATTTTGCACCCACCACCTAGAAATGGCCTCCCATATTTTTTCCCACAGAAAAGTTGTAAGTAGCAACTATACTTGGTTGATAAGGAGGGTAAAGCAATGGGTGTAAAGATTGATCAAATATATTAAAGAGGCATTTATGTTGGACTGGGTCGTTAATAGATATTCAACCTTAGCAATTGATTAAAATTTAAAATAGGAAATTCATGTAGCTTTTATATATTAGTAAATTTTAAAATTATAAGTTAGTATATAAATGTTGTATAAATCAAAATGTCATAGAGGGAGGATATACTAGAGCACTCTCAATACTTTTTCTCTTTCGTTTTTTTTTTTTTTTGCAATTTCCTTGTTCTTTCTATTTAGACAAGATATTCCCTTCTTTTTTGTTGGTTACCCTTTTCTCATTCGTTTGTTTTACTAGATTCCATTCGTCAAATAAATTTCTCCACCTTACCCCTTATTCCTTCCCCATATAAAATACTCTTTTTTATACAAACCTCACATTCTCTTTCCTACGTTGTCTTATACAAATCCTACATGTGCACTCTCTTCTATCTTCTAGCTTGACTTCCGTTAGTACATTAACCATAACCAACAAAGAAAACGGAGGTAATGGTAAATTATATGGCATTGGATCAAATTAGTCTATGTAGCATTGGACGTTAATGAGTTATGACATCCAAGTCCATCACAAAATATAGAAAATCATGGTGTTTCACGAAGTAAGCCTTATAGACCCTACATTTTTAGAAATCAAGGGTAAAAGATTATCAAGTAGCTTAGAATGCATATAATGATGAAAAGTAATATTTCAAAAATAGGAAAAGTGAACCTTTGTTTTCACTCTTTCTAAATGTTTATTGTCTTCAAAACATCTTATAGTAGCAAAAGTACTACTTACTCATAGACTTAATATTTTTTATCAATTGCTTTTTGCCTTTACCAATAGATTAATGTATGCATGTTTTCCCTATTTGTTGACCATATGTATAATTATTAATCTCTATTTATGACCATAATTTGGAATAATTATTATGAATTGTTAGTGGACTTGGGATCTTCAAAGTATATTCTCCTTACAACTACTTTATACAGTCATTGTTAGTGAAAGATTATCTTCTTGTGTTGGCTACTTCATCTAATTTTGATCGTATAGCTACCTCTATTGCCCATAAAATTAGATAGCTAGTTAGCTACAAAGGTGGTGCACCTTACATAGTGTATTAGTGTGTGATTGTCTAGAGACTAGAGGCAATAAACATAATCATGACCACTTTATTATAATAGTATGCATTAATAGGCAGTGCAAGTTAAGAGGTAAAACGCTAATTATATCGTGCACAAGAGAATGAAATCAATACACGAGCACATGGAACGTATTGGACGTCGAATTATGATTGTATTTATGCTTTTCTAACTGATATGAATGTGGATGGATAGATCTCAAAAGGCAACGACTTTTAACGACACTAAAATACAAGTTAACAACTTGTTTGAACCTCAACGAGAATTCTCACACTTAATTGCTCAAGCATAAAATATTATTCATAAAACTTCTAACTTCATACTTTATTGATGTAAAACAACAATATATATAGAGAAGACATGACTAATCCTAATCCTAATCCTAAACAAATAAGATAAAAAAATACTCCTAGTCTAACAAGATAAAGATAAGAAAACCTAATATGATTAGGACAATCCCCTAACTTATATCTTTAAAGAATCATAATCTTATCTTTTAACTAATCTTATCTTTTTAAAACAAACTAATCTAAATTAATTAAAGAAATACTTAAATAAAATAAAATAAATAAATAAACCAATTAAACTAAGCCTAAAATAGGAAAAACCCTTTCAAGTGAAAGATAAAAACCTATAGGCAAAAACCCTAATTCAAGACTTAACTACTTGACTTGAACATCATCTTCAACCCAAGGCAATAAAGTAACAAAAACTTGACTGACAACCATGAAACCAATTTTCTTAACCTTGATTTGCAGAATTAACCATACCCAAATATTATAAAGATCAAAAGGATTAATTATTTTCAGTAGCCTTTTTGCGTCCACATCACTAACACTGTGTTTAGATAGAAAGATTTAGAAGGAAAGGTAAGGGAAGTGAAGTGAGGGATTAACCATCCCTTATTTAGATAGCAATATACGGGAGAGAAGGGGAGAAAATTTGTAGGATCCATTTTCCTTCTTCCTTAGAAAACCAAATCTCTCCAATGTTGGAAAGATTTGGAAGAAAAATAGAGGTTCAACTTCTCCCTCCCCTTCCTTCACTTCCCTTTCTCTCATCTCCCCTCCCCTCCCTTTCTCTTCATATATGCTATCCAAACATACTGTAACAGTATGTTTGAATAACAATGGTGGAGGGAAAGGGAGGGGAGAGAAGAAGAGGAGAGGGAAAGGCAAGGAAAATGGAGGGAGAAAGTGAACTGGCATTTTCCCTGCAAATCTTTCCAACATGAGAAGGATTTTGTTCATTAAACAGGGAGGGAAAATCAATCCTACAATTTACCTTCTCTTCTCTCCCTCTACGTGATACCCAAACAAGGGACCATGGATCCCTCCCTTTCTTTTCTCTTCATTTTCCATTTTCTTTTATCCAAACAAGCAATAAGAGAGTGAATTAAGGAAAAAGAAAACAACAGTATCAGTAAGACACTATTTTATGTTGTGCATAAAATAATATAATGTATTAGGTAAGGTGACGAGTATTGTATGGTCTACGTCAAAGAGAAGTTTGACCACGTACAATTACCGTGGGGTTCCATCAAACTTTAATTGGTATTAAGAGTACCTAAATAAGCTACTAGACTTACATGTTAGTCAACCTCCTCCTCTTTCTCAGTTTAGGACATACATATAGATTCTCATTTTAATTAATTTTGTTTTGATAGATAGTTACATCTACCTATTGAGTAGATTAACGATCTTAATACACATAAACTTGGTGATACTAAATTAGATCAAATTATATTTCAAGATTTTGTTTAGGGCATATTTTAAGATTTATTATTAATGATTAACAAGACTAACAACACTGGGTAATAGAGCTTAAGTAACTTACGTACTTCCTCCGACCTCAAAGGATTTTCCATTTCTTTCATTTTTGTTTGTTCCAATTATATTCTCATTTCCTTATTTGGATGTGGTGTATCTATTATAATATTATTTTCCTTACTAAAAACATCTGACCCTACACTCTCTTTTAATAAACAATTCTTAAAATATATCTACTACTTTACTTTTCAATTATAAAATGGTATTTTAGACTCCACGTCAACCTCTCTCCTTGAATTTTGTGTCCAAAAGAATTAGAAAATCTTTTAGGAAACGGAAGGAATACTAAACTTGCAAGGATACGAGGGATGTGGAAGTTGAGTTCAAAACCAGTATATGTGCCAAAATCCGAACAAGCAAGCTATAGGCTGATGAGAAATGGGCTTGCGATCCGTGGGCCTGTGGCTTAACATCTGGGTCCGGTGATATTAGCACTGGGCTTTGTGAGTTAAGGCCATGTGGGCTTGCTACTGTATGCTCTTGAAGAGTTTCTGTGTGCTGCTTACTGTGGATTCACAATGATGGCTAAACATAGAAGGCCACATAGGAAGCACACGTTGAAACTTATATTGGGTCACCACATATGTGTTACCAAAGTCGTAGCAGCACATTTCACTTGGAAGTCACTTGATGATTGGTGGAGTAAACACAGTTAGTTTACTTGTTTGATAAATAAGGCCGTTTAATAGGACGTGTAAAAATGACCTATAATATATGGGCCTCTTATTTAAAGGGTTTATAAATCTGAAATTCAATGATCATTAGAGATATTAATGGTTAATATTTTTGCTTTGACAAGCACGAAACTTGGGCTTTGTTTGACAAATGGAGTTTAGAGTTTAGTGGATAGAGATTAGAGTTAGAGTTTAGAGTTTTTACCTTTTTGTTCAACGAATTTGACTAAGTTTTCACATAAATGTGTTTGGTAAAGTTTAGTTGATTGCTAAAACTTGATTACCTTTTGTTTGTGTATAATGACATTTATGGACGTGTTAATTAATATATTAATATTATAGTTATGGGCAAAAAGTAATTCACAAATTCTCTTACATAATCCTCTAAGGAAAAAATATAAATCGGAGCCTTTTCATTTTGAGAGTTTTCACCCGAAAACTCTATTGAAACTCTCTTTACCAATACCAATATTACAGTTTTTGACAAGTCAAAAACACTTAAAGTGATTCAACACTCTCTTTTTGCCCCAAAACTCTAATTGTCAAACACCCCCTCGATATATTTCATTAGATAAAAAAACACAACAATTAAAAAATGTATTCACTATTAATTTTCTTAGGCAATGTTTGGGCAGTTCCAGTCATGGCCCACTTTACCAGTGAAATGACCAAAATACCTTGGGGTGTAAAATTACCATTTTACCCCTGAGGCTTCACAGGCCAGGAAGTACAGGCTTTCAGGCACTACCGATCCAGCCGACCACTTGGCGGCATACAAATCACAGATGAGCGTGCAAACCTTTTGCGAGGCCACTTGGTGTAGATACTTCCCGATCACACTCAAAAGGTTTAGCCCTCAATTGGTTCACTAGCCTGCCTTCTGGAATCATCACAAGTTTTTCGGCCCTTGAGGCCTTATTCTCGCAGCATTTCATTGCGGCCAAGTGCCATAAGAAGACCAACTTGCATCTGATGTCGGTCTCCCAGCATAAGAGAGAAAGTTTAAGCTGTTATATCAAGAGATTCAACGAGGAATCTCTCAAGACCTCCGACTTCCAGGATGGAGTGATCGTTACTGCTCTGATGAATGGCCTCCACCCCGGTCGATTTAAATTTGAACTTGCTATGAGGGAGACTCTTACCCTAGCTGAGGCAATGAGGCTGGCACAGAAGTACATTCAAGCATCGGATATCCGCAAGAATGTACACGAAAAAGGAAATAACAAAAGGAAGAGTGAATCCTCGAACCAAAAAGACAGCATGTCGGAGAAACTGAAGAGACATTGACCTTCTGATAAAGGCCATGATCCTCGCTTCAACGTCGATCGAAGGGAGAAATACTTGGATTTGAAAGAAAAGTTTGTTCTACCTCGGCCTGCTCCTATAAGGACGTCGAACTATCGTAGGGATAAGAAGTTATGGTGTGAATACCACAGGAAATGCGGTCATACAACCAAAGACTGCAGAGAGCTCAAGAAATCCCTCGATAAGCTGACTTGCGAGGGCAAGCTGAATAAATACTTGAAGGATCCCCGAGGTGATCGAAGGGGAGAGAAGGAAAAAGAAAAACAGTCGAAGAGCGATGAAACCGAGGGATATGTCGAGGTCATAGCTGGAGGTTTCGCCTCAGGAGGCCTAACAGGCCATTCGAGAAAAAATCACTTGTATCACCTAAAAAACGGTGAAGTGTTTAAAAAGCCCAACACCCTCACTATGGTGTTTGGGGAGAGCTCGAAAGAGATTCAGACACCACACGATGATCCCCTAGTCATCGAGCTGAAAATGGCAAATCACAAGGTCGGTCGAGTTATGATACATAGTGGTAGTTCGGCTGACATAATCACCTGGGAATGTTTACAGAAGTTGAATGATGAGAAGAAAGACATCCAGGCAATCGACCAACCCTTGATCGGCTTCGGGGGCCAGTCTGTCCACCCCCTCGGGGTCATCAAGCTTTCAAGTCGCTTTGGTGTTAAGGGGAAGGGGAGATGCCTCCCCGTGAACTTCCTAGTGGTCGACAATGACTTGCCCTACAACATCATCGTTGGTCGACCAACGCTGAACAAGATAAAGGCTGCGATTTCAACCTACCGACTCCTATTACAATTCGAGACGGATGATGGAACAGTAGGCAGGCTGCATGGGGACCAGAAATCAGCCCGAGAATGCTATGTAAATAGGCTGAGAAGAAGCAAGCCTGTCAAACAAAGTGCAGGCAAGAGGAAGAGAGAAGAGACAGGAACGTCGAAGAATTCCCCCCCCCCATGGGGCTGTTCTACAGTGAGAACCCCATCAATTATAATCGTCCCCAGCCGGTCGATGAAGATGAAGAAGTGTCACTCGCACCCGATCCTAGACGGACGGTTCGAGTAGGGAAAGACCTTAACCAGGTCGTTCGAACAAAATTGATTGCAATCCTCCGAGATTATCAAGATGCGTTAGCATTCTCCGCCAATGAGATGTCAGGGATAGATCCTTTGGTCAACAAACATCAGCTGAACATTAAGCAAGGCTTTGAGCCTGTCAAACATAAGCTGAGGCATTAGGGTGTCGAAAGAAACAAAGCGGCGGGAGAAGAATTAAAGAAGTTGTTAAGTGCTGATTGATTAGGGAGTGTCAATACACCGAGTGGCTCTCGAACATCGTGCTGGTTAGAGAGCCCAATGGGTCCTGGAGAATGTGCGTCGATTTCACAGACTTAAACAAAGCTTGCCCAAAAGACGACTTCCCGCTTCCAAAGATCGACAAACTAGTCGTTTCGCCTTCTGGGCATGCCCTATTTAGCTTCATGGATGCAAACTCTGGATATCACCAGATTCCCCTAGCCGAGGATGATTAGGTCCATAAAGCTTTCATCACAAGCTCTGGCATTTATTGCTTTTTCGTCATGCCGTTCGGGCTTAAGAACGCAGGGGCCACATATCAGAGGTTGGTCAATAAAATGTTCGAGAGACAGCTGGGACGCAACGTCGAGGTATCTGTTGACGATATGATCGTCAAAAGCAAGCTGGTCGAAAAACATGTGCGAGACCTGGGAGAAACTCTGACAACTCTCCGAAAGTTCAAAATGAAGCTGAACCCAAAGAAATGCGTTTTTGGGGTTCGAGGAGGGAAGTGCCTCGGGTTTCTTGTAGATGAGAGTGGAATTGAAGCCAACCCAGACAAAATTGAAGCAATAATAAAAATGAAATCCCCTCGAACTGTCAAAGAGGTTCAAAGATTAATCGAGTGCACAGCTGCTTTGGGACGATTCTTATCACGCTCGCCCGATAAAAGCTTACATTTCATGAACACCTTGAAGAAACCATGCTTCGAATGGGACGAAGAAGCTGAGCAAGCCTTCATACAGCTAAAAACCCACTTGTCCACTCTACCAAAACACGTTTCACCCTTACCGGGAGAAGCGTTGTTCGTATACCTCGTTGTATTAGAGTGTGCACTAAGTGCGGTCTTAGTAGCTGAGCGAGAAAAGCAGCAACATCCAGTCTACTTCATCAGCCATGCTTTTCTAGGGGCAGAAAGCAGATACCCTCCCTCGAAGAAAATGATATTCGTAGTGGTTATGGCCAGTCGAAAACTAAAACCTTACTTTCAATCTTACCCGATCAAGGTGCTGACTAGCCAGCTGATCGAAAATAGAAATGGATCTAATCAAGTCGTCGAATGGGCTAACTAGTTGTCTGATTTTAGCTTTGAATTCGAGCCTCGAAGGGCAATGAAAGCTCAAGCCTTAGCAGATTTTATAGCATAATGCCCAATAGAAACCGAAATCGTCACCCTAACCGCGACATGACAACTGTTCGTAGACGGATCCTCATCGACAGCAGGGTGTGGGGCTGGACTCTTAATAATAGATCCCCTCGACAATAGAATGGAGTATGCCATAAATTTTGATTTCACTACATCGAACAATGAAGCAGAATACGAAGCCCTATTGTTAGCCCTGAAGTTATGCCTCTCGAATGGGGCTAATGAGATCACGGTTAAAACCGACTCACATCTGTTCGTTAGCCAAGTTAAGGGAGAATTCGAGGCAAAGTAAGATAGCATGAAAATGTACCTCGGAAAGGTAAAAGAGCAAGAAAAAAAATTCACCAAGTTTACAATCCAGCATATTCCGAGGTCCAAAAATCAGCAAGCGGACGCACTATCTCGAATGGCCAGCTGAGCCTCAGGCTTGGAACCTCGAAAGATTTCATGGGAAGTGCTCTATTAGCCAAGTATCAATAATCAACTTTTCATTGGCCAATTAGATCGGTCGAATGAGTGGATGAAAAGCATCTGAGGCTACCTCGAAGAAGGTAGATTGCCAGAAAATGAGAAAGAGGCCGAGAGGCTTCAACGTCGTTCAAGCTGGTTCCTCCTGCATGATAACCTATTGTACAAAAATTCATTCATTCACCCGCTCCTGAGGTGCGTGACACTCGAAGAGGGTGATAAGATACTTCGAGAAATACATGAGGGGACATATAGTAGTCATCAAGGAGCCCGAACAATTGCTGGCAAAGCCTTCAAGCAGGGTATTATTGGCCTACACTAAGGCAAGATGCCAAATGCTTGGTTAAAAAGCGCCACAACTGCCAAGTGTACGCTCACGTAAATCGACAGTATGCAAGCCATCTCACAACCATACAAGCTGTGTTGTCCTTCGATCAGTAGGGTATGGATATTTTAGGGCCATTCCGACTGCATCCGGCGAAGGAAGTTCTTACTAGTCGCAATTGATTACTTTACCAACTGGGTCGTAGCAGAACCTTTAGCCACCATCTCTGATAATCAAGTAAAGAATTTCATCTAGAAGAACATCATCACTCACTTTAGAATACCTCGAGCGCTCATCTCAGACAACGGGCGACAGTTTGACAGCGGACCCACCAAGTCCAACTGCGCTCGATTCGGCATCAAAACAAAATTCTCCGCGGTCAGTCGATCGCAAACAAACGGACAAGCTGAGGCAGCCAACAAAGTCATTCTGAAGGGGCTGAAGAAGATGTTGGATGGGGCTAAAGGATCCTGGGTCAAAAATTTACCAGGCATACTGTGGTCGGCTCGAACAACGGTAAAAGAAGCAACTGGCAGCACGCCCTTCAACTTAGTATATGGAAGTGAAGTTGTCCTACCTGTCGAAGTTGATATCCCCTCACCGAGGATCACCTTCTATGACTATGGACAAAATGAAGAAGAAAAGGGTGTCAAGCTTGATCTACTGCCTGAAACCAGAGGAAACGCCCTGCTCAGGTCAATGGCTCAGAAACTGAGGTCGACCAGGTTGTTCAACAGAGGAGTCCGAGAGAGAAAATTTGAAGTAAGGGATCTCGTACTTCGAAAAATAGAAGCTACTGGCAAAAAGCAAGACCTTGGCAAGCTCAGTCCCAACTGGGAAGGACCATATCGAGTAACTGAGATAGTTCGACCAGGCACCTACAAGCTCGAAAATGTGGATGGTGACCCACTATTTCGTCCATGGAATGTAGATAACTTACGAAGGTTCTATGTTTAGGCACACCACCACAACTTAGGGGATATATGATGCTTCAACCTTTCCAGTCGAGCTAGGAGTTGAAGTTGTAGTGATGTACCTCGAATTTGATATAGCTTATGAACTTGTAAAACCTCGCTGGTTAAACAGGCTTGTAATGGTTGGCAATTCTGAAATAAATGACCTAGCCGGTCCTTCAAACAAACTCTTGTCACTCTCTTTTCAAATCGTTATTCTCTCTTAAAATAGTTGGCAATTCGAAAGGCAAACAATGTACTTCGAATTCATAGACCTAACAAGGTCGAAATTAAATATCTCGAAAGCATTGACCTAACAAGTCACTCGAGAATACACTTCAAGATTTTTAAATCTCTCGAATTCTCATACATACAAAAACGATAGAATATAGACAAAACTTAGTCAAAAATGCGCCCTTTTCATTTCATAAAATCAAAGATAATTACATGAAGGATCAGTGTTGGTTACAAAAATTCCATCCAAAAGAAAAGACGGAAAGCTAGAAAAGAAAAGTCATAAGCTTCTATGTTAACAACCTCTTCACCAGAGGAATCAAATGAGAGCTCGAACTCTCAGATTCAGCTACCTCGGCCTTGCTGGCCCTTGCTTCTTCAGCAGCCGCAGGAACGTCAGACACGATACCTTTTAGTGCTTCTTCCTCCTCGATGGCAGTGGAGGTCGAAGCCTCAGCAGCTTCAGCATCCTTCGTGTCCTAACCCCCCTTCTCCTTCGCGACGTACTCAGCAAGGGCCTCCTGCTCGTGCTCATCGAACTTGGCCAAAACCTATTTAAAATCCAAGTCAAGTGCCTAGTCTTTCAGAGTCTTCTCAAAAGCAACGCTGGATATCATCACGGGCAAACTGATAACCCTCGACGACTTTTTCATCAGCGAAGACGAGGCCGGCCTTAAATTTCTTCCACCGACGGATGATCTGGCTTTTTTATGTTTTAACTCCTTGATAGACTTGTTATACTTCGACTGCAGATCATCTCTCTCGGTCGGAGTACGTTCGAGCATCTCTTTATGGACTTTCAGCTTGCCCTCGAGCTGAGCCACCAACATGCCTGTCTCCTCGAGCTTTTCCTCAACTGCTTTGAGCTGGTTGGATACCTCCTCTTTGTTCTGGTCATCTATGAATAAAAGAAAAGAGGTTTAAAGAGATGCATAAGTTACGGAAGGATATGAAGATAGCGTCGAAGTAAAATTGCCTACCTGTAACCAGCACTCATTAAGTGCGTCGATTTCCTTTTGTACACCCCCTTTTGAGACATCCTCTATGTCCCCCGGAACCAGCAGCGCCTCGTGAACTCTCTGGTAGCGAGCTCGAAGGGCCTTCCTGCTCGCTTTCTCAATGCTGACAGCATCAGATTGACTATAAACATCATGCAACCAGGACGGTCTAGCTCGCTTCACTAAAGGTTCATCAGCGTCATGTTCATCAAGGGGCTCCGAACTCGAACCCAGATGAAAACCCATGTCGGGGGAAAGCGGGTCGAGCTCAGGAGAGGCAACAGATTTCCTCTTTGACCCATCACTAGAAGGGACTTCGACCTCTGTTGAAGGCTGGTCGAAGAGTGGGCTAACTCCTTCTTCGGAGTAGGCAAAGGCTTAGGAGGAGCCGATTTTGCCTTTGGTTTGTGTTTTGGATTCTGCAAAAAACGACAAGTTAGAAGAGACAACTCAACAAATAAAAAGATAAGGTATAGCCAGTCGAACATACTGCGGGTGGTTTGGGAACTTTCAGTTCCCCCTTTTGAATAGACAACCTTGCCATAGTTGCCATTCCTCCCTTGGTCGTGTTCTTCTTCATCTCCTCGTCGAGATTGTTGAAAGCAATTACTGCAACAAATACGATGAGTTAGGAACAAGGAAAAAACTTAAGTAGAAAGCAAATAAAAGAGTTATCGACCCCTGCGTTGGTCGTACGCCGGAGAAATCCCGAAGGCTGACAAGAAGTGCTCATTGGTCAGGTCCTTATTGGTAGGCAGCCAATAATCCGTCTTGTACTTCTGCTTGTCGTCAATATGATACCCCGTTTCCTGGTAATGAATGGCTACAATGGCCTCTTCAAGGTCCATTTGAAGCACGTTAATGTTCATACAAAAGTTTGGAGGCTCATCCGACAAAACTCGAGGCACATCCCACGGTTTATTACCTCGGAATACGAACAAAAATTCACCTCGAAACAGAGCCTGGTTGGTAGGCATCTCGGTTGTAACCTTATAGGACTCCTCTGGCCTTTCCCCATCCTTCACCATTATGAGATGTCGAGCTTGAAAGGAGTACCAACCAGGCCCAGCATAACACTCATAAACCTCGTTAAACTTATACATATTGCGCCAAAAGCGCAACGAGGGGTGCACTCCCTACATCCTACAATTACACAAAAAAGACTTAAGCGATCCTATTGAATTGGGCATGGGCTGACATAGGGCAATGTTATATGCCTCCCTTGTACAAAGGGTGCAAGGGAGAACGCAGACCCAGTTCAAAGAAAGTCTTATGCACACCAATGCACCCAGGAGGTGGCGTTACTACCAGGTCCGAAGATTGAGGGGGATAGAGTACATATGGCAATTTAACGAAGTACAGACTCGATAAAAACGACAACCCTCTACGAAGGTCGTTTCGCCACTTCCCCGTCGACTAATGGCTGCTTATTCCCAACTTCTTGTTGGGGGAAGGGAAGGGCTCGCAGTGGTTGGATGTCGACGAAACTTCGTCTGTTGGCTCCATTATTTGCACTACACCAAGCGAAAGAAAAGAATCTAAGTAACTCCTCTTAGTAGGAGGGAAGGTTATCGTAATCTTATTGGGGTGATCTAAAAACTCCTCATGTCCCTAGAAAACTTCCTCACACTCATCTTCCTCAATAGGAATAGCGTCGAGTAAAGGATCGGGATTTGAGGTCCAATATGCTATTGTTACAACAGGGGCCCCATCAACCCATGGCATATTAGGAAGGGGCAGAATATAGGGGGCACTCGATTCGACAACAATGTCCATTATTTAAAATACAAATAACCCCTACGTTGAATTTATTAAAGAATGGAAAAGAATCAAGAACGAGAAACCATACCTTAGTCGAAAAGCTCGGAAGAGGTTCCTCGAAACACTCGGTCGGCGCAAACAGATAGCAGTAGGCAAGAAGAGCAAAGACTTTTTAGAGAGAGAAAATGCAAGTGAGTAAATGAGGCAACAATGAAGTTAGTTATATCTCACCTACCCCCAAAAGGACATGAACAGTGAGTCCTCTCTAATAGAAACAACTTATTCAACATGGGAGTTCGTGCCAAATATTCATAACAGTTACCGTATACGTCGTATGGGTACATAAGGCCGTATAAATACTGGTCAAAGAGAATATGTTGACCTAGTGGCATACCTCCTAAAACGTTGACTCTTCTAGAGTTGACTGTCACAAACGCGCCTTTACACATCATCTCGACCCCTGACCGGGGCTACATCGAGCAACTTTAGCAACGCAATCTCTCCCTTACCGGAGCTACCTCAAACTCTTTAAAGAAACAATTTCTTTAATTGAGCTACGTCGAGCATTTTCAAGGGTCATCCCTTGAACCAAATACTATGAAAATAATTTTAAGTATGTAAAGCCTTCAGACAAGGCACACCCTTCGAGCAAAAATGAGTACATGACTCATTAGCCCTAACCCGGCCTACTTCACACTCTCCTCAAAGACCCCTTGGGGCTTTCCACAAAGAGTGAGGATGGTCGAAGTTTTTATTGATCATCAAAGAGTGAGGGTGGTCGAAGTTTCCATTGATCACCAAAGAGTGAGGGTGGTCGAAGTTTTTATTGATCACCAAAGAATGAGGGCGGTCGAAGTTTTTATTGATCACCAAGAGTGAGGGTGGTCGAAGTTTTTATGGATCACCAAAGTGTGAGGGTGGTCGAAGTTTTTATGGATCACCAAAGAGTGAGGGTGGTCGAAGTTTTTATGGATCACCTAAGAGTGAGGGTGGTCGAAGTTTTTATGGATCACCTAAGAGTGAGGGTGGTCGAAGTTTTTATTGACCACCAAGAGTGAAGATGGTCGAAGATTATAAGCACAACACCAAGAAAAAGGATAGACGAAGTTTTATTTGCCAAGCAATGTGAGGGTAGTCGAACTTTTGAAACCCACTCAAATAGAGGGTGGTCGAAGTTTTTTGGGATAGCAATGAGAGGATGGTCGAAGTTTTTTTTTTTCAAATGCCCCAAACCAGGGTACGTCGAATTCACCACTTAGCCATATACAAAAGTCCGTCTAATTTTTCAGATAGCAAGCATTCTGCTCCACATCATAGCTTCATTAGGATCCTAAACTCTGGCATAGAGCGTGGGGCTAATATTTCGGTCGTTCCAGTCATGGTCCACTTTACCAGTAAAATGACCAAAATATCCCTTGAGGTGTAAAATTACCATTTTACCCTTGGGGCTTCACAGGCCAGTAAGTATGGGCTTCCCGTCAAGCCCTCTAACAAAAGGCATTCACGACATCATCACCTTTACCAGGTGACGTCACATTAGTACTACCTATAAATACTACCTCCGTCCCATATTAGTTGCAACAATAGCTTGTGCACGTAGTTTTAGGAAGTTAATAGAGTAGGGCGTATGTTATATTAATTTATTGTAAAAGTTGATGTGATAGAAAGTGATGTGGTACTTTTAGGAAGTTAATAGAGTAGGGGAATAATATGTTAATGTTTTTCACATAAATCAATGAATGAGTGCGGTATATTAGTTGGATGATATATAATAAAATATTGGTGGGTCCATGCCTAAAATAGAATTGTTGCAACTAATGTGGGACAACCATATATGGAAAGTGTTGCAACTAATATGGGACAGAGGGAGTAAAGCATCAGAGAGACGATCTCGGGAACATCTCGGGGGTAGTTCACCGTGCTAGGTTTTGAAGATACTCGGAATTCGAAGAACTTGGGCTGTTACTGGTTACTACCTTAGCTGGATTTGGACTCCCTAGAATAACAAATCTCTATTGTGTTTGTTGTACCCCGAAACATGCAATATTCCCTTTTAGATTATTGATAAACAAAGGAGGTCATGGCTTTGTACTTTTAGACTGGATTAATCGAAAAACATTTCAGTTCAGTTAAGTCCAGTTAATTCAGCTTCATGAATTCAGTTCAGTTCGGTTCAGAATATTTCAATTCAGTTCAGAATATTTCAATACAGTTCAGTTAGTTCAGTTCAACTCATTTCAGTTCAAAAGAACAGAGCCTTAGTATGGAGCAGTTTGAGCGACCTCATTTTAAGGGCCCTTCACAAATCAAAATATTTACTTTTTACTTAAAAGAAAAGGCTATACTTTTGACTAACTCTATACGAACTTCTATGACTAGATTCTTCGTAACTCATTACATTCTTTAATTGATCATTCCCTTAATATATATTTGTTGTACATAAAATGCATAATGTTAAGAAAGATGAGAAACAAGAAGAGAGAAAAACCAATGAATGGTATTGATCTTACTCTTGGTGCAAATGTTACATTTACCTCTCCTCTATTTATAGTAGGAGATTTTACTATTTACATAACCTAAAGTCAATAATAGGTTAATTTAGGTGCATGGAGGGAAGAAAATTTTGCCATGCATTTAATGCATGTCCATGTGCATGGGTGGGCATTCACATTACTTTGATACAATTCATAACACTCCCCCTTGAATGTCCACTTAATAGTATATGTAGTTGTCTCGTTAAAAACCTTGTCAAGTAAAACCCAGTGGGATGAAAAACTTGATCGAAGGGAAAAAGAGTACAACTTTTATTCCCTTTATATGCTTAAACAAACTGCCTCATTAAAAACCTTGTCAGGAAAAACCCAGTGGGATAAAAACCTGATCGAAGAGAAAAAGAGTGCAGTGCATATAATACTCCCCCTGAATCTAACATAGGTCACGAAGATGTCGCATTCCGATCTTGTGCACCAGTTGTTCAAATTTCTTCGAGGGAAGGGATTTCGTAAATAGGTCAGCAAGATTTTCACATGACTTGATTTGTTGGATGTTTATCTTCCCTTCTTTCTGTAGATCATGTGTGAAAAAGAGTTTTGGAGATAAATGTTTAGTTCTATCTCCTTTGATATACCCTTCGCTGACTTGGGTGATACAAGCTGTATTATCTTCATAAATCAATGTTGGATTGTCTGTAACCGCGTTATTCTTCTTGGATATTGCTAATCATTGACCTGAGATAAACGCATTCTCGCCCAGCTTCATAAAGGGCGATCAATTCAGCATGATATGACGATGTCGCAGTTAATGTCTGTTTCGTCGGTTTCCATGATATTGCCGTATCTCCGTAAGTGAATACATACCCAGATTGTGATTTAGCCTTCTGAGGATCTGATAAGTATCCAGCATCTGCGTAGCCTATGAGTGATGCATTTTGCTTTGATTGATAGAATAATCCTAGGTCATGCGTTCCTCGGAGATAACGGAGTAAGTGTCGGATTCCGCTCCAATGTCTCTTTGTTGGTGAATTACTAAATCTGGCTAACAGGTTTACTGAGAAAGTTATGTCTGGTCGAGTGTTGTAAGCCAGATACATCAAGGCACCAATTGCACTTAGGTATGGTACCTCAGGACCGAGAACTTCTTCACCTTCTTCTCGAGGTCGGAATGGATCGTCTTTCACATTCAGAGATCGGACTACCATTGGAGAACTTATCGGGTGTGACTTATCCATATGAAAACGTTTCAGAACCTTTTCAGTATAATTTGATTGATGGACAAAGATCCCATCTCTCAAATGTTCTATTTGTAAGCCAAGACAAAATTTTGTCCTCCCAAGATCTTTCATTTCAAATTATTTCATCAGGTACCTTGCAGTTATTTCGAGTTCTTTAGGAGTTCCAATGATGTTCAGATCGTCCACATAAACTGCAATTATAGCAAATCCAGATTGGGATCGTTTAATGAAAACACAAGGACTGATTTGATTATTCTTGAATCCTTCTTTCATAAGGTATTCAATGAGACGATTGTACCACATTCTTCCAGATTGTTTGAGTCCATATAGTGATTTTTTCAACTTTATCGAGAGCATTTATTTGGATGTATGTTTCTCTGGTAGTTTAAGCCCATCAGGGACCTTCATATAAATATCAGTATCTAGTGAACCATATAAGTATGCAGTCACGACATCCATCAACCTCATTTGGAGTCTTTCAGAAACTGATAAACTTACCAGAAACCTTAGCGTAGTTGCATCAACTAGTGGAGAATACGTCTCGTCATAATCAATCCCTGGCATTTGGGAGAAACCTTGAGCAACGAGTCTTGCTTTGTATCTAACAATTTCATTTCTCTCGTTGCGCTTTCTGACAAATACTCACTTATGTCCCACAGGTCTTACACCCTTTGGCGTATGGGTTATTTGTCCGAAAACTTCTCGCTTTTCAAGCGATTTTAGTTCTGCTTGGATTGCTTCTTTCCATTTTGGCCAATCTTGTCTTCGGCGACATTCGTCTACAGTTTTTGGTTCTATATCATCCTCATTAGATACCATTTCAACCGCTATGGAGTAAGCAAAGATTTCATTTATGACAACATCCTTCCGATTCCACTGTTTCTTTGTATAGGCATAATTTATCGAAATTTCATTGTTGTCGATGTTTTCATGTTCCTCGCTATTTGGAAAAACTTCATCTTTGTCTTTATCTTTTTCTCCATTTTGAATTTCATGGTTCTCAATTGGAGGAACAATCATTTGTTCATCTCGCCTTTTATTTTTCCTTGGTTTCAAATCTTTCGAACCATGTGGCCTTCCACGCTTTCGGCGTGCCATAGATTCATTTTCAATTGCCTTATTACCTATAGGAATTTCAATACGTGCAGGAGCATTCTCTGCTAGTATATGTGACTTTGTCACTTTCTTACTATCAATGAATGCATCAGGCAATTGATTTGCAACACCTTGTAAATGAACACTTTTCTTAACTTCTTGCTCCCAAGAGTTTGTTCGTGGAACTAGATAAGATAATTGTGTTGCATTCCATATGATTTCTATATCTTTCTTGTTTGGGTCCACTTTCTCTCCCCCTAAGGCTGGGAATAGGCTTTCATTAAAATGACAATCGGCAAAACGAGTCGTGAATAAATCACCTGTCATTGGTTCAATATATTTTATAATAGATGGTGATTCAAAACCAACATATATTCCCAGCCTTCGTTGTGGACCCATTTTTGTACGCAGGGGTGGAGCAATAGGGACGTACACTGCGCATCCAAAAATCTTTAAATGTGAGATGTTTGGTTCTCGACCAGATACTAATTGTAATGGTGAGAATTTATGATACGCAGTTGGTCTCAATCGAATTAACGATGCTGCATGTATTATGGCATGCCCCCAAGCAGATGAAGGCAATTTTGATTTCATTAATAGTGGTCTTGCAATTAATTGCAATCTTTTTATTAATGATTCAGCAAGACCATTTTGTGTATGAACATGAGCCACTGGGTGCTCCACATCAATCCCAATGGACATACAATATTCATTAAATGTTTGGGATGTAAATTCCCCAGCATTATCAAGTCTTATTCTTTTAATTATATAATCCGGGAATTGAGTTCTCAATCGAATGATTTGAGAAATAAGCTTTGCAAATGCAATGTTTCTGCTTGACAAAAGGCTTACATGTGACCATAGTGTTGAAACATCTATCAATACCATAAAGTATCGAAATGGTCCACATGGGGGATTAATTGGCCCACAAATGTCTCCTTGAATTCTTTCTAAGAATGATGGAGATTCTATTGCAATCTTATTTATAGAAGGCCTTATTATCATTTTGCCAAGAGAACATGCAACACATGCTAATTCATCTTACTTGGGGATCCTCACATTACTTATTGAATGCCCAGTCGAATTGCCAATTATTTTATGCATCATGCCTGTTCCAGGATGACCCAAACGGTCATGCCATAGATCAAATAATGTTTTATTTTCTAACTTCCGGTTAGATATCATATTTATCTCAATGGGACATATATCAATCCGATATAATCCCGATGTATATGCTGGCAATTTTTCACATATATATTTCTTGCCATGTCTATCCTTTGTGATGCACAAGTACTCAATCTCATTTTCTGTCATAGTTTCCAAATGAAAACCATTTTGACGTATGTCTCGAAAACTTATGAGGTTTCTTCGAGATTTGCTTGAGTATAATGCATCGTTAATGGTTAACTTTGTTCCATTTGGGAGCATTATGTGAGCCTTTCCAGATCCTTCTATCAATTTAGCTGATCCCGAGATAGTGTTGACATTACCTTGAAACATCATAAGCTCAGAAAAATACTCTTTATTTTTCAATATTGTATGCGTTATTCCACTATCCAGGAGGCACTGGTATCCAGATCCATTTTCTGGTAGATCCATATCTTCATAATAAGAAGCAAGTTTAGGATTTAATGAGAAAATGCATATTTCATTAATAATAGGAGAGTAGTACAATACTTAAATAAAGCACACAGAAAAGAAATACATGATTACTAAATAAAGCATACAGAAAAGAAATACATGATTTGATTAACAAGAAAATAGATAGTTTCATAATTAAACTTTGTTAATTTCCCCTCAAAGTAAAGTCATTTTCAATTTCGGCTCCATCCATGAAAAAAATCAGAAGCATCAAGGCTAGGAAAAGAGGTATTTGCCTCATTCACAAAATTCGCTTCCGCATCTTTTCCTTTATTTCTTTTGGAAGCTTGGTAGAGTTCTGTCAAATGTTTGGCCGTACGACATGTACGTGCCCAATGTCCAGTCATACCACACTGGTGGCGTGTATCTTTCCCTTTGTGATTATTTTTGTGGTTGCCTTGATGCCCCCATTCTGTATTTTTAAAATTATTATTATTTCGGGGGAAATACTGGCTTTTACCACGTCCTCGTCCTCGACCACGGTTATTACCGCGTCCTCTACCACGGCCATGGTGATTTCCCCTTCCACCTTTGTGTATAGCATTTGCTTCTGGATCATTATTTTCAATTGCATTAGCCTCATGAGAGGCTAAAGATTCAGCAGGCCTGAGGTTATGATTTTTCAACAGGAGATCATTGTTTTGTTCCGCCACTAGCAGTACAGAGATTAACTCAGAATATTTTTTAAAACCTCTTTCCCGATATTGTTGTTGCAGTATTATATTTGTGGCATGAAACGTTGATAGCGTTTTTTCTATCATTTGCTCTTCTGTAATGGGATGGCCACATTGTCTCAAGGTCGAGGCAATTTTAAATAGTGCTGAGTTATAATCATTGACGGATTTGAAATCCTGGAACCTCAGATTGGTCCAGTCAAAACATGCCTTAGGAAGGAGCACATGTTTGTGGTGCCCATACCTTTCACGTAGGCTGTCCCAAAGTTCATTGGGATCTTCTAGTAAAAGATATTCAGTTTTTAAACTCTCATGCAAGTGATGCCTTAGAAAGACTAAGGCTTTTGCCTTTTCTTGTTCACTTGCTATTATTTCTATGTTTGTTCCGCCTTGGCCTGCTTCAGTGGTAAGTTCTTTAATAGTATGATCTAATCCTTGAGCCTTTAGATTGATTTTGGCATCTGCAATCCAATCCGAAAATTTTTGTCCAGAGAGGTCCAGGATGTTGAATTGTCTTTTTATTAGATCTTCCATTTTAACTATAACCAGATAATAATATAAAATCAGTAAATGATAATAAATCATATATAATATCTCCCCCTGATTTATATCACTACATTTATACATGAATACTTAAAACAAAAAAAAACAACAATAAAACATAATAATAAGAATGCTAAAGAAAACAAAGACAAAATAAACTTCCTAAATGAACAACAATAAAAACATACAATAATAATAAGGCAAAAGGAATGCTAAAAAAATGCACTTGAAGACAAAAGTGATGATAATCACGTGCATTTTCGCCAATTCACCGGGGAGAATTTAGGTTCCTACTTGTGCATTAGGAGAAAGATCATTAACGCCATGAGAAGGATAAATAAACCGGCTATAATGAACAAGTAGAGTTTTATTTTCCTAAAATCTTCCTCAAAAGAAGAAGATGAGGGTGGAGGACGGTTGTTTTCGGCGTTGAACATGGTGGCCGGGAAAAATGGAGGAAGAAAGAAAAAAATTTGTGTGTTTGAGTAAAAGATGGAAGAAGATAAGAGATAGGTGGTGAAATTGGGAGTGGGTAATCCCTTTTATAGAGGATTATCCTTAACTGTGCAGTTTGTTGTATATTTATCTACAGTTTTTCAAAGAATATAATGCAATAAAATTTTAGTTGGAGTATTTATGGGTACTAAATATAATTTGTTCACTATTATGCATGTCGGTAAGTGTAAAAATGATAATAAATGTAACTACAAATGTCATATAAAGGAAAAAGCACATAGTAAAAGAAATAAATATGTACTAGGGTTCTAGGTTAGCTACTCCTGCATATATTGACAATAATGCATGTGAATAGGCAAAAGGTATCAATAATTTTACTACTGTCTGCCAGCCATATAGGCGGCAAATTTCAAAAAAATCCTGCCATATAGGCGGTGATTTCAAACAATAACCTGCCATATAGGCGGTGATTTCAAACAATAACCTGCCATATAGGCGGTTCAACAGAAAATAAAATAACATAAAGTAAAATGTCCTTGCCCTCCATAAAGGTGGCGTTATTTTAAAATTATTTATTATTTTTTTTAGGGGCTAGTGGCATGGTGACTTTTGCCACTAGTTCCTTCCTGTTCTTCCCTGTTTCTTTTATTATTTGGTGGTGGTGGATTTTCAGTTGGTGGCGCTGGAGGATTAGTATTGGTGTTAGGAACAGGGGTTTGTGGATTTTCACCGGTACGAACATTAGTACCATTGTTGAGGTCGGTGCGAAAAGGATGACTTACAGTCCCCCTTGCTGGGTTAGTAGCAAAAGGGACGGTGTTACACTCTACAATTAAATGTACACAAAGAGAGAAACATTGTGGAAACTAACGTTGATCTCGTTACTTTGTTGATCCATGTTAGGATAGTAAAAAGGTTGAGACTAGAAAAAAAGATGGATACCGGAGTTTGAAGGATTGAAGGTTGAAAATACCTTTCGATATTTGTAAGCAAATTCGTGCTGATAACGTGTTAAGAAAGATGAGAAACAAGAAGAGAGAAAAACCAATGAATGATATTGATCTTACTCTTGATGCAAATGTTACATTTATCTCTCTTCTATTTATAGTAGGAGATTTTACTATTTACATAACCTAAAGTCAATAATAGGTTAATTTAGGTGCATGGAGGGAAGAAAATTTTGCCATGCATTAAACGCATGTCCATGTGCATGGATAGACATTCACATTACTTTGATACAATTCATAACACATAATTTAATTTTGCTTAAGGCTCCGAAAAAATTCGAGACGGATCCGTTAATGTCAAATCAACGAAGCCAAAAATGAATAAAATACCCTCATCGGCAGTGAACATAGCAAGTCAACGATAAGGTATCACACTATCATATCTCTACCTTTTATTTGCAAAATGATCTGATCCAACGGTGAATACTACATAGGGTGACGATATTTGTTGACATGTTATGAAAATTCCAAGTCATAACTCATGGTTCAACGTTCGTGGGCGCCAGTGAGGCAATTACATTTATCATTGTAGTTTCCTTTAACTTAGTTACGAAGCACCGAAAGCTTATAAATAGTCATCAATCCAAGCTGCTACTGCATGCAAAGTTTTCAGTCGAATATTTTAATAGTTTCATCTGCAGACTTGTTATCTTTTAATCAAAAGGAAAATATAACGTTTCCACATTCAAGAAATAGAATGGTAAGATATTTCTCATCTAAATCATTATTGTCTTTTATAAATGATTATATCCTTTTTTTTGTCTTTTAACTCGAAAAGAAATAATATAAAGTATTTTAGGCTTGTTTTCCCTATTTTATTTTCAGTTCAATTCAGTTTAGTGCAATTCACTTCAGTTCAGTTCGATCGGTTTAGCTTTGGACAGATACTTTTACTCTCATATATCACTATTCATTTCAGTTCAATTCAGCTGTTTTATACTAAAGAGAATATGCCCTACATACTTCATTTTATTCTCATTTCGTCTGAAAATGGTTAAGTTTTTGGGATCATTGATATAAGCCAGATTATAAAATGTTTTTAGAGTGTATTGGTAATTTAGTATGAATTTTGGAAAAAGTTGATGAACTTAATATTCAAGATACACATTAAAGTGAACTTAGAAAATTATAAGGAATAATTATATATATCTTTTTTTTGGTGAATATATACATTTTCTTATAAATCTGTGATCATGATAAAATTTTGACTATTATGTAATCAAGTTGTGTATCGTAAATCTTAATTTTTATATCCTTTTTTTTTCTTTTGCTAGTAAGCTACAATTCTTTTTTCTCTTTAACCTTTTTCTTCAGTAAAACAAATTTGTGTTTCTGAGAGTAAAAGGATAATTACAATAGCTTACTGTACAATATTGTGCTCTATGTTTTCAATACATGCCGCACTATCGAGTTCATGGCACTTCATATTACTAATTTCGACTACTAACTAAAATATCTTCTTGTTGGTTCGCAGTCTCTCATCAATGAATTCCAGGTAATACATCAGCCTCTCATTCATAAATTATTCCTTATGATACATCTTTTGCTCTTAAATCATTTTAATTAACCATTCATTATCTCAATTATTAAATTAAATTAATTAACCCTTTTCTCATGCAATCATTCTCCTTGTTTGTTATGTCAGGTTGAATTTACTCAAAGGTCAGCAAGAGTAAAGTCACTGGACCTTCATCCAGTGCAGCCATGGTAATTTATGAAGATTTGCAGTATATGTCTATGTCTATGTCTTACCACATAAAATTGAAATTCCTCCGTTTGGTGACATTTAGATTCTTGATTTATGTTATAGATGTATATCTTTGACCTTTATAATCTCTAAATTACCTAAGTGAAACTCTTAGTAGTTATTTTGAAATTACACATTATAATAAATACTTCCTATGTATCAAATTAGATATTACACTTTTTTTGCGGACTTTAAATGCATTTTTTTATGTGAGAGCGATAAAGAGGAAAAGCCATGTGGCAGAAGAGAGATAGAGAGAAGAAAAAGCCAAATAAAAAAATATAGCATCTAATAAGAAATAGGAAAAATTGTTTCTAATAATGCAACCTTTTAACGATTAGCAAATAATAATGCAACATTTCGATTATTCTAGAATAATGCAACTTTTATACCCCATTAATTTTTAGTAAGTCAAGTTGACTGGTAACCTGGAGAAATGGTAAATTCTTACTTTAATCTGATAATTCTAATTAATAATATTAACTAAACATAAAAAAACAAAAAAAAACCACCCCTTTCCCACCCACTGCCACAGCCCCACCACCCTAATCCCCACCACTACCACTTGAGCCCACCACAACCCACCCACTGCCACTGCCACAGCCCCACCACCCCTACCTCTTCCACCTGCACCAAATTCAGAGACTTCAAATATCAGATTTTCATTACCACAACTAGAAACAAGCAGATTCTCTCCAGTCGCCACCTATAGCTCCGATCAATCCGTAATTAGCAGTTCACGGAGAAAATCAATGGCAGATTTCGACCTGAATCAGAACAACTCAACGCCATTTTCACTTAATCTTTCTCTCTATATGATGTCTTCATCGGATCTCGCAAATTCGAGGCGTTCGAAGTTTCAGGTTATGTAAGGGTTCAACAATGGGTATAGCATAATAAGTATGGACTCAAGCTTAAAGATTACTAGATTTTTATTAAGTAAGAGTAATAAAGTGGAAATTAAGAGGAAGAATCAAATGTGGGATGAGTTGTTGTTGTCTTAAGTTGTGGCCGCCATTGTTGAACCGTGATGTGTCGCGCCGGTTGACGGGGAATAAAGAGCAGGATGTATAGAAGCAATTTTTGTCATCAAAGTGATGCGCTGAGATGGTTGCCGGCGGAGGGTGGTGGCTTTATGAGAGTGGTGGCTGGGGAATGGAGGAGAGAGAGAGAGGAAGGTAGAGAGTTAGGGGGAGGGGGGTTGGGTCTCTGGGTACTACGGGGGTGGGGGGAAGTAATTTTTTTTTTTATCTTTTTTTTTTCAATTTTTTTATAAATTTTTTTATGAGAATCAATTATTAGGCGACACATGTCTCATATTACCTATTCTTTAGGTTATAACCGGTTTTGACCTATTAAAAATTAATGGGGTATAAAGGTTGCATTATTATTTGCGAATCGTCAAAAGGTTGCATTATTAGAAGCAATTTTTCCTAAGAAATATCCTTATTTAGAAAAAGTGTAGCAACTAAAAAAACAGAGGAAGTATAAGATATAACAATATTTCACGTGATTATGCATTTTTTTATCTAGAGAAGATGGTTGAAGACAATTTTCCATTTAGGGTGTTTTGTTAAATTGAGACATTTGTACATTTTTCCATATATGGTAGGTTGACCTACTAAATTATTGCATTTATCTCATATTTTTCTTTTTCTTTTTCTGCCTTTTTCATTTGTTCCTTACTTTTACCATTTTCACTTACTTTTGCACTTTTTGGTCTCCGCGCAAAAGCAAACGTCTCTATTAAAAAAACGGAAGTTGCATGTAATAGCGACATAGCGTCAAAGGGAAGATAAGTAGATAAAAAAACTGAGGTAGTACGTAATAGCAACATAGCGTCAAAGGAAAGATAAGTAGATAAAAAACGGAGGTAGTATGTAATAGCGAGCGACTTAGTATTTTTTACTTGTTAGCTTGATAGTAAGCCTTTTCTCATGCAATGTTTTCACATTTAACTCAAAAATTGCAGGATTTTGGTTGGTCTACATTCAGGAACAGTCCAAATCTGGAACTACCAGTTAAATGTAAGAATTAATCCAAGAGCGTAGTGAAGGATAAAAATTTACATTTTGTTTGAAAGGTGCTACCTTTTCTAATACTACAATATATTTGCATTTTCTGATCATTTTTCAGAACATGGAGAAATCGTTCGAGGTTACTACCAATGTCCCGGGTATGTTTTAGCAACTAGTAGAATATGTCCCTGGAAATTAAAATCGGTGTTTATGTTGTACGAATATTTTGTGGAAGTCGTGTGTCTATTTCAAAAACAACATATATTTCTGTGTTTCAAAAAAACAAGGGATTCCTGAAATTCCATTATATATCTAACCAAGTGAAATATGATACCTTGACATTAACAATTAGTAGTAAAACTTGATTTGAAACTAATTTAAAAAGGATCAAAATTCTCAGTGAGATCAGCAAAATTTGTAGCACAAAAAGACTGGATAGTAACAGGAAGCGATGACAAAATGATTCGTATTTACGACTACAAAACTGAAAAGAAGTTGAAGGAGTTTGAGGCACATGAAGATTACATCAGGCACATTGTTGTTCACCCCACTCTTCCCTATGTTTTATCTGCATCTGATGATCACCATATCAAGTTGTGGGATTGGGAGAAGGACTGGATTTGTACTCAAACTTTCGAGGGACATTCGCATTATGTGATGCAAATTGCAATAAACCCGAAAGACCATAACAATTTTGTTAGTGCATCTCTTGATGGTTCACTTAAGGTAAGTACGAATCATTTCTTATTATTCAGAATTAAGACGCATAGCACTTGTACTTTTTGAGGATATAACTACAAAAAAATATCATTTCCTAAGCAAATTGTTGTCAATATTCACTTTTGTTCTAGATATGGAATCTTGACAACTCCAACCCTACTGCTTCACTGGTTGCCCATGAAAAAGGAGTGAATTGTGTCACTTACTACTTAGCTAGTGATGGCAAACTCTATCTCCTCACTGGTTCTGATGATTATACCCTAAAGGTAAACTTTATTTCCTATGAGAACTATGGGCTTGTTCGTTCTCTTCGGCGCTGAACATAACTGAACTAAATTGAATTGAACTGAACTTACATGAATTGAATTGTACTGAAATAAATAGCGATATGTGAGAGTAAAACTATTGTCTAGAGCTGAACTGAGCTGAGCTAAACTGAACTGAATGGAACTAAACTAAACTAAAAATAAACTGAGGAGAATAGACCCTATAATTATATAGGAACGTGAGAATGCTAAATAATAATCCACTATTGTGATTAAAATATAATTATTTTTCTGAGGAAAAATTGCCTAGAATAATGCAATCTTTTGGCGATTCGCAAAGAATAATGCAACCTAAAGATTATTCTGGAATAATCCAACCTTTATGCTCCATTTATTTTAAACAAGACAAATGACCGGTGACCGGAACTATGGGTAATTTTTATTTAAAACTTTAAATTCCAAATAATAAAATTTTAAAAAATAAAAAAAAAAACTAACTATACCCCAACCCCTACCCACGCACCCCCCCCCCCCACCACGAAAGTCACTGCTACTACCAACCCCCAACCCCACCCTCACCCCACGCCACCCACTTCCGACGACGAAGAAATATTCAATGTCGGCGACGGCGGAGTCTGTACCTGCCGTCTCTCATTTTCTGTCAAAGGTAGGGGTAGTTTATTAAGAGGGGTCGGGGCGGTTAACGGGAGGGGTGGTTTTTTTGATGAGGGTTCGGGGTGGTTAACGGGAGGGGATAGGGACGTTGGGGTGGTGTTTGGCTGGGTTCCAGTGAGGTGGTGGTAAATCCGGCGTGGTGTTTGCGCGAACGGGGGGAGGTGCGAACGGAGAGGTGCGTGCTTGGAGGCATTGGGATTTCGGCGGCATCTGGGTGTTTTAAGGGTGGTGTTGTGACGGCGTTGGTGGTTTCTTGGCTGGGGAAGGGAGGAGGGGGTGGGGTGGCCGGTGGTTTCACGGCTGGGGGAGGGGGGTTTTGGTTTTTTTTTTTTTTTTATCTTTTTGTTTATAATTTTTTAAAAAAAAATTATTTAGGATAACCAATAACAATACGACACGTGTCTCATTTAACCTCTTCTTTAGGTTAAATTCGGTTTTACCCCATTTAAAATAAACTGGGGTATAAAGGTTGCATTATTCCAGAATAATCTTTAGGTTGCATTATTCTTTGCGAATCGCCAAAAGGTTGCATTATTCTACGCAATTTTTCCTTTTTCTTATCTTGACAAGCAAGGCTATTTACTATGTGTATGCATTTAATAATTTAAACTCTTCCACAAAACTAATTTTTGGTTACATGTTGATGGTATAAAAAGGTATGGAATTGTGAATCTTTGAGCTGCGACAAAGTTTTAGAAGGTCACACAAATAATGTTACTGCTATACTTGTCCATCCTCACCTTCCACTTGTGCTTACTGCTTCTGAGGACAAAACTATTCACTTATGGAATGCACTCACTTACAGGTAAGCTTTTCCCCCTTTCGTAATTGATTTATTTTTGTACTCGTTTTCTAGTTTGATGAAGCGGCAGAAACACGATAGTGTTGCGATATTTTGACTTTTACGTTATCATATACGAATTACGAATTTTAAGTAAAAATTGTATATAAAAAACAAACTTAAACAACTTTAGATAGTATGGTGATGTTATACTAATGTAAATATTTACGAATTCTAAGTAAAAACTGTATATAAAAAAAACTTTCGATAGTATGGTGATGTTGGATTCATAGTTTATACTAATGTAAATATTCAAATATCTACTTATATTTTCTTAACTAATAATCTAAATGAAAATTGTGGGAGGGATCGAAACGAGAGATTGGAGATTGAAATTTTCATAATCTTTGGTATATTGCAAAAGCGTAAATATTAAAGCATATACACATATATAGATGTCTTGCGTTCCTGTTGAAAAATTTCCTTCAATCCTATTGAAAAATTTCCTTGAATAATTTGAATAAGAGTAAAATAGTGCTCCAACCATTCCTCAAATAATTTTCTACTTTATGTTTTCATGTATTTCTCAAAGTTCTTTATACTTTTGCTTTATTATATCCTAATTTGGGATATATACATTTTTCCCTTTCTTCGTATTGACCTACTTCACTCTGAACTCGCTCACAACTATATTTTTATTTCTTCTAATTAAAAATTTAAAAAAACCATATATACTATATTGAAAGATTATCAAGGAACGAAAAGAGTAATTCATCATTACTTTAGTAAAATTTCTTTTCCCTACAGGTTGGAGAAGACCCTAGATCAAGGTCTTGGACGAGTTTGGACACTTGAGTATGAAAAAAATTCAGACCAGTAAGCATTTATATGAGCTCGTCATTTTTTTAATTAACTTCCTTTTTTTTAGGGGAATTAACTTCCTAAAACTTGGTGATAACCTTCTTTCAAAGTACTAATCACATATGTTTTGGCCTTTATATGTTAGGGTTGTTATGGGCTTTGATGAAGGATTCCTTGTGGGGAAGATTATGAAGCCTGCTTCGACATCATCAATTTCAAACTAAACAATGCTCATATTGAAGATTTGAATCAAATGTGGCAATTAAAGGATCATCATCCAAATACTTAATTTTCAATTTTTTTTTCCTACATCGTGTTTATTTAGCCCTTAGTATTATGTAATTACTTTCTTTCTCATTGCAACTTTACTTATTAGGTATCGGATATCATAATAATACACAATATGATACTGTCTTTTTCTTAATCACGAATATTGGGCATTATTTGTATTATTTATATTGTACCCTCGATCGGCAATTTTGAACTAATGTATAATAAACAAAAATGACTTATATGATTTTGTTGCATTCAACTTAATATATATTTTTATAATATAATACTGATAAAAAAATCAAGATAGTAAAGGTCAAATTGTATGTTGGCAAGTATGCAGTCAAATTGTAATAATTAAAACACGGAGAAAGTAATTCTCTAATAGCATTGTTTTTAAGCTTAAGATAGTTTTTCATTGCTAGAATGAGCAATACATGTTGGTACACATCATAAATGTTTATACTTCACACGTTTCACAATACATGCAATATTATGAATTTTGCACTATTCATGGATTAACTTTGATTGTATTTCTTATCAATAGGATTATTTCACAAAAACTACCTTTTATAATACACACTAGTCATTGGACCCGTGCAAAAATGCACGGAATTGAATTGAGTTTATAGATCTGAGTCATTTTTGAAATTTTAGGAAATTGAAGTTGAGCCTAAATTATAATTACAGTATTACGCATTAAAAGTTGATTTATGACATAATAAGAAATTTAATGATTTTAACTTGAATGATCAAAATGTCATTAGGATTATAGAACTTAATTTTTAAAATTCCCCTAAAAAAGTTAAAAGAAGTTACTACTTCTTAAGAAGTTAGCTAACAAAAAAAAAATGCTTCCTATCCCCAAATAGAAATCATGCGCCTAATGCAACTCTACTCCCCCTCCCTCTTTCTCTCTCTACCAAGCCACGCATTTTCACTGCCAAATATCCACCATTTTCCTTGGATTTCCTTCTTCTTTGCCATGGCATATCAGGAGACTAACAGGAATACAATCAATTTAATCGGCATCACTCCTGTTCCTTTTCATAATTTTCATATCAATGGCACCATAAATACTTCAACAATATAGTTGTCCTTGATTTTCATTATGCCACTATATTCGGATAACAGACATCTTCTCCAATCTTTCCCTAGTAATAAAACCTACAATTTATTCCTTCATTATACGGTGCAAGTATTTTTTTTCAATAGAATTATGCGTAATTACGAAAAAGCACGGGAATTGATAGATTAGTTCCAAAAATATAATTGATACCAATATTACATATATATCAATAGAATAATGGGTAATTTGTATCATTGGAAACTACTTAGCATCGCTTGGTGATTGACTTCAAACTATTTACCTAAGTTAGTTAATTCATTGAAAAGGCAATATTACTTATATATGTCAATAAAAATGGCGGTGATTTTGTTACTCATCTTACATATATAGCAATATAATAATGGGTAATTTGTCTCATTGTAAACTACTTAGCACCGCTTGGTGATTGACTTCAAACTATTTACCTAAGTGGAGTGCAAATATCTTAAACGGTTTTTAGTTGTTAATTGCTAGAAATTACCTAAATTAGTGACTTGCAAATATTTTAAACGGTATTAAGTTATTAATTCCTAGAAATATTTTTTATTGAAATAATAAGAGGTCGCATGGGTAGGAATTAATATTTATGTTTTCAGTCAATTTCAATTTAAAGTTAAATTTGCTAATGAGGTTTATTTTTAATTAAACAATACACAAATATTTTCATTAAAATTACGACTTAAGGTTGATATATTCCCTATTGTATAATGCCAACACAATATAATATTGAAAACTCTAAGTCAATAATATATCATAATATTCAAATAAAACAAATTATATTATTATTTCTGATATTTAAAAATCAAACCTAACATAGAAGTACTCATATGTAGTTCATAAATGTATCCTATCGAAATTTAAATTTGAAAACTTTCAACACTTAGATTTTTCCCATCTCAATCTTTTGTGACAATTACTATTTTAACTATAATTTCCTTCTCAATAATTTGTTGTGTTTTGCTGGAATATTCAGGACCTCGGATTAAGAAATTAGAAATAGCTTTGTTTGTAGGTTTTCCAAAGATGCATGTCGATACGGGATTATTGGAAGCCATTATGCTGATGTTGGAAAAAAATGGCTCTCTCACTATTATTAGAGGAATTAGGTTAATTACGGCCAACTGATTACATGAAAATGATATTTATATTGGTGTCAATTTCGCTAGTATTAATTAGCGGGGGCATTTGGGCTGGTGTATGAACTTACACGGGCTTTTAAGTTTGCTGAATAGTTGGTGTATTGAACTTACACGGGCCATATTTATAATTGGCTGAAGCATGGTCTCTTGTCGCCATTTGGCAGGTGCTAGACATTTAGTTGCCATGTGTCACTTGAATTAAGGAGGTTGTGACACATAGGTTTAGGATTTTGTTTTATTAGTTAAGATAGATTGTAGGTTCAACTACCTTTTCTATTATTTTTTTACTTTAACTACCTCTTATAATTGAAACCAGTTAGTTTCACTACCAAACCGCTTTCAGGCCAAAAAGAATTATGATGATTTTACCGTTTAATGGTTTTCAGTCATGTTCTTCAATTTTTTCCCAATTTTTACTCGATTTTCTCATTCAATCCAACTTTGGTTCATCAATTTGGGAGAAATTTGAAGATTTTTTTCGATTGAATATTTAATTGGGCGAAATCTCTTGCCGTTTGATTTTACCCCACTCTTTCGTCGGCGAAATTTGCTCTGTTTGGTGGTCGTTGCTCTCTCGTCGGCGGAATCTGTTCCATTTGGTGGTGGTTGCTCTCTCGCCGGCGGAATCTGGGCTCTTTGGTGGTGGTTTTTCTCTCGCCGGCTAAATTTGGGCTGCCCACTATGGTTGCCGGAATTTAGAAACTAGGGTTGGCAAAAAAACGTTCAATTGAAGATTTGGGCACTTGATTAACGAATTATTGCCCAATTAAATGTCCAATTGAATGAAAATTGAGGGGAAAATGAAGATATGGGCACTTGGTTCATGAAAATCGAATGAAAATTGGGGGAGGAGGGGAGGGAATGAAGAACATGACTGAAAACCGCTAAAATTTGGCCTGAAAGCGGTTTTGATAGTGAAACCTACTGGTTTCAATTGTAAGAGGTAGTTAAAGTAAACAAAATTAGAAAAGGTAGTTAAACCTACAATATGTATTATAAAAGGTGGATTTTGAAAAAATTTCCTTATCAATATATAAAAAGAAAAAACATTACATGAAATGTTTTTAAATTAGTCCCACAGCGTATCCTCAAAATATCAATTTTTTTATAATTTTTACTAAGCAATAGCTAGAAATATCAATGGTAAAAGTAGTACATCGACATGTGTACAAGTCAACATGTTGCATGCATTGTGAAATAGAGATAGTAATATTGTAGGGCATATAAAGTGCCAACATCCTCTTGGTAATTCAATTCATTAATTGTTTGTTAAATTTTCTCTTCATTATTCCTATTTTTAAAATATGTTAGGGAAAAATCTCTATAATTAGTACGGGCCCCTAATATATAAGTATAAGAAAACTTATTAATAAAGAAGTAAAAGTTTTTATGCATAGACTACACACGTGCACACCGACTCAAGCTTAAGCTCGGGAAGCTTGAGTCATTTCTGTCCTTCTTGGGACCTACGTGTTGTGTTTTAAGAGAAATTCAAAGCTAGTTCAATGAACACAAGAACAAAATTAGGAATCTAGAATTTTTTGTGTCGTGGCAATTAGGAATCACACTAACTTGAAGATAATATTCAGCGTAACTAGGTTGCTCGATTGCATTCATCAATTTTGTTTCTTAAGGTTTGCCAATAAAGGTTGTCACTAACCTATCAAAATTAATACCGTAACCTAACTTGTACAAGGGTAAGCAAGAAGTCGGTCCCACTTAAAAGAGTAACGAGTAAAACTATAATTTTCCTAAGTCGTAACTGATTTCAAGTAACTGAACCGATGTATAGAGGGTAATATAAACTAACTACTCAAACTAATACTATTACAATGAATAAGAATCAATATATTAATTAAAACATATAGGATTTACACCCTCACTATCATTATATGATACGAATCTAACTACGCCCTCGAACCAACTCAACGAACAATTCATAGGGAAAAATGCCATCTTTATAATACTTGATGTCTCTCTCAAAGGTCAAATAACTTCGCTAACATGTTGTCATACCCATTTTTGTGAACTTGAACAAAATCAAGGGCGTTAAATACGATTGTTACTACCACTTTTAATATTTGGACTTTAAGACCCATGAGTTATGAAAGCCATCTCTTTTTAGTCCAAGCTCAAGCCCAAGTTACGTTGACCCAGTTAAAGAATGTCAACGCATTTAATGATAAGAAGCCCAAAAGCCAGCCAGAGTCTCACAGAAATGAAGACTCTAGAAGTTTCAAGGAGCGCCCATTCTAAGGCGCGTTTGTTACTATCTCATTGAGTGCAAGAAGGATGACGGTATTCCTCTTTTTCTTCCTCAATTAAGCTTGTTTGTTACTTTTTTCCATAAAAGTTTGTGTAAGACCTGAAGTTATATCATCAATGAAATGAAATGATTTCTTTTGAGTTTGTTCGTATTATTATTTGCTACTTGTCTCTCTATAATTCCTTTAAAGTTTTATTGCACGCTATTTCTTAGCCATTAATAGTTTTGTGCTTACTTGAGTTAGCTAGGATCCTTTAGTTTTAAGGACAATCTTTATTGCTAAGGGCCAGTGACTCTTAGGAGAGTAGATCACCTCCCTGATGTTCAGGACCAACTTACGACGGGGCATCGTTACTTGTTTGCAAAATCATTTTTGCACCAACAAGTTTTGGCGACCACAGTGGGAGCGAGAAGAGCCATGGAAGCCTATCTCTTGGAGCATCAAAGTACATGGTTTGTTATATTCCCACGTTTTACCTTTGATACGAGGAGCCAAAAAATCCATGAAAGCCGATCTCAGAGCAATCTTGGAGCATCAAAGTACATGGTTTGTTATATTCCTACATTGTATCATATTCATTGGGGGCACCCTTTTTGCGCCTATAAGTGTTTTACTGGGGGGGACCCTTTTTGCTTCTATAGTATGTTCATCATTACCGCAAAAAAGGATGCAGCCTTCTTAGGATTTCAGAGTCTCAAAGTCAGAATAGAGCCTCTTGGCATCTTAAGAGAGACACGAATCTCAGAGTCTCAAGTTCAAAATGAGGCTCTCAGAGTTTATAAGTGTTTGTATTATTGACTTCACCAAAGACTTATGGTCGTGAAGCCATCACTATAGTCTAGAGGCCTCCATAGAGGAAGTTAGTGGACCCCACAACCGCCCTTGTTTCGGTCTTAGATTTATTTCCATGACATGTTGTATGAAACAAGTGCATCATGAATTGGTAAGCAGACTCCCACATTAGTAATGCGTCATCGAAGGAGTAACAATTTGTGTAATTTCATGCCATCAACCACACAAATTAGGGGGGCATTGTTACCGCCATATTTTTAAATTCAAGAGTAGATGGAAATTATGAGATTAATTTTCAAATGAAGAGGAAGGTACTATTTTAGTGGGTGGTTACATAACTCCCTATGATGTAATAAAATAACCACTCATTCCAAGATAACTACCCATGATGTCAATATAACTTCCACTCCTTCCCTCTATAAATAGAGGACTCAAGAGAAGAAGAAACTCGGATCAAACCCACCCATCAAAATGACATATCTCTTATATTAGATTATCATAGCATAGCCTAGCCTAGTTTAGCGTAGTTTTAATGCAGAATCTCAAATAGACTTCGTCTATTTTTCCTAGTTATGTATCTTTTGAGCCTTTTGGTTCTAATTTCATGTTGTAATGGAGGTATTTTATTCTATAACACTTTAATCTCGACATGCATTTCTTGTCTCAAGATTGTGCTGTCCATCTCTTAGATTGTAGTAGATACTTTATCTCATTTAATCATGTTTATCCGTTATCAACCATATCACACGTACGTTAGCGAGGAATCCTTGTTTACACAAGGACCAGCAACCCTAGGAGAGTGGATCACCACCTCCCCGGCGCTCTGGACCATCTGCGAAGGGGTATCAGTTGTTTGTTGACAGATTTTTGTCCCAGTAAATTGTTGACAGAGTCTTGTCCCAAGTGTGGTTGATAGTTTCTGTCTCAGCAACTGTTAACAGATTTTTTGTCTCAACAACTGCAATACTTTTCAATATCAATCATATACCTATTTGATCATATGGAGTTTATCAAACATTTACGTAAATCCAACTTTTAGTGATAAAAAGGTAATTTTGCTAACAGCCCTAACAAGTGTTTCTATAAAAAAGAGTAACCAAAGAGAAACCATAAGAACATGATTGCTTAGGGTTTAAAAAGAATTAAACGATCAAGCCATTGCTAGGGTTTAGTAGAATCATATACTTCCTCCGTTGTTAATGTAGACAGAGAAAGAGGGATCACTTGTTAATGAAGGATTACCAAAAAGTAATCCCCCTACAAACTGGTCCCCACAATTTTATACCAGCCACGTTTTTGGCACAAAAAAGGGGGGGGGGGAGGGGAATTATTCCCCACCAAAACTGTACATCCATCAATGGAATTCAAATTTTGGCCCCAAAATTTACTTTACAACCTAGTACTATAGCAACTTTTTGGAGCCTTTTTGTCTCCAAAAAAAAAATTCACAACCACTATAAAAGAACAACAATCTTTACACTTCACAAATTCACAACGTAAAAAATTTCTAAGTATTTAAACACATCACACATGGATGAAGCTTTTGAAGCATGGGCACTGCAGTCTGGGTTAGGAGATGGATTCGACATCGACATAGACGAGTTGGTGATGCTTGATGAGGCTCATAGGAGAACAACTGATGATGGGGACATTGATGAGGCTGAGCTTCTTGTACTTGAAGAACAACTGAATGGAATCCAAGACGAAATGGAAGATGACATAGAGGTGTGGTATTTTTCTGAAACTGATAGTGAAAATGATGCAGCAACTGAACAACAAAGAGAATAGGGTGAGGGAAGCAGAATGCAAAATTCAAATCATGAAGAAACAAACATGAAAAAAAAACTTGCCAAATGAAATCAGATTTCAGTTAGTAGTTGACTTACTAACAAGTGCAACTCCAGATTTAAAGCTACCAAGAGGGATGATGAAAACTACATGCCTTAAGTATGGTATATGGAATGAAGCAAGGCAACAGAAACTGCAGGGCTTAGAGGTGAATGTTGCAAGCAAAAGAGTAGGTAAATGTGGCAGAAAATGCAAAATAACAAATGAAGAAGCACTAAGAGAGGTCCCTCTCAAACAGAGGACCACAATTAGGTCCTTTGCAACTGCCTTGGAGGTAAGTCCATCTACTATCTATAGACTACTCAGAAGAGGCATTTTGAGATCTCATACAAATTCAATTAAGCCCAAACTCAAAGAAAGACAGAAAGTAGATAGACTTAAGTTTCTAATGAATCAAATCATTCATGGTAATGTTAATGAATTGCCAAGATTTAAATATCTTTACAACATGATTCACATAGATGAAAAATGGTTCTTTATGAGTAGAATCACACAAAGATTCTACGTACTCTGATAGGTTTTAGTCGTGTCACCTAATCAAAAATAAACCTACGGTCCTCTAACTAAGGTAGTCAGTGGAAGCAAGGTCGAATCCACAGGGAGACAGAATTTCTAAATCAATATTCAACCAATTCAGCTACTCCAGAGTAAATCAGAGAAGAATTAATTAAACTAATGATTAAGCTAAGAAAGACGGGAAAAATCGAGGATTTAACTATGGACTAAAACCTAGGGTATTAGGTCGGTCCACCATGCTTATACCAATCAAACAAGGGCAACTACTATCAAAACCTAAATCAAGAGTCGGGGGATTAGAGCCTATGTTGAGCTATGGTTAAGACTCAACGCTCATAGTTCAACATACGCCGCATGTTCACTAACGTAATCAGAACTACTGACGTGTCCTAAGCCTCTAGTCGTAAGACGGATCTGTGCAAACAACTATTAACCACAAGCAACCAACGAAACTGCGCAATAACGTTAATTACTCAATAAAGAACAAACCACATCACAATCACCCTAATCAAGCCCTAGAAATCAATAAGAGTCTAAATCACAATCATGGTATAAACATGGCTTCCCTATCTAACACCCTAGAAAGAGACTACTCACTCATAATCGAATTAAAAACAACAAAACTAATATGAAACCCTAACAATTGCATCATGAACGATTAAATAAATAAACTAAGCAATTGAGAATAATAAAAGAGATTAGGGTAAGAAAGAATACCAATTAACGGAAAGCAGGAACTTTTATTGAAATCGAAATAGGTTTGATCACCTCTAAATCAATCTAAAGTGTTTGAATTGAACTAGGAACAATGAAGAATAAAACTAGTCTAAAGCTAATGAAAGATGAAAAAATGTCCCCTAATAATGAGAAAAACGGGTATTTATAATACCCTCAAGTCTAATTAAAACGGAAAACGAAAGTCAAATTCTGCGTATAAATGTACCAGACCCGATCGGGCCCGAGGCACCCACCCGATCGGGCCGCGGTACAAAACTTCAAATCTTGCGTTTTGGGCCTTCGTGTAGCAGCAGCAAGCATTGAACTTATTTTAACGGCCCACCCGATCGGGCCATGGGCATCCACCCGATCGGGCCAGGCGACATATTTGGGCCATTGAACTCGCCTCTTCAGCAGCTCCAAGGTGAGATGTAGCAGCATTGGACCCGATCGGGTCGGGCGATGGATGCCCGATCGGGCCTGGTGCATGTGTGCTCGCCCGATGTGATCGGGCAAGCCTTGCCCGATCGGGTCCGCAACTTCTATACCCGATCAATGTATTTTCGCCCGATCGGGCCATTTCTGCCCGATCAGTGCACGGAAACCTCCTTTTTGACTCTTTGGCTTTCTAATCTTCACGTTTAGGGGTCTTGGGACCTCATAAACTACCCATAAAGTTCGTGAGCCATCCTACGTGCCTCGTAACATCTCGTAAAGCCGTGGTTGCTTCTAAATGGCTCGAGAATAAGGAGAAAACTCCTTAAAACCTGCAATTCAACACTAAAACACGAAACCACAACTATTTACGATAGTTAGCACAAAATAGCTCCCAAGAGCTCAAATGACGCACAAATTAGCTTGTAAATAAGGGAGAAAAGTCTATAAAAATACGTGATATCATACTCTCAGAAGGCAGACCCCTATAGAGCCTGTCAGTCTAAAAACTTCATAACAAAATTGATGTTTTTGGCTGCACAGGCCAGACTTATGAGCACAGATAATGGGGACACAGTTTTTGATGGGAAGATAGGATTCTTCCCATTTGTGGATGAAGTACAAGCATAGAGGTCTAGCATAAATAGGCCAGCAGGTACAATATGGAAATGAAGGCAAATCAGAGCATCACAAAGGAAGTCGTCAGAGAAATGTTTATCAACACATTAATACCAGCAATTATTGCTAAGTGGCCACCTTTTGGATGCAAAACAATTTAGATTCAACAAGATAATGCTAGACCTCATATTTTGCCAAATGATTCAGAATTTTTGAGGGCATCTAGGCAGAATAGGTTTGATATGCACATTATATGTCAACCAGCACAGTCACCAGATTTAAATATCCTAGACCTAGGTTTTTTTAATGCAATACATCGATATAACATCAAACATTCCCATAAAAAGTTGAGCAACTTGTAAAGAGTGTGAAAGACGCATACAACAACTATGATCCAAAATTCATAAATCACAATTGGTTGCATCTAAAGTATGTGATGTTGGAAATTTTGAAGGTTGGTGGAGGGAACAACTACAAAATCCCCCACCAGGGAAAAAAATGTTGGAAAGATTGGGTCAATAATCAACTTATGTGGAAGTTCCACAACAGTTGGTGAATGACACAATTAATGTACTGAACCATAATGGGATTGAGGGTGCATCAATTCAAGTTTGTTTTTTGATACAGAGATGGAGTAAATGAAGCTGAAGAATAGTGAAAGTTAGGGCAGTTTTTGAATTATTTTTTTTTATGAAAACAATAGTAAAGAATTAGAAGATTGAAGAATGGGTAAATACAATTTTTAAGTCCTTTTCTGTAAACAAATGTTGAAAGACATGGAAGAAGGTAAGAAAGAGGGAAAAGCAATGTGTAAGTCCTTTTTTGTAAAGATATGTTGAAAGAAATAGAAAACACTTGACTTATTGTATACATGAAATTGAAATGCATGAAAAGATGGCCACTCAAATGCAACACATCATTTACCTTCCTAAGGACACATTTTTTATGGGACTTCAAGTTAAAAAATTAAAATGAAAATGGCTATGCATGCTCTCAGGAAGCCCCAAATCAATAATAAAGATTACTTCAATACAAACACCAACCAAAGGCCCCATTGTACATTGAATGTTGTAACATTGGTGGCAATTAGACACATTATGAAGGACAATCTAACTTATGAACATAATCATAGGGACCTCATTCATCATTGGGGTTTTCAAGTTCCCCTCTTAATTTTAAAACATTTAGATCATCAAGTTTATAAGCATTTATCGACTTCTTTGTGTACATAAGCCTCATTAATGCACACATAACATAACAAAGGGGTTTGACTAACATTTACAGAGTATTCATGTAATATTGAGCAACCATTGTCATCATAGAGCAGCCAACATCACATGAACAATTTACAATGAAGGACAGATAAATGCATAACATAAGAATAAAACACAACACAGTCATGGTGGCAATGTTATTCAAACCCTTATGAAAGGGCCTTAACATGCCTCATTATAAACTGATTGCTTAGATCTCATGGGTACATCTAAACTAACCACCACTAACATTATTCATATGATCAACAACAAAGAAAACCCTAAACATGACACTAAACAAACAAAGAAGAAAAGAAACCCTGAAAATGACACAGACAGAATGTAACATAAGTATAAATAGGTCAAAAATAAAATCATAGGATAAAATTACAATTATTAACAAACATTAAACATGATCAGATCAATAAAAAAACAGGAAAATATTCCCTAAACATGACACTAAACAAACAGACAAGATAAGAAGCCCTAATCAATGACACTAAACAAACAGAGAAGAAAAGAAACCCTAATCAATGACACTTAACATAATGTAACATAGGAAGAGAAGGTCAAATTGAAAGCATAGTATCAAATTACAAGTAATAAATAAACATTTAACATGATGAGGTCCGTGAGCAGAAAGGAAATGAAATCCTAAACATGATACTAAACAAATAGTGGACAAAAGAAACCCTAAAAAAGACACTAACAACAATACACATAGGTAGAATTAGGTCAAAATAAAATCATAAGCCCAATTTAGAAGTAGTTACAAACATTAAATAAACATGATCAGATCAATAAAAAAAAGATATAAATTCCCTAAACATGACATTAAACTAACAAACAAGATAAGAAACCCTAATCAATAACACTAAACAAACAAAGAAGAAAAGAAACCCTAATCAATGAGAGTTAACAGAATGCAACATAGGTAGAATTAGGTTACAACCACAATCATAGGATGAATTTGGTTATAGTAGCAAACATTAAACATGAGCAGATCAATCAAAGAAAGGAAAAAATCCCTAAACATGACACTATACAAATAGACAACATAAGAAACCCTAATCAATGACACTAAACAGACAGAGGATAAAATAAACATACCCTAAACATGATAAGATCAATCAACACAAAGTAAAGGAAACCCTAATCATGACACTAAACAAACAGAGATTAAAAGAAATCCTAAAAATGACACTAATAGTAATTAACATGACACTAACAACAATAAACCAACATTAACAGCATTATACCAGCACTAACAACATTAACATGCACTAACAGCAATAAACCAACACTAACATGATTATACCAGCACTAACATCATTATACCAGCACTAACATCATTATAGCAGCACTAACAGTATTATAGCAGCACTAACAGCATTATACCAGCACTAATAGTATTAAACATGCACTAACACCATTATAGCACCACTAACAGCATTATACTAGCACTAACAATATTAAAAACTAATGAATTAATTAAGAAAAGGAAACTTAGCTCATATGTTCAGGCCACAAACAAGGAAACCAACCATGAAGAAGTTCGAAAACATCTTCATTAGAAACATAGCAAGGAAGAGGAGCAGCTTCCTGCTTAGGTTTGTTGCTTAGGGTTTGTACAGGAGCTTCAACAAAGCGCTGCTGCTCAGGTCTAGGGTTCAAACCTTCGTTGGAAGGCCCCCCTTTGCAAAGCTTTTTAGAAGATTGAGATTGAAATAAATCATCAGGATAAGCTTCATGTTCCGGTGTATCAGCAATGTAATTCTCATCAAATTGAGAATCAGGAACCACTTCTACGAGCAAATAAGGTCGAAAACCAGAGACAGCTTTCACGCTTCTCCTCCGCCTTCTACTTGTACCAACATAGGTTGTATTGTTCATTTTAAATGAACAGGAAAAAAACAAAGAACTAGGGTTTGCAATAAGAGGTAACCCCAAAAATTAGGGTTTCAAGAAGAATAAACCTAGAAAAACAAATTAGTAGATCTAGGTTTTGAAGGAAGAAAACCCAGAAAACACGAACAAGAAGCTAAGATATAGGATTGCAAATTGGAACACAAACCCAGAAAACATGAAATTGCAGATCTAGGTTTCGAAGAAATAAAACCCTGAAAACACACAGATCTAGGGTTTCAAGATGTAAAAACCAAAAAAAACTAAAGCAAACATATAGGGTTTCAAGAAGAAAAATCAGAAATCCCAAAACTGAAGATGAAGGGTTTGATGAAAGAAAACCCAAAAAACAAAGAAAGGTGGACCAAGATTTGCAAAAAATTTAAAAAAGAATGAAAACTTCGATTCTTGTAGTGTTAATTACCAGATCACAAAGAAGAAATCTCTTGCACTTGAAGTTGAACAGAGAATTTTGAGCATTGTTAAGAGAAGTTTCTGGAGAGGAGAAGAGAGGAGATACGAAGAGAGAAGAGAGGGGAGAGAGAAACTGACGTGAAGAAATGAAATGAGTAGGGCTAGTAGGATAGGCAGATTTAGGTTTTAGTTAGGAGGGTTAGGGAATTTAATTATGGTAGGTGGGTAATTAATGGGGATGGGTTAATGTTATGTGGGGGCAAAGTTGGAAACAAACTTTCCATATAAAGCTATGTTGTAATTAATATGACATTTCCTTAAAAGGAATAAGCTGCAAATAAAAAGAAATGGAGGAAATATTAAAGAGCTACTCACACATGGCTAATAAATTAAAGCCAAACACAAATCAATAATGAAAGATATAATTAAATTTCAAATTATAGTAATGAGAGAAAGAAACACATCAGTACTTGATCAAATTAACGAACGTAACTAAGATCCATTGTCGGAGAGAGCCAATAACTATGATAATTATGATTGAATAGGATAGATTACAATAATGACGCCTAATTCTATAAGATCAATGTGGAAACGCAGAATCTGACGCAAATCTAATCGGATTCTAATTAAACCCGACGGTCTAAGTCAAAATCAACCACGTCTTAGTAGCAAAAGTGGCTTCCTTTAAACAATTTGAAAATCTGATTAAGTAGCCACTTAACTAGTTAAAACAAATTGGTATAAAAATGGATGAATTATTTTTAAGCGGATAAGGCAGAGATTGTCTTATTCTTGTCAATTTCCTAGACACTAATCTCATTCAATTAAAGGCTTCGTTCTTTTAAACTTATCTGAACTTATTTTTTCTTATTTAGACTTATTCGACTTTATTCGATCTTATTTTACCTTATTATATGAAACCTTATTCGATCTTATTTGAATGTATCTAAACGTAAATAAGTTGAAAAGAAAGTACCTTAAAATGAAAGTAGCCAGAATGACTAGATTACCCTTATTGGCCGTGGAGCTGGACTATATAGCTAGTCGAGAGCTGCCAATTTCTATCTGATAGATAGGGGCTGGGAATATATCAACGTGTGTGTAGTATAATTATAGATTTAGGTATTATATTTTATAAATAATGTAGTATATTCAAGGTAGTATATTTTCTAAATAAAGTAGTTTATTTTAGAATTTAATAAAATTGTAGTATATTCATAGAAAATGTAGTACTCCCTCCATTCGCATTTGATGTTTCCATTTAGAATATGGGGAAAAACCAATGCAAATTGAGGTGGATGAAAATAATTTTAATTTATATTGTATAAAGTGAATTTTGGTATCTTTTTGCTTTTGAAAAAGTAAGAGAGAAAAAGAAAAGTGGGTGATTGATAAATCTAAAGCGGGTCATGTGTAAAATAAAATGTAAAAAAGTGTAGTAAATATTTGGTTTAAAATGGGGAAGTAAATATTCTTAAATTGGAAAAGATTCAAAGTGGAAGAACTTTTTGAAACATCCCAAAAAGGAAAATGGGAACATCAAAAGGGAACGAAGCGAGTATATGTTTTTAGAAATTGTAGTATATTCCAATCTGATTGATGTATTGTTCACATAAGGGTACACGACGGTGTCCGTTTTTCGAGAAAACGTCGTCTTCAGTCCGAAAAACCCGTCTCGAAATACGTGCCCGAAAACCCAGTTTGTTGATACTCGTTTCGTAAGGATTCTCAAAATTAGTGCCCATAAAGGACTTACAACGGTGTCCTTTTTCGAAAAAATGTTGTCTTCAGTCCGAAAACTCGTCTCCAAATACGTGCCAAAAACCTCGGCTTGTTGGTACTCATTTTGTAGGGTTTTCGAATTCGTGTCCATAAAGGGTGCACGATGGTGTTCGTTTTTCGAAAAAACATCGTCTTTAGTCTGAAAACTCGTCTCGAAGTACGTACCCGAAAACCCTGCTTGCTGGTACTTGTTTCTTAGGGATTCTCAAAATTCGTGTCCATATACGGGTGCACCCGTGCACGGTGGTATCCGTTCTTCAAAAAAACATCGTCTTCAATCCGAAGAACTTGTCTCGAAGTACGTGCTAGAAAACCCGGTTTGTTGGTACTCGTTTTGTAGGGATTATCGAAATTCGAAGAAACGTCGTCTTCAGTCCGAAAAACACAATTAAATATTATTTCGAAATATGTGCCCATTACCATTTCCAACTGGTCTTGTAAGAGACCGCCTACTTTTAAAATAAAATTAGGCAACGACACAATAGGCGCAATAATAAGAAGAGAAAATCAACAAATCGTCCTTTGAAAATAGGGATCAGTTTAACCCATTTTGTAACCTATTTAATTCATTTCGTTACCTGTTTAGTTTATTCAATACCCAATGTTAAATTTATTTAGTGATTAGTTTAATTCATTTAGTGACTAGTTTATTAATTTATTCGGTACGTCATATGTTTTTTTTAGGAATCGATTGTTATACTTTGAGACTAAAATTGAAATAAGGAAAGGAGAAGAGAATGAACAACTAGATTGTGCTAAATGTATAGGAATAATATTGGTGTAGAGCAACAAAGAATGAGCTTGTTAATAGAATGTGGGCTTTGATTGGTCTAATTTTATGTTAAAATTAGATCGTCTCTTTTAATAATTTGTCTACCATGTCATATATCAATAACATATATTTTAAAATATTGTAAAATTGAATAAATTCTTTTTAAAATGTTAAACATGATTTGACCGGTCAAACTACGCATTAGTAAAAATGGGAACAAGTTAATTAGAGATTAGTCTTTCATGGCAGTAACGCACAAGAAAAAAAGATGATGATTTAATTAACAAAAGTGGTATTTCACATGGTAGTTTTTGACTAAAAAATCTTCAAGAAATACAATGGTAAAATATATTTTGGATCTATACTATTATTGCATTTTCAATTCAATGTTAACCATTAATGATAGTTTCCGGTTTTTAATTTATAATATTAGGAGTTATATAATGTAGGTTGTACTATAATGAACTTTTCATACTTATATTGATTATGTATAATTGAAGGAAAAATTGTCTAGAGTAAGTCAACCTTTTTGCGGTGTTCTTTTGATATTACTTAAACCTTTAACAAGTCAAATGACTTACAAAATTATTCAACCTGTAATATGTGAGGTTTTTTTTAAATTTTAATTTATTTTTGTGTTCCTTCTATTCTTCTACTTTCCATCCCCAACCATTTTTGTGTTCTTAAATCGGTTTTAACTTGTTAAAAACAAATACCCTTAAAATGTTAACTTATTCCATGATTATTCAAAGTTTAACTTATTAACAGAAGACTGCGAAAATATTGACTTATTCCCGATATTTTTTCCTAATTTGAAAACCGAAGAAGCCAATTATTTTTTATTTTTATTTTTATTTTCAAAAAATGTGAAAATTGGAAAAAGTACAATAATGAACTAGATCTAAGAAAACGTGAAATATCAGTGCTAGCTTAGTTAATCGTTGAGAATGAAATTCTAACACTTGTGCATTATAATTCATTAATTTTTTTGTTAGTTGGCACTAAGTCACTAACTGTTAAATTATTTTCAAATTTCATCAAACAATCAAGGGCGTTTCTAGGCCTATGCGCAGGACCTTTAAACCAAAGAGCCTCAAAATGAACATTATCATATTATTCTAAGATAGACAAAAGAATCTTGGGTAGACTAGTGGTAAATCAAAGGGTCTCACATAGTAGAAGCCTCAAGTTCAAATCTCCATAACCTATTTTTTTTTGAAATAAATTTCCTATAAACTTGTATGTAGGCCCAATGCATAACTTCATCAATTTTCCATGTAACAACTAATTTTCGAAATAAATATATCAAAGTGTTTTCTTCATTTTATCTTATAATTTAAAATTTCTATATATCAAAATGACTTTTGCTTTTTGTTAACAAAAAATGTTGTTTTCAAAAAAGAAGTTAAAGTTGTGTTCTAAAGCCCCATTTTGAGATATTACACGGGGCCTCTACAATGAAAGCTCCGCCCCTGCAAGCAACCAAAACCATTATCAAATTTTACCAAATACATTTATAGGCGCCAAATAGTTAAACCATTCATAAAATCGTACGTGCATATATTGCACAATAATTATGTACTAGCTCCAAAGTGACCCCATTTAATTAGGGTAACTCCTATTAAAATTCACTTTTTCTTAAGTGAACCATTTTTCACTAAAAGTGACTTTTTTTTCTCTCATTAGAGTAACCCATTTTACTATAATTAGAGCAATTATTTTTCATACAATAACTCATTTATCTCATCAAAGTGACCCTTTGTAATACAATAATATTATTATGCACCCGATGTATACTAGAGTAGATCTAAACAACCAACTAATAATTTGTAAACATCCCTAAACAATTATTTTTGGTCAAGTCCATTTAAAAGCACCCAAAATCTTATTTCCAAAACATACAATTGTAGCACTAATACAATACTTCCTATTTTTCACAAAGATTGTTATATTTCTTGTTTTCACGCATATTAACGCACGACTAAGAGCTTTAATATGTGAAGATTAACAGTAATTATCCACCAAGACTTTACATGATTATATTTTCCGACTTTTTTTCCCTTACAAATGATAGTAGTGTTTTATATACAAAGACGGATAAATTATTGTAATTGTAGTCTCCTCTTCAATTTATTCATCATCTCTGAAGAGAGACGAAGTTACATTCGGGTATCCGTCTCCCCCGATCTCAATCTCTTCATTTCATACAAACAATAGCACACTCCCAAAACGCCAAACTTCCCTCTCTCCTTCATTTCTCTCTCCTCACTTCACTTCGGAGCCATTGAAGCTCTGCTTACCTAAGATCTTCATTTTCAATTTCAATTTCAATTTCAATTCATCGATCGCAATCTCAATCCTCATCAAAGTTGATTGTCGGCAGATTTAATCTCTCAAAATGGTGCGCACTTACTCTATTTCTCTACATTTCGTTTCGTACTTTAGATCTGATGTGATTCTGCTCCGATTCGATCTCTTTTCCCTTAATTCGCATCAATTTTGAAGTTTCTGTTATCATTTTGTATTGTTATCTTCAATTTACTTGAGATCTGATGATTTTTACGTTTGTTTTCGTGTTTGTTTCAATCGTCAGCCTCTCCGCCTCAACTATAAGGTAATTTTATTCGTTGTTGTTTATTTATGTAATTTGAATTTGCACATTTTCGTTCGATTTGTTGATTGTTTGTGTTTTGATCGGATCAGCAAAAATTTGCGCAAAGATCAGAGAGAGTAAAGTCTGTGGATCTGCATCCTACAGAACCATGGTGATTTTCTTCTCTTTATCTTATAATATTATGCTATGCTACATTATCGGCTGTGTTAGTAGTTATTATGTTTACAATGTTAATCATCTTAAAATGCGGTGGTGCAGGATTTTAGCGAGTCTTTATTCCGGAACTGTTGTCATCTGGAACTACCAGTCACAGGTAATCATAATGGCACTCATTTGTTCAATCTGCTTATTATCTATTCAACAGTTACAACAGTTTAGGGATCAGACTTTTTTTTTTTTTTTTTTGCAATATATGATCATGCAGAAATTGTCTACATTGTACGATAAGTTAGTGATTGATTGTCGAACACGATTATTCAAGAGATGGTTTGTATGTGACTAGACGCCCGAGTATTTGTTAGGCTTTTTGTAGTTTGTGGACCTTTTTGGTTGACTCCAATTGATATATCTTTTATCTTATCTGTGAAATTGCCTGGTAGCTTTTAGTAGGATTTTTTCCCTGCCATCCAAAAGCTGAACATGTTAAGACATATGTTTTGGTGCTGCATGAGTTTAGATAGAACATTGAGGGGGTTATGTGGCCCAAGACTGGAATGGGTATCAATGTTTAGCTTACCAATTTGCCATGAAGTTTTCCAAGGCACTAGGTTGACTGCCATAGTTTTAGATGAGATTGGTAACATGTTATGAGATGGGTTTGCAAATGGCGACAACAACTTCGGGTGCTTCTTAAAAATTACCAGTTCATTTGTCAAGCACTACGCAAAGGCTGACATCTTGTGTGTCCTTCTGCCAATACAATTCCTTTCCTTCTAGATGTGCTGGCATTGCAAAATGCAGCTTCTACTTGGAGTCTGGTGCCCTTTTCTTCACCCCGTTACCACTTGCAGAAAATATGGGCGGAAATGTCAGATCAAGGCAAGATAATAAGCTGTTGCAAGGAGGAAATCCAAAAGACTGAAAATGGCAAATTAGTGTTGTCCTTTTGAGCTTGTAAATACAGAATTCTACTATCCAAAAGTGTTGGGCCTTATTCTCCAGTTTCCATCATAAGCTTTAGCCTTTCTCTTAATTCACTCACCCAGATGTATATTTATTTATACAACAGGTTTATTTCTTGTGGCCGTCATCACCATCTTTGGACTGGTCCATTGTATTATCGAGGTCTTATATAATTGCTTCTTTTGTTAGGGGCTAGAGGGTTGGTTATTGAACAATTGCATGCTATGCTTGGACACATCAAGGTTAAATTAACCGAATTGGAAATATCATCTGATTCTTGCATCTTCTTTCTACAAAGAATTTTATTTTATTTTATTTTATGTAATGGGTTTGTTTTTGTGAGAGTGACCTTACGAATTGCTTATCTAGCCTCTTTTGAGACTATATACATGAACTACACTAAACATTTAAATTTATTGTACTACCACTTAGTTCTATTTATTGATACTTTAGAATCTAACCCTGTTTAAGTGGGCTGCAATAAAGATGCTATATCTTAGAAAGTTCAGGAGTCTATTTGAAGTTCTGACAATTTGTAATTAATGACATCAAATACTATTTCTGCGTCTTACAGACCATGGCAAAGTCTTTCGAAGTCTCTGAGTTACCAGGTATATCTTTTGTTCTTTTTACGTTAAAATGTGCATTCATTGTACCATTATCTTCCTGATAACTTATTTTTGTTTCTTATCTATCTGCAGTTAGATCAGCGAAGTTTATTTCACGGAAACAATGGGTTGTTGCTGGAGCAGATGACATGTTTTTACGTGTGTACAACTACAATACTATGGATAAAGTTAAAGTATTTGAGGCTCATACAGATTATATTAGGTGTGTAGCCGTGCATCCGACACTCCCATATGTGCTGTCCTCATCTGATGATATGCTTATTAAGCTTTGGGATTGGGATAAGGGTTGGATTTGCACTCAAATATTTGAAGGACACTCCCACTATGTGATGCAAGTCACATTTAACCCCAAAGATACAAACACCTTTGCTAGTGCGTCCCTTGATCGCACAATTAAGGTATTTGCTTGAGTATATCTCTATGTTCTTTGCACCATACTTTCTTAATGATTTCTAGCTTGAATCATGTTGATACATTGCTTATATTTTCAGATTTGGAACCTTGGCTCACCTGATCCAAATTTTACTTTGGATGCCCATGTAAAAGGGGTAAACTGTGTTGACTATTTCACTGGTGGTGACAAACCATACCTGATTACTGGCTCTGATGACCATACGGCAAAGGTTTAAAATTTTGCTGAGGCATCTTTTTTTTTAAATAAAGTGCTAAAATTTGGTTATTGCAATCTTATATATATATATGCTTGTCAATTGTCATTCATCTACAGGTGTGGGATTATCAAACAAAAAGCTGTGTTCAGACTTTGGAAGGGCATACACACAATGTTTCTGCTGTCTGTTTTCATCCTGAACTCCCCATAATAATAACTGGTTCTGAGGATGGAACTGTTCGTATATGGCATTCAACGACATACAGGTGAGTAACTACTTGGCTCTATTATCTGACTAAAGCACTGCGATTATGGAGATGAAATTCTTTGTTAGTTCTGATCTGGGGGGTTGTACTTTCTTTGTTTGAGGGGGCTTCCTTATTCAAGTCTCAGTTGAAGATATGAATCTTTTTGGGTATCTTTTGACCACTTGATATTCAGTCTTTTGAGTCCTAAGTCTTGGATTTCTTTCCCTTGATGTTAGTTTTAGTGAGTGTAAGTGATTCTTTTTGGCCTTGGGTTTCATATAGAGTTCATATTCGAGATTGTGCAAGATGCCTAGGTCCTTTATTTGGGACATATGAAGGGGGTATGAAAGTCAAACTAATGAAATAAGGTAGTATTCAAGGAGGTGATGCGGTAGATGAAAGAAAATGTGGTGGTTGTGAAGGTGGTGATGTGATGATGGTGAGATAACTAGGGAGGAAGGAGGGAACTATTACCTTATTTGGGTGTTTATAGTTACCCTAGGAAAGTGGTGGATAATATTCCTCTTATAAATGGGTAAAAGTTCCTTCCCATTACTCCATCTCTTTCATATTCTTACTACATCATCTTAATGTAACTTTACTTCTTTTTGTCTTTCATTTCTTTTGTTTGACTTTCAGTTCCCCCTAATATATCAACTCATCTCAAGCATGCCCTTAGTTGAAATGGCGAATGATTTAGATCATTGAATCCTAATTCGTATGGGCCCAAGTAGCAATGTAGTTTGTGGCTATATATATCTCCAATTTCTGGATTGTTTGGATTTTACCTTCTTCACCTCTATGCTCTTCACATAAACGCTTTTCGTGGTGTGCCTATTGAAGCGTATAAGTCATACTTTGCTTTATGAAATGAACTTTTTGAAAATTGAATTTAATCCCTAATTCCTTGAGTTTGATTTGCAGGCTTGAGAATACCCTTAACTATGGTCTTGAAAGAGTTTGGGCTATTGGATATATGAAGGGAGCCCGTCGGTAAGTTCTTCACCATATTGCTGCTTCCGGAATTACTGACCAGTCAGTGTACAAACCCAATTGTACTTAAGTGGACATATATATGGGCAGTAAAGCTCTATTAATCTGAGATTGTGGGCTTTTTGTTTACAGCACATTATAATCAAACATCTATTATTCACTCTGTATCTCTTATAAAGTACATTTATCTTTATTCATTTTTAGTAGGACGGAAGTGTAGGACAAGGTGATGGAAGTGAGAGTTTCGTGTAATTTACGGTCTGACTCTAAGTCATTTTGAATTTTATTCAGTGTTGTGATAGGATACGATGAAGGAACCATTATGGTAAAAATGGGTCGTGAAATCCCTGTTGCTAGCATGGATAATAGTGGAAAGATTATATGGGCGAAGCATAACGAAATTCAGACTGTTGATATCAGGCGTGTTAGTGCTGGTCATCAGGTTTGAACGTAAAAGCATATTTCTTGCTCTAGATTGCTACATAAGATGAGTTCCCATCCAGTTTTTAATATTTTGATGGTTTTGTGGCTTTGTTCCCTACTTGGGTACTTAGCTGACAGACGGTGAAAGGTTGCCTCTGGCAGTGAAGGAGTTGGGTTCTTGTGATCTTTACCCACAGGTGAGTCATATATGCTTTTGAGTTGCATGACTTGAACCACATTTTACATCAAAAGAGAATGACTATGTTAACGATGATATTGCCCTTTTGCACTCTCCTTTCCGTGTGCGGAGTTGCAATTTATTTTTTGTTGCTTTCTCTTTAGCTTAGTATTTTTGATGATGAAGTTCAATCTATTAGTGCGTTTCAATCAATAGACTGTCACGTGGCAGTTAATGAATTAATCTTGTTCTCAGTCAGATGTAACTGCTTTGGTGTATGTTTTTAGACAACAAAATAACATTAGCAATTTAAGAACTACTACTTCTGTTTCTCATAACATGCAACAAATTCTTTATTGGAATGTTTCACGACACTTGCAACATGTCTTTTAGATGTAACTTCTTTTAATTGGAAAACACTTTTTGCCCTTACTTATCCCACCTTTTATTTGATTACAAGACCTGGTGGTTTGTCTTTTTGGTTTAATGGACATTTCCCTTATGTTTGGTATTGGTATGTTCAGTTTTTGAAGCATAACCCAAACGGGAGATTTGTTGTGGTATGTGGAGATGGAGAATACATCATTTATACAGCTGTTGCTTGGAGGAATAGGTCATTTGGTTCAGCATTGGAGTTTGTCTGGTCATCTGAAGGAGAATATGCTGTTAGAGAAAGCACTTCCAAGATCAAGATTTTCAGCAAAAATTTCCAGGTTCTTGTTTGATTCATTTTTGTTGGGCAATTTGTATGTCTTTTGGGCAAGTGTAACTGTAAGTTTAGGAGTCCAAATTGCTGTTGGGAGGTTCTTGTTTTATTGTTGTGATATCTAAGAGTTCTTGTGTGAATCTTCACGATATTTTTTAACTTATCTTCATTATGAAGAGTCTGATTTGTTGGTGCATGATTAATGAGGTATTTCAATTTCTGTACATATTCATGGCTGCTTACAGGAAAAGAAGAGTATCAGACCTACCTTTTCAGCAGAGCGTATATATGGTGGAAATTTGTTGGCCATGTGTTCAAATGATTTTATTTGTTTCTATGAGTGGTCTGAATGCAAATTTATTCGGAGGATCGATGTCAATGTTAAAGTAAGTAGTTTATCCATGTTCCTTAGTGTACTTTACCCCTTTTACTCTAAAAGTGACTATCAATCATGAGTATTGTTGCCTGTTGTCACCTTTAGTAAGAATTATTGTATTGATCATTGCAGAATCTTTACTGGGCTGATAGTGGAGATTTGGTGGCTATTGCTAGTGACACGTCATTCTACATCCTTAAGTACAATGTAAGATCTGCTTCCTCTTTCCCCACCATGCTTTCAGTCAGCTCTCCTTTTTTTTTTTCCCTTGCCACTATAATTAAAATATTAATGACCTTTGAGAGTTCATTAGTAATAACTGGTGTTGCTATGGATACTCACAGCGTGATGCTGTGTCTGCCTATATGGATAGCGGAATGCCAATCGATGAGCAGGGTGTGGAGGACGCATTTGAGCTTCTCCATGAAACAAATGAACGTGTGAGAACAGGCTTATGGGTTGGAGATTGTTTCATTTACAATAATTCTTCCTGGAGGCTCAATTACTGTGTTGGTGGTGAGGTATAGCCAGTCAAACTCTATGAATATTCATTCATGGCATCAGTAGACAAGATTTCCCTGAACCTTGATGTTATGGCTTCAGGTAACCACAATGTTTCACTTGGATCGTCCAATGTACTTATTGGGCTACCTTGCTAATCAAAATCGGGTGTACCTTATTGACAAAGAATTCAAGTGAGCTTCGATTGTGTAGCCTTCAGTATGAAAATACACAACTACAATCTAAATCACTTAACTCGTGTTTTCATTCTTCTTTGTATATATTGCAGTGTGATAGGATACACATTACTGGTTAGCTTGATTGAATACAAGACTCTAGTGATGCGTGGAGATTTCGAAAGTGCCAACGCCATGTTACCTACCATTCCAAATGAGCACCATAATAGGTCAGCTTCTACTTTAGTTGTCCGGGATGTCTTTTTTAGAGATTCCTTATACCTGTCCCGCCTTTCTCTGTTAATTACTTAGAATATTAATTTGTTGTTGCTGTTGAGGAGAGGGGGGGGGGTGCAATAGCATGAATAGTTTTCCGACTGCTTAATGGAAAAATTGAAATGTTGACGATTCATGCTATTCTTATGTTTATTGATTGAATTAGCAATATTTTGTGCGTTCTTTTGGCTTCAAATCTATTGAAGTGTTTGTTATGTTAATAACATACGTAGCTGAGGTTAACCAGTCTTTTCAAAATTTCCTTTTTCATACTCTGTTGTTGGATGTATATGTCTTTCTGCCATCAATAAAGGTTTTTGGAATAAGTTCTATCGACTTTTTGTTTGTGAGACACCTTTTCTTCATCAATAAACTAATTTTGGATATCAAACATTGAAATTATATTTCCAGTGTGGCGCGGTTCCTTGAATCACGTAATATGGTCGCAGAGGCTCTTGAAGTGGCAACTGACCCTGACTATAGGTTTGAGCTAGCGATACAGCTCGGCAGACTAGAGGTTGCAAAGGTAAGCGGTGCTGGTTGTACAAATTCTTTTGTAAGCTACTGATTTGGACACTGCTGATTGTGGATGTCTTCTGCAGGAGATAGCTACAGAAGTTCAGAGTGAGTCAAAGTGGAAGCAGTTGGGAGAATTGGCCATGTCTACGGGAAAGGTGATCGATGGCTGTATATTGTCCTATTATATCTTTAATTTTTTTCTTTATTAATTAAAGTGAGATCTATTGCAAAAAAAAAGCTACACTCACGGGGAGTCCTCTCACATGAAGCAAAGAGAACAATGGATCCACCTTATGATATGTTACATTTGGGCCCTGCCTTAGCTTGCCTTATTCCCAGTCGGGTGTTGCTCAGTCCATCTTCACCAATGTTTAGAATTATAGGCTTTTTTTTTTTGTTAAACCAAGAGTGTCCGCCGCCGGAAGCAATGGCTAATCTCTTCACCCAGGGAGCTCCAGTTAGAGGTAATTGGCTAGCCAAGGACCTCTTTTCATTCCCAAAGGTTAGGATTCAAACCCTGACCTATTGGTTAAGAGACAAGGTGAGCTACCATCATGGCAAGACCACTTGGCTAGTATTATAGGCTTTGTGTTACCTTAATTTCTCTTGATTTGTTTGGCTTGTGGGATACATTTTGAACATGGTTGTGGGAAATGAATCTCTCATTGTCACTCCATATTTGGTAGAACTGGCAAACTTAACCGACTTAAAATAACCTGACAGACCCTGAGTGTATCCATAACTAAGGAGACTTTAAATTTGGAGGAGTAAGATTAATTTTTTATATAATAACTAACTGATAATAGACTTGACTTGAACTCGAGCGGATGACTAACCCTAAATGCGAGCCAAACTAATTTTACTCGACTTAAACTAAAGTAGGACGACTCTTTTGCTCTCTCTATTGCGAAAGTAACTAAATGATTTGAAATTATAGTAAATGTTTTTACATAGAAAGTATTTTTGATAAGTTTGCTCATACCTCTTGAATAGAAATGTAAGATTCAAAGGCCTTTAAATCCTATCTCCATCTTCCTTTTCGATGCCTTTGCCCTTTACCAACCATAAATTTTATAGAAATTATCCCCTCAATCCTATTCTCCTTCCACTTACCAAACAAGCTGTTAGTTCTCATTCTGTACTATTATGAGGTGCTTAGAAGTTAGAATGGGCAGCATTGGAAATCATTTAGTTTGGCTACAGTGAATGATAATTTATGAGGGGATATGAGATATGACATATTAGAACAAAGTTAGTTTGCTGAAATATTGAAAAAATCTTTTTAGGATTCACATTGTCTTTTGTACATGACAGTTTGAGATGGCAGAAGAATGCCTGGAGCACGCAATGGATTTCAGTGGCATGCTGCTGCTTTATTCTTCAATTGGAGACGCCGAGGGAATTTCTAAACTTGCTTCGCAAGCTAAAGAGAAAGGGAAAAACAATGTTGCTTTCCTTTGCTTGTTTATGCTGGGTAAATTGGAAGAGTGTCTTCAGCTATTGATAGACAGGTTCTCTATCACTTCAGAGAAATTCTTTATAGGGTCTCTGTTTTTACACCTCTTAAATGTCACACTGAACTTGACACTCTCTGCAGTAACCGAATACCCGAGGCTGCTTTGATGGCACGTTCATATCTTCCCAGCAAAGTTTCAGAAATTGTTGCATTATGGAGAAAGGACCTCAGCAAGGTCAGTTGCTTATCATTTGTATATTTGGTTGTTGAATGAGTAAGGTCTGTCATTCATTCATTCCCGGTAAAGGATATGAGACCATCTTGTTGCTCCATTAACACCATTTCATTTCTTCGAATTCGGATTGGACTCTTGACCATCACTTTATGATGTGGAGCAGCTTGGCCATGGGCATCCAGACACTATGTTGTCTTGGGTTTGGTTGGAATACATCTTTGTGTCGCTTTAATTACTAGTGCTAAATGGAGATACATAAGTATGATATAAAGGGATAGTTTATAGTCAAATGAATGTTCTGTTTTCAGTAAGGATCTTTATATAGATACGTAAGGGTGAGTCCCCAAAATCGATCCGGTGTGTAGGTGAGTCCCCCGAATCGATCCGGTGTGTAGGTGAGTCCCCCGAATCGATCCGGTGTGTAGGTGAGTCCCCAAAATCGAACTGGTGTGCAAGTTTAGACTTTTTAGGTGGTGTAGTCCGTACATGTGTATATAGGTTGCCTGGACTAGGAGGATGCAGATGGCTGACCTGTATATTTAGTGTTTCTGCATGGAATGTATGGTGATTGATTTCAATGCCTTGGAGTTGCAATATTTTTTAGCTATAGTGGAACGGGTTTGAAATAGATTGATTTTAATCTCATAAGATCTTATGTCATTGCTACAGGTAAATCCAAAGGCTGCAGAATCGCTGGCAGATCCTCAGGAGTATCCTAACTTGTTTGAGGATTGGCAGATTGCTCTTGCTGTTGAATCTAAAGAGGCAGAGACAAGGTAGAATAATTGAGAATTTCCCTTCCTCCAGACATAATTATATATGATTAATAGCCTAGGTCAGTACCATTACAACAACAACATTACCCAAGTGCCTCAAAGTCTCCGCCATAAGGCGAGGTATGGGGGGGGGGGTTCGGATGCACGGATTACCTTTGTGTTGAATATACAAAGATGTTCCCAGATGACCAAAAAAATGAAAATTGCGTCGCAAAAAGCATTGGCCACCTGACACATCATAGTATAACAAGCGCAACTAGTTTAAGAAGCCATTTTGCTTTACTCCTTCATATACGAAAACCAAAGAATAGAGTCTTTGGGTCCATTGCAAAATGGAAAAGGCCTAGGTTGATACTATTGTGATGAGCTTTTATTCATCTAATTACTTGTTTTTCTTCATATGGAGAAACTTGACTTTTCTTAAAACTACTTGCAGGGGTAGTTATCCTCCTGCTGAGCAATACCTGCAATACGCTGAGAAATCAAAAATTGATCTTGTGGAAGCCTTTAAGAGCATGCAGATAGAGGAAGATCAGCCCCTTGAAAATGGAGACACAGTGCATGAAGACGAGGAGCATGAAGATGAGGTACTTTTTTTTGCTATTTTTTGTGTGATCTTAAATGATATACCATTAGTTATGATGATTGGAAAGCCTAATGTTATAATTTTTTTATTCATATTTAGCAAAATGTAGCATGGATTTTCCCAAGTGATGAACTGTTACATACTTTATACCGTCGTGTTGGATTTCTATGAAAAGTTGGGAAACAACCCTTCTGTTTCTTAATTCTAGTGTTTTCTTTAAGCAGAATGGAGCAGATGAAAGCCAGGAAGAGGGTATTGTTGTAGATGCTGATTCTAATGACGGCGCTGTGCTCGTCAATGGTAACGAAAACGAAACCGAAGAATGGGGTACGAATAATGACGGAACCCCATCAGCTTAAAGGCAATTGGTTGGGCCAGTGTTGAAAATCCAAATTTTGTCTCTGGTGATTAATTGATTTTTTTTCCCCTTCTGAAGTGCAATTGCTGAACTCTTTCTTTTCTTGCTCTTATTATAACTCTCTAACCATAGAATGGTGGTTTTCTTATTTTTTTTTTTTAAATTTTGGTGTTGAACCTTGTTGGTTTTCCAATTGTTGTTAACATATATTGCTCTTTGATTGTTTATAAATGTTTTAATTTGGAAAATTTCCTTAACTTATACCTGTATTGTTTGTTTAGTCACTTTATTGTTCAACTTTCGCTGGCCTGTCAATAAATTTGTGGTTCCTTGCATCTGCAGTGGCGTGACTTATTTTAGTTGTATTGATCTTGCAGTGCTTACTCAACATCCATAAGTTCCCTTGTAAAATTGCTGGCTTTGGCTGTACGATTCCTTGCTTAAGGTAAGGAACAATGCATCAGTCAATTTCCTGCAGGTCTCTTGTAATTAATCAGAGTTGACTTTTTGAAATCTCCCATGTCTATTTTTTCTCCTTATGGTATTGTATCAAGTCAGTGAAGCAACTGGCTGACTTTTTTTAATAGTTGGAAAGATACCAGCAGTTGCAACAGTTCAACTCCTTTTCTGTCCAATGTAAGCAAATGTATTCTTAGGTTTAAAATGACGTCATATCATGGGTATTTTAGTCAAATCACAAATTTACTTTCAAAAATTAGACTTACCCGTCTTTGCACACATTACTGTTATATGCTCATGCATCTAGTAATCTCATGAATATTCATCGGACAACGATTAATATGGATGGTTTCCCGTAATTTTGCCATCGTAACAATTGCATATGATGGTTCTTGGCAGGTTTTCAGACGAGGTGGCAGGTTAAGGAACTGGGTTGTTCACTATGTTGCTAATATCAGGCGGTTTTGTAGCACGCATGGAAATTCCAATAGAGGGCCACATTTAGATGCAGTTTTCATGTTTCTGTTGTTCTTTTAGTTGATTTTTCATAGAATATTCTTTGTGGCCTTCTCCTTACCGTCCTTAAATACAAATTGCCTATGTGAATGTAGAAAGGCTTTTCTTTTCTTTTATATAGTATGTCATGGTTGTTAGATCAACCCGTCATATATGTTCTTATATATTTGGTTTGTGTTAAGGCCTTAGTGTTATAGATCTTTTGTTCCAGGATGAGGGAGTGAACTAATAAATGTGTTTCTGACTGTATCTTCTCACTTCTACAATCTACCATCAGCATCTTTATGTATTACTGCTATCACAGGTACACATGTGACTTTGTTTTCGGTTTTTATAGATGCTGGTTACAATCGTATCTTGGAAACTGAATGAGTTAATGTGCCAAATAAAATGGGATGGAGGGAGTATTTTTGTAGGATTAAAATTTTAAAATTCTCCAATTTACTCCCTATGTTTTAATGTTTAAATTTTATCTTTTGAACATTAATATTGCTAATTTTGTGATTGTTAAAATTACAAAAAAAATTGATATTATAAAAGTACGCACCTAGATATATCAAATGACGGGTTATATTATTATATTTTTGGTAAAATTGGTGCGAACAGAATTAACTATTGGTTTGGTGCACGAATTAAACGAGGTGTAATGCACAACACAAACTTTAGACTTTACGGTTTGAGTGCATGATTCAACATAATTGTTTTTCGCCTAAATTTTATAAAATATTAATCATGGTGCCGTTTCCTATTTTTGTGCATATCCTTTGAGTAGTAATTCCTCATTCTACTCATGCATTTTGGGCTAACGTTTAATAAAATCATCATTTGGGTTGATTCCTACACCCATACGACATAAAGTTTGTGTTGTGTATCACACCTTGTTTAGTTTGTAATATTTTGTGCACCAAACCAATAGTTGGTGTTATTTACACCAACTTTTTTCTTATTTAGAACTAACAAATTATAGTCAAATTGAATTTGTAGTGTTAAAAGTCAAAGTGTAACCAATAAATAGAAATGCAAATATAGTTTTAGAATAGTGATGTAAGATCTTCTGGATTTGTAATTTACATCTTCAAAAAATCTACCTTTTGTATACTTCTATGCATTTAGAGATATTGCTTAGAAGACATGTCTTAAAGACCGTCAAAAGTTGAACGATGCACAAAAAAAATGAACGGAGGAAGTATATATACTACACATTTATTAGACTCGTTTGTTACAAGACCCTTTAAGGACATGATGATGAGTGTGAGTGTTATGAGTTGATGTGATGTATGGGTGGTAATGAGAAGCGTGTGAAGCAAGGGTGTTATGTTTGAAGGTGGAGGAATTCAAGGCAAGGTAGAGATTGTTGAATGGTGCCCTTTACTCGAAACTAATAACTACAATAGTAGATAGGTTCAGCAGATTACCAGATGAATTGTTAATTCACACACTTTCTTTGCTTCCCACCACGAATGCTGCTGCTACATCTATGTTGTCTAAGAGATTACGACATATTTTTCGTCGGATACAACCCTTGATTTCAACTATTTTGCCTATGTTGTATTGCCCGAATCAACCAACGACAAAAACCATACTTAGACTTCGAGATGGTGGGGATTTATACTTGACATTCATTCAACTTATCGCGTGGATCAAGTTTCCATCATGCTATAGTATCGTCTTCCAAACGTGAAAATGACCTCACTTAGATCCACTTTACAAGTCTAAGGATTGGTTGGAGTTCGTGTCGAGGCTAGTTTCGAGCTACCCTTTACTTGAAGACCTTAATGGATGCATATTGGTTAGACAGCTCACAACTATTCAATATAAATATCTTCGCTTTCTCTGTCTAAATATGGTGGTGTGATTGAAAATAGTGATTTTCTGCGCTTCAATACTCCTAATTAGGATACCTTGAGTATTTTACTAATAATATAACATGGAAGAGAGTTAGGGATAGCTCAGTTACTTCCGATTCCAGGTGATTCTGGAATCGATTCTCATCACCTGCCCTTATGGCTCTCTAGCACCAAAAGAAATAAATATATATAGCATTGAAGTATTCCATATATACTATTTTGCATTGTCTTGCCAAAGAAAACATACTCATAGGAAGTAACTTAGTAGAATATGAAGAAGAAAATGAGTTTTCTTTTCAGCTAATGCTATGCCTCCTTATCAAACCCTTGTCTAATGTTCGCCATTTAACTTTGCTAGTCACGTGCATCCAATTTTTTCTCTATGTCTAAGGGTACCCAACTTATGTTGACTTATTTAATTGGTATTACGTGTTTAAGATATACCGGATATTATTGGAACTTACTAAACCTCAAAGGTACTAATTTTAAAATTGATAAGAAATATCATACTAAAAATAACTAATAAAAACGTGTATGATTATACACGAATAGTGAAGTTCACAAATTTATCACCCATTCATGTAGTAGAGTTACTTAATTATTAATAAGAATAATAACACAGGACTCTGCTAAGTGGTAGCATGATATGTAGAGTCTACTCCTGGCCTGTGCCGGAAGGTCGGTAGGAAAAGTGTTACTTCCTCCGTTTTTTTTAAATGTGACACTTTCTACTTTAGGAAGTTTTAAATTAAATGTGATACTTTCTTTTTTGGCCAATAAACTCTCTATTTCTCTCCTCTCACATAAGTCCCCTTATTTTTTTTCTCTCTATCTCTTTCCTTCCCAAAAATTGCCTAGGAGTCCGTGAATCTAAAAGTGTCACATTTAAGTAAAAACGGAGGAAGTATAAGCATTGAATGAAAGCCCCAGGTAAATGGCGGCAGTAACTCTAATAATTTAAACAGTGGCGGATCAACTGTAACATATTATTCACGGAGAGGATGAACTAAGATAGAAAGTATATGTTTCTTAATGAGTTCGGGTGATCCATGACCATCACCATGCTGGTAGGCACATTGAGAAGTGCGAGCAAGATTGAAGGCTGTTTCTATGAAATCTTTGGAAAAGGGAGTCTCCTTATCAAGTTATCAACTTGTATTTTGTTTAGCCTTTTCCAGCTCTCATCAGTCAACATCTTCGTACGATTTACCTGTTTGCTTTGCATAACATGATATTGCATTTGCTGTTTCTCCTCGTTCCATTTCAGCCTGCTCCAAAAACAAATGTGATATTGCATTTGCATTTGCTTACGGACTAGCTTCGTAAACTTACTAGGAGTCCTTCTAATTGTATTGTATATACGAATATACCTCGGAAGTTGCAAGGTCGTTGGAGAGCCGAAAGATCATGGAAGGCAAACGTAAAATGTCATGGCTGTTGTTTAAGCAATGTAGCGCCTCTGGAGTAATTTCTGGACTCACAAGGAAAAATGCATGCGTTAATGCAACGGTGCCTGAGATTGACACCCATCCATTGTTCATGTACTCCTCAAATGTTGGTGTTTGTTTATTGTGGCACCACTTTGCTTCCACTAAAAAAGCTTTACACATATCTAGCCACTGCATACATTGTTCATATTAATCTACTTTAGTATACAGAAACCAATTATATATATAATTTTTACATTCCAAATGATATATCGAAAATGTCCTTAATTTTTACATTTAATATGATATATATGGCACCCACCAAAACTTGTGACTACCTTACAAAGTCGAACGGTCCTAGTTCTTGGACTTTACAACCGTTTTGCAGACCAAAAACAGCGACAATGAATAGCTTGGTAATAACCCAATTACCCAAAAGTAGTTAGTCCCTGAATATAGCTATGTATATGATTGATTCCTAATCTAATAATGCTCCCAAACTCTTGGCGAGAAGTCTGGATTCAAATGGCACCATACTCTTCTTCGCGGAGTCCCCCCTTATTCCCCCCTCAAGAACGAGTTATTCTCCTTACCCAAAATAATGTTACTTTTGGTTACACAACATCGTTACTTATTTAATTTTCACCGAATAGTACTATGTGTTAGTGTCATTACTAACAGTATAGATCTTGTAATAGTACTTACTGCTTTTTTAAGGGAAGGAATACAATTTAGACCCTTTTGCTTGAGAATTTCATATCCTATCTCGTTAACACTGTTATATAGAGCAAGGAACGTTAATTTCATGTAGTCTGGAAGATCGTTGATAGCATTGATGTCCCACCTGCATAACATGCTATCAAATTAGCCAATATGTTAAAATTACAAGATAGATACTTTAATTTGATAAGAATAAGAAAGTAAACAACAAACCTCTCAAGAGCAACGGTAAAGTGTTCAAGCTCATCTATGTGACCATAAACATCATAGATATCGTCAAGAATGGTCACGAATTTATATACTTTAGTTAAAGCCTTACGACAGAAGCCGAGTTCATCAGGTTTAGATGATGAAGTCGTACCAATACCCCAAAAAAAGCTTTCCATTATTCTGTCCCTTGCAAAGTTCAACTTCTCTGAAAGTCCGACATTCTTCCACCACCTGTAAATTCATAGTCGTTAAGAGTGATCTGTGAAATACTAGCTTAGTATATGGTATTGTATGTGTTATGCATGCATGAAAGCAAATCAGGAGCACTAAAATAGCTCATTGGAGCTTAATTACGGAGTTCTTCCTAGGATATTTGCATAAGTTCGGGATTGATAGGCTGTAACAAATTATTGTGGCGGTAATAAATTTACAAGAAAAAAATGTCCGTGCCAAAGAGAACTCGACCCTCAACACGTATTTTTCTTTATAAATTTGAATCATCAGCCACTACCCCTTTAGATGTGATATGAAGTGAGAACGAAGAAAAAAATTGTGAATAAAAACACGTTTGGAGATGAGATTATATTTCATTATCATGCATGCTAATAAATCCTTGCAAATTATATATGATCCTATTGTTATTATTACCTCCATTTAGTACCGGCATGTCGTTAGGATAGCTGTATGTTATTGTAACATACTAACATACACACCATAGAATTTTGCGAATTTTACCTGAACATGTCATGGGCGTCCTCTTGATGAATTACTTGCGTCCTATTGAAGTTGAACCTAGCAAGTTCAAGTAAGGACGGTATGTTCTTGTTAGAATGTGTCTCGATATAGTGTCTGGCTTCGAGCCGTGGCATCCTGTAACGTAGTGGAAGCTCTAACGTGTGATTCACAATCAATAATGAATTTGTCTTCTTCCTTGTTTGAGCAAACATTAATTAGATGCTTCGTAGTAAAATCTTTGGCCTCATCCAAAAGATGCTCCCCTTCATAAGCTAGGCATGAAGCTTCATACAAACTTATCATTCCTTTGATGTCATTGCTTAAGGAGGCCATAAAATTACCTTTTTCATCCATGAATTTCTTAAATACATCTGTTTATCATCATACCAAAAACCATACGCATCCAAATTAAACATATTAGCCAGATAAAAGAAAGCTTTGCAACAAGTAATAAACATAATGTAGAGAAGTGGTCATAAACTATTGGACCTTGACCAATTTTAAAGATTGTTTGATGTGACTTAAATTATCTCAACAGGTGATAGACGTATTTATATGTGATCCATGGATCACGGATGATTCTAATTACGTTTTTTTATCCGTACATTAAGGTACAAAGCAAACAATGCGGAAAAGGAAAGTGTATAGATTAAAAAGAAACCGATAGAGTACCCTGCATCATTCTTTAATTTGAGCCTGTACATTACACAAGTTTGAAGAGAACATACCTTGCGACACAAAAAATCCAGTTTACCGAAAAAGTCTGAACCCAAGAGCGGTAACGTGAAGATCCAGTTCCAAAGCAGCAAAATTGGGTAGAACTCTACTTAATGCACTCTCTATTTCCTTGCTAAATTCCTTCCCAAGACCTAATCTTTGAATTTCATCAATAAGCTCAAGAACCACCACAGTTTCCAATCCTTCGTCAGCCACCATGTTCTTCACCTCAAAATTTAGTCTCTCTATTTTCAGATACTCGTCCTACATCAAGTACGCATATACTTAATGAGCCAAGGTATGAAGTTAAGTACATCATAAATTGAAATTTTTTTGGTACTTCTTGGAGCACATTGCTCCGTGCACCGGAATTAGGGAAAAATGGCCGGAGAACGGAGTTAGGATTAGATGGCTGGCTGGTTAACGGATTTAGGGCAAAATGAGGGAAAAACAAAGGGTCCGTTAGGGCAAGTCAAAGCGGCAGCTAAGGCAAAGCATACCGGCGGTTAGGGTCGTCATCCGTCGGGCCATGTTCACCGGAGATTATCGTTACCGTCGAGCAACCTTCACCGACGTTGCTATTCTCTCTCTCCTTTTCTGTCCAGATGTTCTTCGAGCTTTAGGATGATGTTTTGTCAGATTTGGTTTTAATGTTATTGTTATTCTAGGTAATTCATTTTGTTCTTTTAAAATACTTTTGTTATGTTCTTTTGGTTATTCCTGTATGTTCTTTTGGTTATCCTTGTATGTTCTTTTACACCAATTTTTTTTTACTTTTAAATATTCCTTTAAATAATGTTTAATGTTCTTTCGATGTAAAAAAATATTTTCTTCTTTGAATTTTTGTATTTTGTTCTTTATATTTCAATGAAATGATCTTTTAAAATTGACAATTTTTTTAAAATTTTTTGTAAGCAAGTGTTTTTAAAAATTTGTATTTTTTCTTCGTATAAAAGTATTTTGTTCTTTTTGTTTTAGGTAAACGTTCTTTTAAAATTGTGAGAGTGTTATTTTTTGGAAAAATTGACTGGAATAATCAAACTATGGCCGTTCCGCCAAGAGTAATCCCAACTATGACTTCTTCCTGTATAATCCCAACTACGGGGAAGGTCCGCCACAAACACATCGTGTGATGCGGATGCGAAGAGACTGCTCCACTATATCACTATTTATGACCTTCGTAATTTTTGGGTATGGTTAATTCTTCAAAACAAGCCCATAGGGGCTTCGAGTTTTAACTCAACACACCTTTTCGTCCATGTTAAGGTGGGTTGAATGTTCAATCCGAGAATGATGAAGTAAGGCGGCCAAGATTGAGTCTATTATAGTCCATTAAGAGTCTTAGTTAATTTAATTAAGTCCTTGTTATGTAATTTATTTTCAGTAAATAAATTGGCCGAAAAATCCCTTGTAGTTTCGGTCATATTAGGATTTGGAGTCCTTGTGTTCCAAGTATGCAAGTTGGCTTGAGTTGTAATATCCTCTTAGATTTCACTCACACTAGGAGTGTAAGGGAGGAAAGATGTCCAGATTTTCGGTCCTCTTTAAGGTGGGATTTGATTCTTTTTTTCTCCTTTATTCTCTCCCACAATCTAGGGATTTTGATGCAAGTTGCTAGGTTGTAGTTTCCTAAATTATGTTGGTTGATTTTCGGTCCTAGGGTTTGCTTGGGGGTCGAGTAGTTTCTTGTGTAGTATTTATATTCATATGATGATCAATAAAGAGTGTGTGTAATTTTGATTAAAAACTTGTCTTTGAATATTAATTGTTTTCTTTCAATTAATTTTCGCCCACCTCATTATTTCCAGGAGTATTTGTTATTGAGTGTTTAATCTACTTAATTATAGGAGTGGTTTAATGGAGATTAAGAGTTAATTAAAGAGATCCAGGATCGGAGTGTTCTTTTTAATTAACATATTTAGTTACGTTGATCCTTGATTTTCGGACTTAAGCAAATTTAACCTCGGTTCCTTGACTTGATTTCTTTGATTGAGACTCTTGGAGTAGCAATCATATCACTGTGACCCCAAAGGAACCTGTTTAACAGGTAAACATGACACATATCATGTTATAATTGGTTGTTTTCAAATAATTAATTTTTATTTTTTAAAAAAAAATTCCCTCCTATTTCCCCCTTCTTCCCCACCTAAACTTCACGCCATCCCCATTCCTCAGTCACCTCCTCCCGCCACCACCCCAGCCACCACCCCTCCCCTCGCCACCACCCACAGCCCCAACCACCACCCTACACCCTCCTCCTCTCCCCTCCCCTGCAACGCACCCAACAACCACTACTCAAACCGCCACTCTCATTCTCCCTCTCTCTCGCCCCACTCTCTCTTTTTCACTGCCGCTGGCCTCTCCAGCCACCACCACAACCCCACCCAATAACTACCATCGCAACACCACTCTCTTCCTTACTCTTCCCCCACTTCTCTTTCTCTCTGGTTCTCCCTCTCACCCCACTATCTCTTTCTCTCTCGATGCCACGAACCTCGCTAGCCACCATTGCAATCTCCTTCTTCCTCTCTTCGAAAATCCAACCCAACACCACCACGATAAAAAACCTTCACTGGGTGGTTAGGGTCACGATTTTGGTGGTGGTTAGGGGTTAGGGTGACGATTTTGGGGGTGGTCTTGCTTAGGGTGACGTTTGTGGTGGTCAGGGAGGAAGATGAAGGGGAGGGAGGAGCAGGGGAGGTGGTTTGAGGGTGGTTGATGGAATCAAGGCAGTGGTTTCGGAAATGGGGGAGGAAGAGGAGGGGAGGAGGTGGTGGTGGTTTTGGTACGGTGGTGGTTTTGGTGGTGGGTGGGATTTGTGATAGGAGTAGAAAAATAAATGAAAAATAAAAAATAATACCTTGTTAACAGGTTGTAAGTCACCTGGGGGTGATTGTGGCGGATCACCCCAATAGCTGGGATTATACGGGAATAAGTCATACTTGGGATTATTCTTGGAGGAACGATAATAGTTTGGATTATTTTAGTTAAAATTTTCTGTTTTTATATTCTTTGAAATTTCCTATTTTATTCTTCACAAAAAAGTATGTTGTTATTTGGAGTTTTATATGTTGTTCTTGTAAAAAACGTATGTTGTTCTTTTGAAATTTCGTATTTTGTTCCTTCTGTTTCAAGTAAATGTTCTTTTAATGCAATGTTCTTCCAGTGTTTACTATATGTTCTTTCTGATGGCCGTTTAATGTTATGTTCTCCCAGTGTTCATTATATGTTTATACTGGCGGCTTATTTTAAAATCGGAGAGCACCATGCTCCGTGCACTCCGGTGCACCAAAAACGGACTACATCATATATACCCTTTATTCCTAAAAAGATTGTCATTTATGTCTAGACCTGGTGAAACAGTCTGATCAGTTTTGGGTTAGTAAATTTGGGCTTAGGTAAGTTTCCGGTCGGACCTGTTTGGTGCCGTGTGGGCAAACCCTCAACCATGACCCAAAGAATTTGGTTTCGGGCTAGTAGGATGCTCAAGGCCGCCCTTTTAGTTTCTATTTTGGGCATGAATTTTACTATTTATTCTTTACTTTATATATATAAATAATTTTTTATTGCTTAGGGAATATATACTAACTAAGGTCTGTTCTCGTCAACTGGATTTTGCTGAACTGAACTTACTTTTACTGAACTGACTTTATTTTTACTGATTTATGTTGTTTTTCCTTCTTTGCACTACTGATTTTTACCGAACTGAACTTATTATTATTGAACTGAACTTATTAGTACTGAACTGAACTTATTTTTACTGAACTGGACTTATTAGTACTGAGATGAACTTATTTTTACTGAACTGAACTATTTTTACTGAAACTTATTAAAATCAGTTGACGAGAACAGGGCCTAAATGACTGATATCACAAGTATAATGTCAAAATTAATAAGGTACAAAAAACAATATATCTTTTATTTTGCCCCAATTGAAGACCAAAATGCTTTAAAATTCAATTATAAACCTGGAAAAACCGTCGATCGGGCCGCATTTCACCCACTTTTCAGGTTTTTCGGGTTCGGTTATGTTCGGGGTCGGGTCGTGATTTTGTGTTCAGGGCCTATTTTTGTCACGTTAGTTCAACTTTTGTCGGGTCTATATAAGTTCTCAATTTTCAAATCTTTATAAATGAGGCATCGATTTACACATTGTATATTATTGTATTTACTATCTAGCATATAAAAAGACACAAAGGGAGTACTTGTTTGTCCATGTAATCCCTCCTCAAAGACTTAGCGAACTCAGGACTCCACATGCTAGGTTTATAGTCTGTCATACGTCTATCTAGTGTTGCAGAGCTTAGGATTAGGTCTTGTAGTTGCTTGCAACTGCTAATTATGCAACATTTTACGGCCATAACTAACAACTCCTATTCTTATACTTGTTGCCGATGGTTTCACTCGCATAAACAATTGAAGGTAAGTGGGTTCATATATGTAATTTGTGCTTGGCATTTTAATTGCAAGATTCATTCTGAAAGATTGAAGATTTTGGTATTGTTTGGTTGCACTTAATATCCATGGACATTCAGAACTCCCGGTGATGATGAGGACTGGCTTTGGTAGGACGGACCTGTGTTCGAATCCCCACAATACCCTTAGGAGAAGAATGAAACCTAACCACCCCAAACTTGGCATCGATCCAGATGTAGCCCGAAGGATGAACCGGGTGCAAATACCAAAAAAAAAATTCCCATGAATTTGCTTTTATATGTCTTGTTTGGTTCACTTGAAAAAGTAGAAGTGGGGGAATTGGAAATTCATGGGAATCTCAACTTCTCACAAAACATGGGAATTTATTCACCCACCCTCCCCTTGGTCATTCACAATTCATGTGATTTGTAAATTCCCACATGACAACCAAACAAGATTATTCAATTCCTAGGAACTTTATAAGGGAATCAAATTCCTGTGAAATCCTAATTCCTATGGGAAATAAATTCCCAAAGCAACCAAACAACACCAAATTGTTGTATCTCCATATGAGCATTACAAGGTATATACTGTATACATAGTTACTTGAAAGAGTGAAAAGAAATTATGAAATTGTATTAAGTGAAACTGGATCATCTATCTCACATAGTGTCTCATTTGGTGTCCCATTTTCTATTATTTTGTCTCATAACTTAAATAAAATTTTTTTTCTTATTTTATACATTCTCCCTACTAGTAAAGCCTCCTCAAACATAAAAAATAAAAAAACTAACTTCACTCAGTAAAATAAAGGGCGAAAACGATTTATTTCCTTTTCGCTCTTTAATTTAATGAGTGAAGTGTATTTTCTATATTTTTTTTACTGAAGAGGCTTTACTAGTAGGGAGAATGTATAAAGTAAGAAAAAATATTTATTTTATTTAAGTTATGAGACAAAATAATAGAAAATGAGACACCAAATAAGACACTATGTGGGATAGATGATCCGGACTCGTATTAAGTACCTAAAGAAGGATGAGACAGCAAAGAGATATGATTACAAACAAAAGGGGAAGATGCTATCCTAATATAAGGAAAATATCAATCAGAAGGATATGAATATATGATATCAATCAAGTTATAATAACAAGAATATGTTAAAAACAAGAATAAAAATACAAGGGAAGTGTGCTAGTATATCATTAATAATTGCGATTCACCTGTTATAGGTGGCCTTGACACCATTATCTAACAGTCTTACGGGTCAAATAATGAAAAGACCTTTCCACACTTTATATAAGTATATTACTATAATAAATTCCCACAGTATTTTTACTTTTTAGGAGGTGCGACTACAAACAAATCATTAAAAAATCGCTTAGTAAAAATGTCAGCAGCTTATAACTATCTAAGAACATGAACTCGCAGACCACCCTTTTATATGAGTGTATGAAAGTAAATCATGTACAAAGGCAGTGAATCAAGTAACAGTGGAATGAGGATCAATCAAGATTAGCTTAGCAATCCTTAACATGTCCCCACAAGACGGCCGGTGTAGTAGTGAGTTTGACCGTACATCTTCTTTACATCTATTTATCTATATTAGTTATTAAAATAAGAAAAAGCGGCGTGGCAGTCGCACATGCATTTTGGTGACGTGACAATTACATGTTAATTTAGCCTGCGTGTCAAGGTAATAGAGGTTTGGGTAACTGAAATAATAAAATGATATCGTAATGTATTATTTTTTTGGAAAGATATTAAAAAATCGCTATTAGATGTTAAAAAAACTGCAGAATTAATCATTATCATGCTACAATCGTGTTAGGAAAAAAAATATAGAGCGATATTTTATAAAATTTATTAAGAAATATCACATTGATCATGATCATATTTTTATTATGTGAAATTTGACTACCCAATCAAAAAGAGCACAAAGACGGGAAAAATAATCAAATCAAGAATGAATAATTTGTTAATGAATGATCACATATCATGATCATATATTTAGTGTGTGATATTCGTGATCTTTGCTAAGTAATGATCTATGTGACCTTTGTTAGTAAAAAAATCTTTTTGATATCATGCTCATATATTTTGCACGAGTATAAAACAAGAAAAAAACCCACATGTCAGCCATTTACGCATTTAGACGACGTGTCAAAATCACGTTAAATTCGTCGTCATGTCAAGCTCCCATTATATTGACATTTGAAAATAATCTCTAAAATTTATTGATATTGTAATATATTGTATGAAAATTCGCAATATATGTTCTGGAAAAGATTTTGTTGCTATTATGTTAAATAATGAGATAAGAGCAAATAATAAGTCCAAATTTCATATTGAGTCATTTATGGTTAAGAAATTGCTAGAAATAAACGGATCAAACAAAATCACAACAAAACTTTGGTAGTATAGTGGGTTTTATATACTAGGTACTGCAATAAAATCTGGAAAATAAAATCAGAGCAAAGATTACTCCAATAAAATTTATAAAACTACAATAATCATATAACTATCTAAAATTATAATCATAGCAAAATAATAACAACATAATAAACTTATCATTTAAAAAAAAATTAAAATCAAGTTTAGTAAAAAACAAGTTATATGAAGGTGGCACATTAAATTTAATGTCAATAATTACTTTAGTATGAAGTTATACGAAGGTGGTACAATAGATTTAGTGTCAAATTTAGAAAAAAATAATAATAACAATAATCACTTGTAATGCAATTTGCCCCAAAAATTGCGAATATTACCTCATATATCTGGCTGTCACTAAAATAAAAATATAATGGCAAACCAATTTTTTCACAAATATACAGTTATCGTATGACATGGGTCAATATACACTAGTTGAGTTGACAATAGCAAAAAAAAATGGCTATACCAAAAGATCAAAACAACAAAGTTCAGTAATTCCTTTGAAAATTTTACGATTAATCATAGGTTTGTGCAAAATAAATTTATCTTTTGCGTAGTTTAATCACACACTACTGTTATGTGTAGTTCTTCAAACAATGATTTATAATTGCAAATGTTTATCTTAGCTTATTTTATTCATCTAAAAGTAAAACGGATTACAATAGTGAGTTTTGAGAATTCACGGGTTAGAACACTAGATATGTTAGGGCTATCACTTTGATATTTATTAATCATAAGCCGGTGCATTAATTTAATGAATTTATAAAAAATGGACTTAGATATGTTAGGGCTATCACTTTGATATTTTTTAATCATAAGCCGGTGCATTAATTTAATGAATTTATAAAAAATGGACTTACCTTGAATTAGAGCTAAAAACTTGTCTTATGATTATATACTCATTGTTTCTGTTTGTTCCTTATGCATTCTTTTTAGCCCAATTCTGAAAGTTCTTTATACTTTGAATCTTTGCTATGTTGAGCAACTTTATTTTTTTATTTTATCCTCCAAGAACCACATATTTACAACAATTTTTTTACATGGATCACAAAGCTCACTTTTTCTTAATTACTTTTATTTTGATAAAAGTAGATTACAAATACTTTCTCTGTTTTTTATTATTAGTTGTGACACTTTTTTTTACGGAATCCTAGATAATAGTTGGAGAGGAGAAAGATAGAGAGAAAAAAGAGGGGTCCATGTGATAGAAGATAGATATAAAGAAAGAACTGCTCAAATTGGAAAGTGTCACGACTATTTTGAAACTTCCTTATATAATATGTCACAACTAATAAAGAACAGAGGAAGTATAATAAGATACACAAATATCTTATGTAATTTCTCTTGGTATTCCACCTGCTTATAAATGAAATAAAAAGAAATGGATGGAGCACTTTGTTTATGTGTTTGTTATACTTGTTTTCATTTAGAGTTGGTTGTTTATAATAATCTAATTAGGTATATTGTATTATTGGATAATTTTTTTAAAATAGAAAATTATAAAATGAGGTTGAACGCTGAAAGATACAAGTTAGAACAATGTGCATATGAGAGCCTGATGGGTAATGATCAATTACTACTGGATAGACATTTAAGCCAAGTTTTTATACTACCCCCGTTCTTTTTTAGTTGCAATGGTTTCCTAAAACATGAAATTTCCCAAAGGTTGCAATGTTTCTTCTTCTTTCCTTATTTAGTTAAAAAAAACCTATAAAATTACTATATTATCCTTACTTAATATAATTAACATCACTTATTAAAATATAATGATATATTATTACCAATTAATCTTAACTCATTCAACCTAATTACCCCCACCAAATTAACCTACCCCCACCCCCACCCATTTCTCTACCATTTTCTACCTCTCCTCCCCTTCTCTCAACCTTCCTCTGTAAAAACCACCGGCATCACCACTAATCACTGTCAAGGATGGACTCAACACCATCGCCAAGGCCGAAAACGGACTAAAACACCACCATAAAGGCTAGAATCGGCCGAAAACACCACAACAAAGAACGAAAACGGCCGAAAACACCACCACCGAAGCCGGAAATGGCCGAAATTACCACCACCAAGGCCAAATCTATTGTCCCCAAACCCTATATACCAAAAAATGGTCGGAAATGACCAGAAAATGGGTTGTTGTTGTTGCCGAAATTACCATCACCAAGGCCAGATCTGTTGTCCCCAAATCCTATATAGCAAAAAATGGTCGGAAACGGCCGAAAATTGGGTTGTTGCTGTTGTGTTTGTTGTTGCTCGTGATTGTTACTTCGCGCGATGAAGTTTGGATCTACACATGGATCTCTAAGTTTTGGTGTTGTGGTGTGGTGGTTTTCGCGAAGTTTTCGGGAGGTGCTGTGGTGTGGTGGTTTTCGAGGGGATGCTGTGGTGGTGTGAGGTAGTTTGGATCTGCACATGGATTGCAAAGTTTTGGTGCTGTGGTGTGGTGGTTTTCGTGAATTTTTCGGGGGGTGTTGTGGCCAAGAAAGACAAAGAGAGAGAGAGAGGGGAGAAGGTGTTGTGGTGTTTTCGGTGGTGTTTTTGTGGTCGAACTAGCGCGGGGTGGGTTTTTGGTGGTCGATTTGGTGGCGGCAGTGAAGCTGGTGGGTGATGGTCGGGTGGTGTTCTGGTGGCAGTGAAGGTGGTGGGCGATGGTATTCTTCATAATTCATTACATAGCAATGGTCCCCACTCCACTTAATTATATACCCAAACATTCACCTAATACCACACCAAAATTTTTGCATTGGTTTCCGTTTTTCAAAGAACCATTGCAACAAAATAAAAACGGATGTAGTATTTTTTATATAATTACACTGGCTAAAACAAGAAACAATAGAATAGAATAATAAGTTTGAAATTCACGGGTAAATATCAGATAACGTGAACCAATATCATGAAGCCCCTACATTATGGACATTCCTTTAATTTAAGATTAAAATTTCTCAAATAATTATAATACTCCCTCTGTCCCATATTAGTTGCAACAGTTTGACTTTTACACTATTCATATGCATTACTTTGACCATGATTTTTAACTAACATATAAAACCAAATGTTAGAAAAAAAAAGATGTTCTTAGATTTGTCTCAATGTATAATTTTGACATATCAATATAATTTTTACTAATTGATAGTTAGATATATTTATGGTCAAAGTTGTGTATTGACAAGTGTGTCAGTCAAACTGTTGCAACTAATATGAGATGGAGGTATATTTTAGTCTATTAGCTTGATTTATTATTATTCAAATGACTTATAAATTATTGAATATTTTACATAGAACCTTTGGTATCCCGTACATTTTTGCACGAGTATAAATCTAGTATATTAATAAAGTAAGAATAATTGTACATATGTCATCGTCTGATGTTATGTGCCATGTGTCAGTTGTATAAGGAAGATGTACCACATGTCGATGTTGCAATATGACTTTAGCACTTTTGGGAAGAAGTCCTAACATTTGTAATCATTAGATATATTTTAAAGGGTTAAACGGGTTCACCCGACCTCTTTTTATTAAACGGGTTAAACAAGTTGAAAATCTCAATCCAACCTGCTAATGGGTTAGGTTCAGGCTAAGTAAGCTTTTGCCAACTCTAATTGCGATGATTATAATAAATTTTCAGATATGCACAACCTGAATAGAAAATTTTTTTAAGCCAACTATAATTAGATTTTTTCTAAAACTCTATGGGAGTTGAGTATTTTTACGAATTTGATTTTTTATAGTAAAAAGCCAATTATATAATCAACACATACTTGCATTAACACAAATTGGCATATGAATGTTTCATTTTCTGAACTAGAGATATTTATTTTTAAAATACAAATATTCCCATGTTTTACACGGGTCATAAATCTAAGGCAAATTTGTCAGAAACAACCTTTTAAATACACTTTTTTGCGAGAAACAACCTTTAATTTTTTTTTTTGCGAGAAACAACCTTGTATATGTTTTTTTTTTGCGAGAAACAACCTTTTAAATTTTTTTTTGCGAGAAACAACCTTGTATATTTTTTTTTTGCGAGAAACAACATTGTATAATTATTTTTTTGCGAGAACACACCTTATCACTCTTTTCCGGCCTTGACCAAGTCAAATTTGCGTGGAAGAGAAAGAACTTTTTGGGTTTTAAAAACATGGGATTTATATAATGGGGAACAAAGGAGGGAAAATGAGTGTGGAAATAAGAAAAAAGGAGTGCAAATAGCAATTTTGACTTGGTCAAGGCCGGAAACTTGTGGTCAATGCCGGAAAAGAATATAGTCTCGTGCTAATGTTAATAATTAGGCCCACAAAAATGTAGAACAATGTATCTATGACATTGTACTTGTGAAATCAGAGTGAAAACAACAGTCTTTTATCCTACTATTTGAATTCTTTAGAAATTTTGGGGCCCTTACTTGAAAGCTTTGTGCCCGGGCATTCTGTAGAACTCTATTTATTCAAACATAATTTTAAAACTTGTGACATAAAAATTATTGGTGGCGCTTTATACTCGTTTAGAAGTTCCTGCTGTATTTAGATTTAGATTAGATTAGATATAAATTTCAAGTGGAAACTTATCCTAGTGGGAGAAAGCACCAATTCGGATCGCCATTCTTACTCCAGCAGTCTAAGGACACACTACTAAGCTAACGTGTCGATGACTAGTATTATAGAGCAATGTCACTTTTCAACACAAATCACATATACGTGCAGTACTACTTTGATAGAATCAGTCAATTAATTAAAATAATCAACAGTAAGATTACAGAATCCTTCATGAACAACACGTGTGGATTGTCTGTTAATATTTTGTTGTTGGCCCTGTAGACATCTTTATTCTCTGAATCTGATAGATACATTCTCCATGATCATTGATAGAAGAAGAAAAAAAATAAGAAAACACAGAAATAATGGAGGTAATACTAATGGTAGTAGGACTATCAGTTTCATTTCTTAAACCGTTAGCAGCACTAGAAGATCAACCCGAGGAGTTGTGGCAGAAGATTGGGACTTGCAAAAGCAGCATCATTGTTGTTTATGTTAGTTCTTTGGGCTGGTCATTGTTTGGGGAGGAAGCAGGTGATGGTGATGATAACGAAGCTTTGGGCCATTTCTTGTTTATGTTAGTTCTTTGGGCTGGTCATTGTTTGTACTTAAGGCTGGTCCGACAATTAAATATGGTCAGACTAGTCTGATATAATATTTTCTCAATATACTATCATAAGAGCCCATTTTCCATGTCCTTATCAATTTCGTATTAGTATTCCGTTTCCATATAACATCCAGTTTTTTTTGCTTCTATCATTTTAAATTTGCACATTCATTAATAAAAGTTTTGAACATTTTATCAACAATTGTGTAGAAGTAAAATCAATTGACATTTTGAGATGCATGTATATTAGAGATATGTTAGGATACTAAAGATACGGTAAATATCTTTAGAAAAATATTAATAAGTAGGATATATTATTATCTTAGGGAAATAATATCTTATGATATATTTCCATTAAGTATTAGATTAATATTAGCAATAAGATATTATGGAGATAACTTCCTAGTAGGAGTCAAGTTTATAATTGCTATATATATTGTGCTCATGGTTCATTATTGAACACAACTTAATAAAATCATATTATATTTTCTCTCCTCTCATAAACTTATCATGGTATCCAGATGAGGTTAGATCTTGAGATCGCCTATACTAATTTTTTCCCCTGCCGGTGTGTTAAAAAAAATAAAAAAAATCAAACTCACCGGTGGGACTCGTATGAATACAAATTTCTTTTCTCAATGATTATGTGCGTGGCTTTCATAAAAGTTGAAGCTATTTGCAATTTTGAGAAGATGCGCTGCTAAAGAGAAGCATGATATCCTTGATGATTTGGCTTGATGTTTGGTGTTGATGTTGGTTTATGGTGGATTATATAGACTTTTACGAAGAAGTGAGCATTGCTATATTTTTTCAATTTTTTTTTAATAAAATCGACTCACCTTGTGTTATTAGACAAGGACTTGGTTCTCCTTGTACCATAAAACATGGATTTATATTATCGATTCTCCTTGTATCGTGAGACAAGGTTTATATGATTTGAGCACGATTTTGCTCTGGAAAAACCAATGGATTTGAGCTTAGTTTTACTCCGAAAAACTATTATTGAATTGACAGGTTCGAGAAGAATGACGTTCCTGTTCAGATGATATTATTGGGTCCAACAAAAATGTTGTTCCAATTATACTGCAAATTGAAGGGTTCGAAAAGAATGGCGTTCCCCGATTTTGCTCAAGAAAACAAAAATGTTGAAGACGATAACAACAAATTTGTGTATCGACTTCAACGAAAAGAAGTTTCAGTTCATTCGATTGATCTGCAACTATTATTGAATTTTTTCTCCAATCGCAACGTTCGTGTTACTGCCGTTGCGATTGCGGGAGGGTATTAGAGATATGTTAGGATACTAAAGATACGGTAAATATCTTTAGGATAATATGAATAAGTAGGATATATTATTATCTTAGGGAAATAATATCTTATGATATATTTCCATTAAGTATTAGATTAATATTAGGAATAAGATATTATGGAGATAACTTCCTAGTAGGAGTCAAGTTTATAATTGCTATATATATATATTGTGCTCATTGTTGATTATTGAACACAACTTAATAAAATCATATTATATTTTCTCTCCTCTCATAAACTTATCAATATATTAGAAATAAATTTGAAAAGATACCACACAACTATATTTTTTCTTTTAAATTAGTTAGTCAAAAACCCCTATACCAAATTATAAAAGTTTGGCCAATTGAAAATACCTGAGAACCAATAGTAAATCGAAAAGTAGCCAATTTCCAACTTGTGAATGTACTAGCTTTAATTTGCAAGAATGGTCACTCTCAGAGTCTCAGTCTCACACTTTTATGGACTAGGTCGGTTATCATGTCTTTGCATGAAGCTATGTGGGGGCAGAGACAATCAATACCAGATTCATCATCCTTCTGCTTCTCAGCTCTCCAGTATGTATACACATCTTACGATTTTACATGCTAAAACCATTTCATGTATGTCACAGTAATCGCACTATTAATATTTAGAAAAAATTGACTGGAATAATCCCAACTATTATCATTCCACTCAAAATAATCATAACTATGGGTTATTCCAGAGTAATCCAAATTATTGGAAGTACCTTCTCAAAATAATCCAAACTCTTAATTCTACTATGTATAGTAGTCCCAAAATGGATCATTGAAATAGTTTGGATTACTCTAGAATAAGTCATAGTTTGGATTATTTTAAGCGGAACGGACATAGTTGCGATCATTCCAGTCAATTTTTCCTACTATTTAAATCTATTAAAAACAATGAAAAAAATTGTAACACATCCATACTCTAGATTGAGCTTAGCTCTCCTCCATAAGTAAGAAAATGAACAGTGAGACACAGACAGAAGGGTGGAGAGAGATATTAGAAACGGAGAGAGATAAAAATGGGGAGTATGATAGTTATGGAGGTAGGACCTAAGATTTTAATGTCGAAGTATACCTTATATTATGTTGACAGGGCACGATAACTCGATACGGACCTGACATGAAATTAATTATCGGGTTTTGGGTTATGAATTTCAAGTTTTCAACACGTTTAAGTAAATGGGCTACGTCGACCCGACACGTTTATTAAACAAGTTCGGTTAGGGTGGAACTCCTTAACACGAAATCGACACGACAACCCATTTATTTACACGAATTGCATTGTTTTAAATTAAAGTTTTTCCTTATGCCATTTGACCTTCATTCGTTTAATTTTGAAGTTAGTTTATTTGTTTTTAGTTTTATACGCTATTAGAACATTCTGAGTGCACGTATCTCCGATGATGATCTCAGTACGTATGGGAGTAACCCTAACCTCAACACCAGAGTAACCATCTTCAAGCTCTCTAGTGAGAGCTTCATTCAATTCAGCGTAGAATACTCCATCAACGATAAACTAGTTTTGACATTATTGAAATCACAGTGAGAGAGAGAGAAAGAGAGGTAGAGGTGGTGAAGATGAATTTGTTTTAGTATGCGTGTGAGAGAGACGAAGGAAATTAGGGTTGAAGATGTTTGAAATAATGCTCAGGGGATATTGGGCGGGAAAATAAAACAAAATTGATCGAGCCTAAGAAGCCAGTCCAGTTAACAGAAAGCCGGATCATCTTACTGTTAACTGGTCCTGCCTTTGGAGAGCATGACCAATTTCTCAAATCCAGATTTTGGCCGTTTTCACTACTAATTAACTGGTCCGGGAATGGTAAGGCGGGATCAATTCTATAGGAAGGTTTTTTCCCACTAGTGACATCATGCATTTAATTGTAGTTTAATTCTTGATTGTTATTGAAATGTCGTAATTATTTTTAATTTATTTGTGATAGGAGAAGATTAAGAGTATGGTGGAGTAGTTGGTAAAACACTCAATTCCATATGATTAGAGGGTGTTTGGTTGGGCTTTTTTTAATGGTATGGAACGGAATGAGATCCTTTCCATTTCGGTTGTTCTTTTTAGGGTAGAACCTCATAACCAAGGGATTCCATTTTCACCCCATCCCCTTGGAATCGCAATCCCCTCTCCTCCCTAAGTTTCTAACACCATCACCTACTATCAAACCCTAGTTGTGTTGAAGTAAGAGCGAGGGCGACCTTTGTGCCATAATTTCTGGCGACCGACAACCATCGACGTTTGGCTGGCGTCCTCCGACCTCTGACCACGACTACAGACCACCTTCCCTCAAACCTAGGTATATATTTTTATTTATTATTTTGTTTTTCATTAAAATTTCCAGTGTGCCATTGATATCGTAAAGCATATATTATGTTTATGCATTATGCTGTTTGATACGTAACCAGGGGTTATTTATTTAATACTTCCTCCGTTTCTCAAAGAATGTTACATTTGCATAGTAAACACTAATCACGAAGTTCACTTTGATCGTTGATTGTGATTTATATAGTTATGTGGGATCTTGTTGGATTCTTCTTGATTAATATCTACTTCTATAATTTTTACAAATACACAACTTGAGATTATAACTCAGAAGTTTGCACTGACATGCGTGAAAACAAGAAGCGTAATAATTTATGTGAAACAAAGGGAGTATAAAACCAAGGATTGGTTGCAATTGGGTTTGGTTTTCTTTTTTTCTAATTTCAATTCAATATGAGTTGTTGGAGCTTTGATATGAATTGTTCATTGTTCTACAGTTTAATATATCAATTTCATATGAATTATTTTATTTTTATACATTTCTTTAATAACTAGTATAAGTTGGAGTATAAATGTAGTAATATGCATTGGGTTGCTTCAATTCTATGCACAATTCACGAATTTATTTGCCGATTGAAATAAAAATTAGACATGGAATCTGTTAGGAAAAGATTTGCATTGAAATATCTATTTGCCGATTTACCAAGAAGAAAAAGAAGAAGGAAATATGATATATCTTTTACTGAAGATTTTATCTTATTTGATACTCCCTCCGTTCCCATTTGATGTTCTCATTTGGAATATAAGCGAAAACCAATGCAAATTGAGGTGGTGAGAATCTATTTAATTTTATGTTACTTCCTTCGTTTCTTTTTAATTGCAGAGAGAGAAAAAAAGTGGGTGATTGGGAAATAAAATATTCTTAAATGGGTCATGTGTGTAAGATAAAAAATAAAAAGTGTTCTAAATATTTGGTTGTTAAAGGATAAGATGGGGAAGTAAATATTCTTAAAATGGAAAAGATTCAAAGTAGGAAAAACTTTTTGAAACATCCCAAAAAGAAAAATGGGAACATCAAATGGGAACGGAGGGAGTATATCTTTACCGGTTTATTACTATCTTTTCTGATTTTCTTATCTTGTATTTGACGGCGAGTGAAGGGTTTTATTAGGGTTTTCTTGTACTATAAAATGAACTATTAGGCTATCATTTATTTAGTATGAAGTACATTCAATACTCCTATTCGTAATCCTCTAGTTTTTCCATTGAAGATTAAAGAAAGCTTTTTGGATCCCCCAAACCGTGGACGTAGGCCAAGTTGACAGAACCACACTAAATCCTCCGGTCATTATTTATACTTATTGTCCCTTTTCTCATTCATATTATATTGTCGATAATTTTTTCGACACTAATCAAACACAATCACCCTCATTTCACAACAAATCCATTCCAAGACTGAACCAAATAGTATAAATGTATATAGAATCCATTACAGGATTAAACCAAATAGTTTGAAACTGATATGAGATTCTGGATCCATACCACCCTAATATAGACATACATACCAATCCATTTTAGTTCAGTGAACCAAACAGGCCCTTAGAATGTGGTAAAATAGTGGTTAGAACTCTTTCTTTCACATGGGTTCGTAACTTTATATTGACAACATTTATAATTTTTCCTTATAATTATATCATTGACAAAATGTAATTGAAGAAGGAGGAGCGCGACGTGATGACCTACAATTCTTACTTACGCCTTTCAATATATAAGTTAGCAAATATTATAGTCAAGGTAAGCTATAATTTGTAAGCTCTTTAAAATTTGACATGTTCTTAAAGAATCAAAAGTTGTATGGTTTTCACTTTTAATTTGTTGCAAGGTTCTGTCTGATACTTACTACTGTATAATGATTTATGGAATTTATATAAACTTATTTTTTTCAAAAATGAATTAAAATAAGTCGAACGCATGCGAGCTTATGTATGCATCTTCAACTATTACATATTATTCAGGGGATAGGATGAACTAAGATAGAAAGTATATGTTTCTTAATGAGTTCGGGCGATCCATGACCATCTCCATGTTGGTAGGCACATTGCGAAGTGCGAGCAAGATTGAAGGCTGTTTCTATGAAATCTTTCGAAAAGGGAGTCTCATTATCAATTTGTATCTTGTTTAGCTTTTTCCAGCTCTCATCAATCAACTTCTTCAAGTGTTTACGTGCATCTTCGTACGATTTACCTGTTTGCTTTGCATAACATGATATTGCATTTGCTGTTTCTCCTCTTTCAGCTTCAGCCTGCACCAAAAACAAACGTGATATTGCATTTGCATTTGCTTAATTACGACTAGCTTCATAGACTTAATACAAGTCCTTCTAATTGTATTGTATATACGAATATACCTCGGAGGTTGCGAGGTCGTTGGAGAGCCGAAAGATCATGGAAGGCAAACGTAAAATGTCAAGGCTGTTGTCTAAGCAATGTAGCGCCTCTGGAGTAATTTCTGGACTCACAAGGAAAAATGCATGCGTTAATGCAACAGTGCCTGAGATTGACACCCATCCATTGTTCATGTACTCCTCATATGTTGGTGTTTGTTTATTGTGGCACCACTTTGCTTCCACTAAAAATGCTTTACACATATCTACCCACTGCATACACATAGTTCAATTTAATCTACTTTAGTATACAGAAAGTAATCATACAAGGTAACTCTTACCTAATAAACCTCTGCTTGATCAAGGTTGGTTCGTGACGCTTTTTTGTTTCTAATTTTTAGGTCTTTTTGAAACCTAAGAACCGAAATATGGATATCAAAAATAGTTATTTCGAATTTTTTTTTTCAGTTTTCAAATTAAACATGAATAGTAATACGTATACGGAGGATTGATTTTAATTTTAATACACAACATACTTCTATATCATATAGGTTCCAACTTTCAAAAATCTTAAAACCGATCATCGGAAATTATATTGAAAATGTCTTTAGTTTTTACATTTCATACGACATATAGAGCATCCGCCAAAATTTGTGACTACCTTATAAAGCTGAACGGTCCTAGTTCTTGGACTTTACTACCGTTTTGTGGGTGCTCGTCCGAAATTAGCGACAAGTAATAGCTTACCCCAATCACCCAATAGTTGTTAGTTCCTAATTTTAGCTATGTATATATTTGATTACCAATAAAATAATACTCCCAAACTCTAGGCTGAGAGGTCTAGATTCAATTGCACCGTACTCTTCTTTGTGGGATTTTCTCTTATCCCCCTCAAGAACGAGTTATTCTCCTTACTCAAAAAAATGTAACTTGTCACACAACATCGTTACTTAATTAATTTTTACCGAATATTACTATGTGTCTGTGTCATTACTAATATGGTATAGATCTTGCAATAGTACTTACTGCTTTCTTAAGGGAAGGAATACAATTTAGACCCTTTTGCTTGAGGATTTCATATCCTATCTCGTTAACACTGTTATATAAAGCAAGGAACGTTAATTTCATGTAGTCTGGAAGATTGTCGATAGCATTGATATTCCACCTGCATATCAGATATATTATATTAGCCAATATGTTAATATTACAAGATAGATGCTTTGATAATAAAAAGAAAGTAAATAACAAACCTCTCAAGAGCAATGGTGAAGTGTTCAAGCTCATCTATGTGACCATAAACATCATAGATATCGTCAAGAATGGTAATGAATTTATATACTTTAGTTAAAGCCTTACGACAGAAGCCGAGTTCAGGTTTAGATGATGAAGTTGTACCAATGCCCCAAAAAAAGCATTCCATTATTCTATCCCTCACAAAGTTCAACTTATCTGAAAGCCCGACATCCTTCCACCACCTGTAGATTCATAGTCATTACGAGTGATCTTTGAAATACTAGCTTAGTATTTATTAAGGATTTGGCTCTATGGAACATCTATCACATGTGAGAGTCCCACATTGATAAATTTGGAGAGAAAGGTTCGCCTGATAAAGCTAAGGGGCTATTCCCCTTATTGCCATATATATAGCTTTAAGGTGGAATCTCCTTTGAACGCTCATTAAGCTGTGCTGCTTAAGGAATTCAATATAGAATATTTGCATAAGTTCGGGATTTGTAGGCCGTAATAAATGATTCTAGCGGTAATACATTTTGATGTAGTTTATGAGAAAAGAAAGCTCAATTTTTATGTCCATGGTAAAGAGAGTCCGATGCTAAACATTTTTTCTTGTAGTTATATCTATTACCACTTTACATGTCATATGAAGTGAAAACGATTTTTTTAATAAAACAAGATCATATCTTATTTCCATGCATGCTAATGTGTCCCAATTATTATTCCGCCATTTTGTACTACCTACTAGACGGACCATTAGAAACTTAATTAGAATAGCGATGGGTTATTGTAACACATACACCATAGAATTTTGCCAATTTTACCTGAACATCTCATGGGCGTCCTCTTGATGCATTACTTGCGTCCTATTAAAGCTGAACGTAGCAAGTTCAAGTAAAGCTGGTATGTTCTTGTTAGACTGTATCTCAATATAGTGTCGAGTTTCGAGCCCTGGCATTCTATAACGTAGTGGAAGCTCTAATGTGTAATTCACATAATCAATAAGGAGTTTGTCTTCTTCCTTGTTCGAGCAAACATTAATTAGATGCTTCGTAGTAAAATTTTTGGCCTCATCCAAAAGATGCTCTCCTTCATAAGCTAGGTATGAAGCTTCATACAAACTTATCATTCCTTTGATGTCATTGCTTAAGGAGGCCATAAAGTTACCTTTTTGATCCATGAATTTCTTAAATATGTCTGTTGATCATCATAAAAACCACACACATCCAAATATATTAGCTAGCCAGAAAAAGAAAGTATGACAACAAGTAATAACAATAAGTCCATAACATAGAGGAGCGGTCATAAACTCGTGGTTCTTAACCATTTGAAAGATTGTTTGATATTACTTGAATTATCTAAACAAACGATAGACATATATGTGATCCACGGATCACGGACGATTGTAATAACAGTACAAGCAATGCACACAAGAAAGTTTGTAAATTAAAAAAAAAAAGAGGAGAACACTATGCATCATTCTTTACTTTAATTTTAGCCCGTACATTACACAAGTTTGAAGAACACATACCTTGAGACACCAAAAATCCAGTTTGCCTAAAAAGTCTGAACCCAAGAGCAGTAACATGAAGATCCAGTTCCAAAGCAGCAAAATTGGATACCACTCTACTTAATGCACATTTTATTTCCTTGCCAAATTGATTTCCAAGACCTGATCTTTGAATTTCATCAATAAGCTCAAGGATCACCACAGGTTCCAATCCTTCATCATCCACCATATTCTTTACCTCAAAAGTTAATCCCTCTATTTTCGCATACTCGTCCTACATCATGCATATAAGAAATGAGACAAGGTACCATGTTAATTGGGTATACTCCCTCTATTCCATAAAATGCTCCTATCATGTTTATATTTTTATCACCAAGTAAGGTTTGGTCTAGTGGAAAGGAGTGAGTCTTCCAACTTTGAGGTTGGGACACTTTGAGAGTAGGATTTCCCTTGTCATTCCTCCGCTCTCAAAATGTTTATCCCAATAGGACCCGAGCAGGGTCTGGTCCACTTCTTATCCAATAAAAAGAAACGGAGGAAGTAGATATTAATCATATTTATGGAGATTACTCAAATGAAACTTTTACACTTGTAGCTTTATTACTTCCTCCGTTTTTTTAAAGTGATAGACTTGTTTTTTCACGCTTATCAAGGAAGCGATTTAAGGGTGTAAAAGACTAAATTTTTCGATGAAATTTTAATACAAGCAAGAATGAGACTCTATATTACTTGTGTTAAAATTTCATCGAAAAATTCAATCATTTACATTCTTAAATCGCTTCTTTGATAAGCGTGAAAAAACAAGTGTATCACTTAATAAAAAACTGAAGAAGTATATGTTATTTGGTAAGTGTGGAAAATAACTATGACTTAAATACAATTAATTTTTAAATTGTGTTTTTATATTTTTAAAATATTCTTTATGTTCATTTCACTATAAATATCCCCATATTTTTGCACGGGTTTAAAACTAATTTTCTTTAGTAATAAAAAGTTATGGTCTTACTCACTATCCTCACATTCATTTAAAAATTATTCCACTACTCAGAAGTATCAAATTAACTTCAATTTTCAACAAAAATGACTCTTACTAACGTTTTTAGATAGGGTAGTCACTGAGACATACAGCACAATTTTTAAGTCTATTAAAATTAAATGGGGCAGCCATTTACATATTGTATATGTAAGAAATAAAAAGAGACGGGGATAACCTGTTTGTCGAAGTCATCCCTCCTCAAAGACTGGACGAACTCAGTAGTCCAAATGCTGGGTTTATAGTCAGTCATACGTCTATCTGGTGTTGTAGGACTTAGGATTTCAGGTCTTGTAATTGCCTGCAACTGCAAATTATGCAACATTTTAAGGCCATAACTATCACTTCTTACACTTGTTGATGATGGTTTGACTTGCGTAAAGAAATGATGGTAAGTGGGTGCAAATATGTAATATGTGCTAGCCATTTTATTTGCAACATTCATTCTGAAAGATTGTAAGTGTTTGTTGTATATTTCAACTGTAAGCATTACAGGGTATATATAGAGTTAGCTGTTTGTGAAAGTGGTGACAAGGAATCATGAAATTGTATGAAGTAAAAGTATTAATCAGAAGGATATTATATTAAAGACATAAGATTACAACCAAACAGGGAAGATGCTTCCTCATATATATACAAGGAAGATACCAATCACAAAGGATATGATATCAATCAAGTTACTATTTCAAGAGAAGGTCAAATAAATATACAAGCAAAGTGTGCTAGTATCGTCTTACCGATAATCATGTGATAATTAGGTGGCCCTAACTCAATTTGTATATTAGTAATACATACTAGATCTTGAAGTACCTTTCTGCAAGTCTATCTTTTACATAATTAACACGTTTCACCAGTCCAAAAAACAAAATCGATTGGTGTGCTCTTAAGCAGGATATGGAAAAAGTCTATAACCTAATTGAATGGAACTACTTAATTTGGGACTGCCTATCTCACTATGGCTTTTCCCTCTAAGTGGATTGACTTAATAAAGTAGTGTGTCACTACTATTTCTTACTCTGTTAAAGTTAATGGAAGAACAACCAATTGTTTCCACCCGACTAGAGGTCTACGACAAGACGATCCTTTATCTCCCTATCTCTTTATCATATTATGGAGGGGTTCATTAGGCAACTTTCCGCAACTACAAAATGCAAGGCAAGTGGCATAGGGTTCCAAGTGTGTCCAAAGACCACTAAGATTCCCTGTCTCTTGTTTGTAGATGACAGTATCTTGTTTTGTAAAGCTTCAAAGACATGTTGCTCCGACCTTAAAGCTAGCTATCATTGACACTTTTTGTAGTAACTTGGACCAGCTTGTAAATTTTCGCAATTTATGTGTCAACACTTGCAAGACAGGTTTATAACCGGTAAGCTCTCGTTTCTTTTCTGGAGTATCCAGTAGGAGAGAAATGACATTATTTTTAACAACAACAAATTGAACATCCATAAAATCTACCCTCGTGCTAGACTTTACCATCATAAATAGAATATGCGAAATCACTACGATGAGTACGCTTTGAATCCTTCCTACTTATTGAATCCCTCCCCCCCCCCCCCACACACACACACACTTTGAGCTTTCTCCTAAGCCTTCTCCCAATTCCATCTTGGTCGCGTGGTCCCCTTTTCCTAGGGGCACGATCAATCTCAACTTTGACGGCTCGGTGAAACAAATAACGCATCAACTGGTTTTATTATTCGGGATCACGAAGGTCAGGTGTTAGCAACCGAAACCCACAACTTGGGCAGCACATCTGTCATTATAGCTAAAGCCACGACCCTTCGTAGAGGAGTCATCCAAGTCGCCAAGCACAATCATTCAAAAAAGAAATAAACCCTCACGTGCGAAATTATAGAAGATCCAAGAAAAAAAATGAGAAATCAATTTGGAATATTTTTTCTTTGTTTAGTTAGAAAAATCGAGGTGTTCATTATTGAGGGTACGGTAACAACTTACTAGTTATCAATGCGGCAAATGGAAAGTGGAACCCCGTGGCAAATAGGAAACATCATTGAAGATAGAAAACTCTTCCTGCAACTATTTCAGGAGTTCCGCATCAACCATATGTCGCATCAACCATGTTTATCGAGAGGGAAGTCGAGCAACTGACTGGATAGCAAATGCGGGTTATTTAGTTATAGATTCTCTTTATATTACGGATTGGAATGGTTTTAAGTTGTCCCAAATACTTTGTAATGATGCTTTAGAAGTACCCCTCGAGCGGAGGGTCTCCTAAACATCATATTCTCCTTTTTCTTACCATTATAAATAATATTGCCTAAATACACTCCATCAATCTTTACGGAATAGATTGTACAATGTTTACGAAATAAATCATTAAAAAGACCCTTACTAAAAGAGTAGCAACCAATAATAATGTAGGAAGTAGGGACGTAAACTCGCAGACAGTCAGAGAGGCAATTAGTTTAGGTTTCGAGAAGGGGGAGGGTGGAGGGAGGGGCGTAGTTTCGGGATGGCTGCAGGGGTGGGGTGAGGTAAATTAGTTTAGTTTTTTTTAGGTTATTTAACTATTTATTAATTAGAATTAAGAGTTTATTTACAAAATATATATAACCACTTCTTCGGGTTAATTGCCATTTTGACTTACTCTAAGAAATTTGGGGTAATAGATTTGCTTACTATAGAATAATAAAAAAAGTTAGCTTATTTAAGGTGAAACACTAATAACTTTGGGATGGCTGCAGGGGTAGGTCTAATTCTCATGTTAGAATAAGGGCCCAAAATTCTTCAAGACGGCCCTGCATGATTGCATGTGTTGTTTCTCCTCTTTCAATTTTAGTGACAGGATGGTTTTCTTAAGCTTACATTAATCTTGTTAGTAGCTGCATTCTTTTCCAAGTCCTTCCTGAGTGGGACTCTAATGTAATATAGATATGCTGTTCATCAGTAAGATTAGGGCTAAGTACTATAGGCCTTCACCTACATTTTACATGGTATCAAGAGCGAGAGTAACTTGAAGGTCAAGGTTAGAATGGGATATTTAGCGATAGATGTGACTTGTGATGAAGTCTATGTTGCATACTGTACAAGTCCACACGGCTTTTGTGTGAGGAAATATGATAGAATATAAAATCAATCATGAAACTTCAATCATCAGCTAAGGCTTTTGGTAGAGATGGTATTTGACATGACACGTTAGTTTTCACACCGTTTAAGATTTAGAAAAGTGACATGCATTTACTTATGTTATATTATATGTAAAAAAAGTAAAAAAAAATGGAAGCACATGTGTGTCGATGTGATCCCTCGTCAAAGACCGGACGAACCCAAGACTCTAAATGCTAGGTTTATAGTTGGTGGTACGTCTATATGTTGTTATGGAGCTTAGGATTTCAGGTCGTGTAGTAGCTTGTAGCTGCAAATTACGCAATATTTTATGGCCGTAATAACTAACACCTCTTATACTTTTCGTTCATGATTTCATGTGCTTATGTAGAGGAGAGTAAAGTATGCAAAGAGGTTGGAGTTAAAAGGAGTTAAAAGGAGGGGGTGAGGATAGGGGGAGTGTTCAACGGGAGAGGTTGGAGAAGTTTGTGAGGAGTTTAGTAGAGTTAAAGGAGGGGGTGTCGAGAGGGAGGAGTGTCTGACGAGGGAGTGCCGAGAGGTAGGAGTATAGGGAGGGAGTACTGCGATGCGGGTTGGTGGAGTTAAAGGATGAGGGTTCGACGGGAGGGGGGGTGGAGGAGTTCAATGGGAGTTCGATGAGGAGTGTCGAGAGGGTGTTTATCGTGGAGCGACGAGAATGGGGTTCGACTGGGGAGTGTCGAGAGGAAGTTCGACTGGGAGCGTCGACGGGGAACGTCGAGAGGGAGTGCGAGGAGGGGTGTCGAGAGAGGAGTTCAAAAAAGGAAGAAAAAAAGGAAGAGTTTGTTTTGATGAGCTAATAGAGTTTTATGAGTGAGGGAGAAAAAAAAGGAGTTTTAGGGGAGAGGGAGTTCGACAGGAGGAAGAAAAAGAGGAGTTTTTGAGGTGGATGTTAATGGAGTTTTTGAGGAATAAAAAGGGGAGTGTCGAGAGGGAGTTCGATTGGGAATGTCGACGGGGAGCGTCGAGAGGAAGTGCGAGGAGGGGTGTCAAGAGAGGAGTTCAAAAGAGGAAAAAAAAAGGAGGAGTTTGTTTTGATGAGTTTAATAGAGTTTATGAGTAAGGGAGAAAAAAAAAGGAGTTTTAGGAGAGAGGGAGTTCGACAGGAGGAAGAAAAAGAGGAGCTTTTGAGGTGGATTTTAATGGAGTTTTATGAGTGCGGGAGTTGTGGTGGGCGGGGGAAGTGAGGCGAAGGAGAGGAGTGTTGGAGAGAAAGGATCAAGCTGTTGATACCACGTAGAGGAGAGTAAAGTATGCAAAGAATTGTATTCTATTCATTGATGTAAAGGGGTTTAAATATACAAGTAAGAGAATAAAAGATAGCAATTCTAAACCTAATCACAAAAGGGAATCTAAGCTAAAAGATAATAAAGCTAAACTAAAAGATAAAGCTAGATATAAAAGATAATAATTAACCTAAAAGGTAAAGGATGAGCTAAAAGATAAATAAAAATAATTAACTAAAGTCTATCTTTATCAGCCTAAACATATGGTGGTAGGTGGGAGCAAATATGTAGTTTGTGCTTGCCATTTTATTTTGAATTTCCACTTTCCTAGCTTAGCTATTTATAATCTCTATACTATAAGGAAGGAGGGGGATGGACACCAAAAATAAGAAAAGGAAAAATAAATTAATTAAATCAAGAAAGTTCTCAAATCCTATCGTTAAGGAATTAAGTTTTATTTCCAATAGATTTTTAGCAAAAAATGTTTAAAAACTTCAAACTAAAATATCTAAAAAGCTACAAAGTAAAAAACAATCATAAAAAATATCAATGGTTCTATTTTTCTTGAGATCTACAAATAGACACTCATTTAGCTATATTTTTATATACTTTTTTATTAATTTTCAAATACATAAGTAATTGATTGCTCATGAGTAAGTGCATTTGATCAAATTGATCATGAAACATGATAAAGAATTTTAGGATGATCATGGGCAAAATGCTCTAAATGACATCTTTCATTAATCTTAGTAAGATTTTTTTTTCTTTTTTGTCGTTTTGTTTTTAAATCACTATTGCTAATCTACTCTTTAATATTTATTACTATTTTATGTATTCATATTTTTTCACTATTTAAACTCTTTTGAGATTACAATTACACTCTCTAAAAAAACAAAATGACTAAAACTTAACGATTATTTTAAAAGTAGACTTCACTTGAGAAATTACAATATGGTTTCTCCTAAATCATTACTATTCTTCCGCACAGGCACACATCGCGTGCATATAAGACTAGTTATATATGATGTCAGCATCCCCCACCAAAATAAATTAATAATTTAATCCCTATTTTTTTGTGGCAGAAATGAATCATTTTCATTGGCTTGCATACCTAGTACTAATTGACGTGTTTTTTGCAAGATGTCACGCTTCATTCTAAGAGAGTGATGTTTTTGTTGTATTATTGCACTTCCACTAAGAGCATTGCAAGGTATATATAGTTACACGTACGAAAACAAACAAATACAAAAACTAAACCTAAGAGAAGACCTAATTTAAAACATGGGTATTTAATATAAGTCGCATACAAAAACAAAACTTTTTTTTTATCTTGAAATACCGCAAGGAAACTTCTTCATAGGCAAAGTACCCTTATAAGAGCCTATTTTCCATGTCCATATCAATTTCGTATCAGTTTTTCCATTTCCATGCAACACCGATCTCTGTTTTTTACCTCTATCATTTCTAATTTGCATGTTCATTAAAACTTTTGAACATTTTATTTATCAATGATTGCGTATAAGTAAAATCAAATGACATTTTGAAACAAATATACCGAAAATAAATTAAAAATAGGAAAAATTGACTAGAATAATCCAAACTATAGCCGTTCCGCCAAGAATAATCTCAACTATGGTTTATTCCTGTATAATCCCCACTACTGGGGAGGCCCCCCACAAATACATCATAACCTGAAGGGAACCTGTTTAACAATGCCATATTTATTTGTTGTTTTCAATTTATTTATTTATTTTCAAATTTCCCTCCCTTTTACCCCTGCTTCCCCATCTGAATTTATTCCTAGCCATCACTCCTCCCATCGCCACCAGCCGCAGCCACCACCCCTCCCCTCGCCACCAGCCGCAACCCCGCCCAACAGCCACCACCACAGAACCATCCTCCTCTCCCAACTCCATCCCAACCAACCCACCTCCATAATACAAATGCTGAGCCACCTCTCACCAGCCGGCCACCGTCGTTCAAACCGAAGCCACCTCCCACTAAGAGGGGATGAACTCAAGCAGAGGAGATGAACTCTGAGTCGACCACCGTCGGTCAAACCTGGCCGCAACCTGTTTCTTCTTCTCCTCCCTCCTTTTTGCTGAAAGCCCCTCCTCTTTCTCTTCTCCTCGATCTGCTTTTCTCTTTCTCCCGCTAACACCATAACAATTTACAGCATGCCTGCCCAGCCAACCGGCCACCACCAGGTCGAGCCACAACCACGCCACAAACGACTAATTCAAGGCCAGATCAGAAATGCGAAGATGAGCGGCGAGAGCGTTGATTTTGAGGCAAGCAACTTGACTGGCAGCTTCATACAAAAGCTTCGCCGTCGTTTTTGGAAGGAGGAGTTAATGGTGGTGATCGAACTCGAGCAACTTGCTCTATGAAGCTGAAAACGACGAAGAGGAGATAAACATGGAGCAAAGGGTTGTGAGGAAGGGTGGCTTGGTGGGGATGGAGTGGTGGTGGTGGTGGTTGGGAAAGGGTTAAAAAGGAGAGAAATAAAAAGAAAATTATTTTTTTAATTGAAAGTTCAAAATTTACCTGATTGACCGATTTTAAGTCACCTTGGTGTATTTGTAGAGGACTTCCCCCATAGTTGGGTTTATATATGAATAACTCATAGTTGGGATTATTATTGGCGGAATGGTCATAGTTTAGTCAATTTTTCCTTGAAAATATCCCACGCGATTATATTTTTCCTTTCAAGTTAGTTAGTCGAATATATATATATTACTAAAGCAAAATCCAATTTGCCACATGTCGCAAGCATGAAATTTCGGATGCCACGTGTCGAAGAAGCAATAATCTGTCCATGTGTCTTCTTTGATCCCTTGCAAAATAAATAATTGATTGAGGGTTAATTAGGGGAAACCTCCTTAAAGTCCGGATTCTATGCTCATAATTAGGCAATATTCCTTGCCATCTAAGTAGGTAATTTATTGCTATAAGAAATATTGGCTTTTAAATTCTTATTATTGCCATTTATCAAACGCAATTTACCTGATTTATTTGTTTCCATTTATAATTCGAAATTCAGCAGATTTTTTGATCAAGAAATATCATACGACGGTTTAATTTAGGCACCCATTATGCAATATTTTTAGTGAATCTTCATACTTGCCTAATATTGTAATTAGTTACTTGCATAGGTTAATTACTTTCTTTTAATTATATATTACGGTCAATATTTCCTCTATGGTTTTGTGAATTAAACTATCATATAAAGGCAAAAAGTTACAATTAGTCCTTACACCATTAACGTCATTTTTGCCCCATCTTTTGTTGGACAAACCACACCATGAGTAAACAAATTGTCCGAGTCAGTTCTTTGTCTATTGAATCTACAATATATGTTATTTAAGTGAGGATAATTAGGTTATGGGAAAATCAATTGCTGACGAATTTAGGTGAAATTGATTCGATCGAAGTAGTTTTGATTGATGAACATGTATTGTCTTTTTTGCTGTTTGTTCTTTAATATTTACATTATTTTAAAATTTTGTGTCATATTAATTTATTGATTTTCCTCCATGTTTATTGTAGGGAGACAAAATTGATGTTTGCAAAATTTGGATCGTCAATGCCAACTTATCAATATCAAGGACATAACCAAAGTGAAGAAATTTTGCACCATTAAGATTCGAATAGTACGTGTTTGGGAAATAACAAAAAAAATTAGTCTTTCTGAAGTAAGTTTTATTGAAATGGTGTTAGTTGACAAACATGTAAGCAAAACTTTATTTTTATTTAGCTTGAACTTAAATTAATTTTTTATTATCTATAAACTGTTTATATAAAACATATTATTTTCAATTTTAGGGTGACAAGTTTAAGCTTATGGTCGTAAAAATTTGATCAAAGTATTCAAGCCTATGATAGTTGAGGGAGAAGTTAGGGATATATCAAAATTTCTAATTCTTAAAAGCACTGGATTAGAACAAGCAACAAGACATATTTGAAGGATTTCATTAAACTATTAAACTACTATGATGATTTGTGAAGATACGTCCATTCTGCTTTATGGTTTCGATTTTATTCCCTTTGAAGATATCCTCTCTAAGAAAATTTATGATGTTTATTGTTTAGGTAGGCACTTTTTATTCATTCGTTTGTCATTTTATCATGTTAATTCGTTTTTTATTGTTTTGTCATTTTTTATGTATTTATAATTCATGAAATGTAATCCTTATTGAATAATAATAAATTTACTTCCTCCTTTTTTTTTACATGCAACAATTGGGAATATTTGTGAGAGGTAAAATATTCAATTGTTGCAACTATAAAATAACGGAGGAAATATTTTATTCTTTTTTCATATTTATATTTAAATTCCATTATTTAATATAGTCTTTTTTCAGTTCTTTATGCAATCTCATAGTTATTCTAAATGTTCATGTACTCATTATTTGTTAATAAGAAGTTACAATTATTATTTTTTTGTAATATTTGTTTCTTTTCTTTGATTTTGTTTAATACAATGTCGTTACATAATTATCTTTTAGTTTGTTAATTATTTTGAAAATTTTGATAATCTATGTTAAAATTGTGTCGTATATAATTACATAGATTATAATTTATTGTTTTACATGTATCTAATTAATCTTCTCATGTAGCCAAGCGAAAAATTAAATTGTTACTGTATATTGATTTTAATTTTAATAAAATATTAACCGAATAATTAAAGTGTTATTTTATAAAAATGTTTACAATACTTTTTGTAATTTAATTATTTTATGTTTTAAAAAATGGTGTTTTTGAATAATTTTGAATTTACTTTTAATTTTTTTTTAATTACCTTTAAAAATCTTTTTCGGTAATGGCAGTTTTCGTTTTTTAAGAAACTAAAACTGTATCACGTTATTGTATTTTGGAAGACATTTCCTAAATAATAAAGGTACTTTCTTCTCCAAATCTTTATGATTTCCGTTTTTTGTTATAAATCTTTTTTAATTCGGTTATTCCTTAAATTCTGTAGGTTTTCTTCTTTTAAAAAGATTTTGAAAAATCTTTGTGATTTTCCGAGTTTTATGGTAATTTTTTTAAATTATTCAATTACGGTTAAGCTTGGCAAACATTTCCTCAGTTAAGTAGATATTTTTTGGTTAACTGATTTTATTTATTCTATTTGCCTAATTTTATAGTTTTTCATTTTTAGTGTGAAAGTAATCAACAAATGATGTGAATAGTTAGCTCAATTTTAAATTGTTTCTTATTTTTAAGACGTAAATGGAGTAATTATTTTATTTGTTGTTATTTTAAAACTATTGCATAATAATAATATCATTGTGACTTTCTTCTTTTAAATTCGGTTATTCCTTAAATTCAGTAGATTTTCTTCTTTTTAAATAGATTTTGAGACATCTTTTTGATTTTCCGTTCCTTATGGTTAAACTTTTTAAATTATTCAATAAAATTTATGTTTGGCAAACATTTCCTAAGTTAAGTAGAAAATATATTCTTAACAGATTTAATTTATTCTCTTTGCCTAATTTTCGAGTTTTGCATTTTTAATGTGAAATTGATGAATAAATAACGTGATGCATAATAGGAATTAAAAAATATTTCATATTTTTAAGACTTAAATGGAGTAATAATTTTATTTGTTATCATTTCAATATTATAGCTCACGTGATATTAGGTGAAGAAGTTAGTAGGATATAAGTTGGTAAAATGGTACTTCCTTCGGGTTTTTTACTTGCATCATTTTTCATTTTTGAAATTTGCAAATTACTTGCATCATTTCTGCTGATGGTTGTTTCTCGAATTTTTTTCTAATCTATATATATTACTAACGCAAAATCCAATTTGCCACAGGTCGCAAGCATGAAATTTCGGATGCCACGTGTCGAAGAAGCAATAATCTGTCCACGTGTCTTCTTTTGATCCCTTGCAAAATTAATAATTGATTGATGGCCTAATTAGGGGGAATCTCCTTAAAATCCGGATTCTATATTCATAATTAGGCAATATTCCTTGCCATTTAAGTAGGTAATTTATTGCTATAACAAATATTGGCTTTTAAATTATTATTATTGCCATTTATCAAACACAATTTACCTGATTTATTTATTTCCATTTTTAATTCAAAATTCAGCAGAGTTTTTGGTCAAGAAATATCCTACGAGGGTTTAATTTAGGCGCCCATTATGCAATATTTTTAGTGAATCTTCATACTTGCCTAATATTGTAATTATTTACTTGCATAGGTTAATTACTTTCTTTCAATTATATATTACGGTCAATATTTCCTTTATGGTTTTTGTGAATTAAACTATCATATAAAGGCAAAAAGCTACAATTAGTCTTTATATTAAACTGCATTTCTATTATATGTGATACAATTCCAATTAGTGGTTCTTATATTCTTTTACGTTTTTGTATATAATCCTTTGGAAAAGTTGCTAAAAAATACCTTATTTGTTACAGTTTTGTGATAAAATACCTTATATAATTATTTTTGTGAGAAAATCCCTTATATGTCATTTTTTTTATCAAAATGCACATCTTTTTTGTTTGATTTTGGCTAAAAGTCAAACTTTTGGACATTGTCCCTCTAACTTTTCGTTCATTTTTGCGTAAAATATTTTGACCTTCTTCTTTTTAATGTATGTGTCTCCGGCACGCAAAAAAGAGGACGCAAAATTTAAGAGGTTCAATGATTGAAAGTTTGACTTTTTAACTAAAATTTGACAACAAGGTGTGCATTTTGATAAAAACTGACATAAAAGTTGTTCTTTCACAAAAAAAATATATAATAAGGTGCATTTTTTGCAAACTTTCCCAATCCCTTTTTAAATTGGTGGTAAAATTACTTCTTTTCCATTTTTTTACATCAATTTTGTTTCTAATTTCTTATACGTGTAATACTAATCAATAAAGCGATACTTTATTTATTTAAATTTAAATTTCATTATGAAGCAATTTCATCAACCCTATAAAGTCATTAAACGTCAGTACATATGTAAGAAAAGTTTGTGTATCTAATTCCTATTATGTTACACAATTTTTTGTAAACTCTAATATCTCTTAAATTAATGAATTTAAGGCCACGTACATTTGTCTAAATATTTGGTTGTGAATTATTCACAATGTATTCTCATATATTTTTTCATTTCACAACAACATTTTACATAATTTAATATTATTTTTCATTTCAAATGAATTTGTTAAAAAGAAAGAAAGAGGGAAGAGTTACAGAAAAGTGTGAGGGAAGGATATGATCTTTCGAATGACATATGTAGAGGAATGAGAGCTAAGAGAGACTAAGAGAGGGAGGGAGAATCGATGAAATGAGGATTTTTGAAATGGTCGTCTAGAAGCAAAAGGAAGAGAATTTGGTGAGGGTGAGAATGTGAAAAGGAGACAGGTAATACTAAAGTTAGACGTAAGGACTAATAAACATAGTACTTATGAAGATATAAATTGTATGTTAAATTTCAGATTTGTTCGTATTATGGTATAATTTTATCCTAATTTTTAGTCTGTCTATTTTTATTTGTTATGTTGATGTTTCGTCACTATTGATATACAATTTATCCCAGCTTATTCCTACCATTCTATACAAATAAATTATATGTATCTTTTTATTTGATATGTTAAATATGTTTGACATTATTCATATACATTTTGTAGAAACTTTTATTTTACCATTGTATAAAGTCAAAGTTAAAATATTATAGAAATTTTCTTTTGCGTAAAATATAGGCATTTTTGATAAATTACTTTATGTTAGAGTACTATCAGACTATTATTATATTAATTTAGGTTTTTTTTGTATACAGATTACTGGCATAATATATTTAGATAAAATTAACAGTTGTTTATAAATAATATTATATTTTTAGTTAAAAAAAGTATAACCTTATATTTATATGTTAGTTTTTGGTATATATATTGTAGGTAATATATTCGTTTAATTCATGTCTATCTAATTATGTGTGCATGTATATCTCCTCCAAAACTTTAATGTCCTTTTCGTATTATAGATTAATAAAACCCAAAAATAGTACGAGTATAACTTAAATAATATTGATATATGATAATTTTATAAATCCGTATAATTGTTCACATAAGATAATTTTATTATGTAGTTTAATCTATATATTACATTAAAGCAAAATAGGTTTTGCCACGTGTCGTAAGCAGATGAATCCAAAGAAGAAGAAAAAAATTCTCAAGCATTCTAGCCTTCTCCTAGCCTCGTGTCAGCTTTAAGTGATTTTGCATTTTTTTAATTAATATTTTCGGTTAATTAGGCCAAATAAGAAGGCTTTCCCTTCCATTTTTGACGTTGACTCATTAAATAAAGCAATTTTTCTACCGAAAATCATTTGCTTAATCAATTCCTAAAATAACGTGAATTTAAAATCCTTAATTGAATCAAATACGGTATATAATTGCATGAGAATACCGAAATTAATCTTTTAATTAAAGGAATTATTTCAACCGAAAATCATTCCCTTAAATTAGGCTAATTAACAACCCATTCCCTTCCCTTTTTTACGTTGATTACTTCATTAAAGGAAAATACCCTACCGAAAATAGATAGCTTAATCTATTCCTAAAATAACGTGATATTAAAATCCTTAATTGAATCAATTACGGTATCTAATTGCAAGAGATTTGATTCCTTAATATCTTCCTAAAATATTGGCAATTAAAATCTTTCCAAAACACACATAATTACTTTCACGTCACTTTATTGGCAATTCAATGTTCGTCTGCTAAAAGCAATACCGAAATTCTCTTTAACATTAAATTAAATAGGATTTCAATGTTCCTTCCATAAGCTTATAATATCAGTTAATATTATTTGCCAAAATTAACATTCCTATATATTTTTGGTTATAATAGGTATCATATAAATGTAATAGACTTTAACATTTGATTCAAACATTAAGCACAATATTGTATCAAAAACTCAATTTTATATTATTTTCTCTTCAAGTATATGGCATCCACGCTAAACATCATGATCCCACAAGTTGTTCGGTTCAACTCTTTGACGCTTGAATCTTCATCATCTACTATCTTAGTTAGGATAATTAGACTTTGGGAAAAGCCTATGCTATCGAATTTAGTGGAGATCAGTAACATAGAAATGATTTTGGTTGATGAGAATGTAACGTTTCTTTGCCTATTTATTTGTAAATAATATAAGTGTAGCAATTATTATATTTTTATGTCTTTTTATTAATGATTTTTGTTCTATATATTTTGTAGGGAGAGAAGATTGGAGCCACTTTACCTAAGGACCTAATACTTACATTAGGTCCTTTGCTAAAAGAAGGGCAAATTAATAGGATTTGAAATTTTACTATTCGTGAGCAAGATGATGGTGTCAAACCAACTACATCCGTTTATAGAATCATCTTCAACGAGTCAACCGTTATTGAAAACATGAAATCTGGGGATTTGCCTATTATGGATTCTTCTTTTGTTCATATCCCCTTATGCTTTCAAGTGAATTTGAGACATCTTATTTACTAGGTAATGTTTTTACTTTATTTTGCAATATAAATTATCATCTAATAATGTATTATGTTAAAGTTGAACTAAAAAGTTTAATGTTTATTTTTTTCCAGATGTGTTTGGAAAGGTTTTGCCATACACTATGCAAAAATATACCCCATATCCTAGCTACTTCATTATAAATTTTGCAATTATGGACTTTGAGTAAGTCTATCTCATATAATTCAGTAACGTTTTAAAGTTATTTATATATACTTTTATATATAGTCGAGTACTGAATTATAGTTGCAATTTTAATATATTTGATTTTATTTGAAGGTACACTCGCATGGAATGTTATCTAGAAGGACAGTATGCTGAAATATTATATAGCAATATGGTTAATAGACATCCATTGAAAGACCTCTATATAATTCTACAAGGTTGAAAATTTTCATACAACCACAAAGGTTAATTATATAATATTTCAAAAAGGTCATTATTCTAAATGAATTATAAATTGGATAAATGTACACGTACATTTTAACGTTGATTTGCTCTAATTCAATATATACCTTTCCCATATAGTTATTGCAAAAAAATTCATCACTGCCAAAAAATTCTTACTTGCCAAAAGCATTTGAATATTGCAAAACAATTATTATATTTAATTGTTTGAATTTATTGAATTTATCTTGCAAAACAAAATTAAATCCCTTATTGAATTTATTGCCTTATTTATTTGTTTACCTATCATGTAACCAACTTTAAAAATAACTCTTATTTTTGACAGCTTTACAAATTTGTGATTACTTAATTAAGATTAAGATTTCCCTTAAATTAGGCCAATTAAAAAACCATTCCCTTTCATTATTTTCGTTGATTACTTTATTAAAGGAAAATTCCATACCGAAAATCATTAGCTTAACTTATTCCTAAAATAACGAGAAAATGAAATCCTTAACTGAATCAATTACGGTATGTAATTGAAAGAGATTTGATTCCTTAATATCTTCCTAAAATAACGTGGCAATATTTGGCTTAATTACAGTAATAATGTGGCTATGATAATTGCATGAGATTTGGTTCCTTAATATCTTTCACAAAAATGAAACATATATTTAATAAAGATTGCATTTATATGATAAAATATCAATTAATATTATTTGCCATAAGTCTTTTAAATTTCGTCTGCCATTAGGAAATTTTTTAAAGTCTATTGCATTTATAATATATGAATTAAATAGGATTTCAATGTTACTTCCATAAGCTTATAATATCAGTTAATATTATTTGCAAAATTTAACATTCCTATATATTTTCGGCCAAATAACAACCCATTCCCTTCCATTTGACAACTTTACAAATTTGTGACAGCTTTACAAATTTTAACTCATAAATCGAAAACTTACTAAAGTTTTCACTATTGCTAATGATACATGACTATCTAACAATGCAATATATTTATTTAATTTATTTGATTTGAAATGAAATTGATTTATCTGAAAGGAAATATAGTGTACATACTAAATAAAATGTCAATACTAAATACTTTTTCGATTTATTTATATTTATTTGATTTGATTCACCTTCCCTTAATTATTATTTTACATTTAATTTTTTGATATATTCGAATAGTATTATTTAGGTGGGGACAAATTGTTACAAATTCTATTGTATAAATAGGACAATTTTTTGCCCTTTCTAGCAACACCTAATTAATTTACCAAACACTATTATAAGTTTTATCACAATATTAAGCAATGGATCGTCAATGCCAAATTATCAATGTCAGTGACATTATGAAAGGGACGAAATTTTGCAGCATTAGGGTTCGAATAGTACGAGTTTGGGAAAGGAATGACAAAACAACCCCTTCTGAAGTAAATTCTATTGAAATGGTCTTAGTTGACAAAAATGTAAGTCCAACTTTAGGTACCATGAAGCATACATAAATTTTTTTTTTTAATATATAGATTCTTTATATGAACGTTTTTTTCTTTTTAATTTTAGGGTGACAGGATTCAAGCTTATTGTCGTAAGAATTTGATCAATGCATTCAAGACTATGATTGTTAAGGGAGAAGTTCGAGAAATATCCAAATTTCTTGTTATCGAAAGCACTGGATTGGAGCAAGTAACAAGACATAGTTGCAAGATTTCATTTAACTATTCCACTACCATTAAGAAGTTTGAAGATAATTCCATTCCGCTTTATTGATTCGATTTTATCCCCTTTGAAGATATCCTCTCCAAAAAAAATTCTGATGTTTATTATTTAGGTAGAAAATCACAATATTTTATAGTTGAATTGGATTAGTAATTTTTAATTATGTTATGTGACAATCCTTTTATTGCGATTTTTCAACAATTGAATATGAGAGATGAACGACTTGAAGGAGATGAAGAAAATTATAAAGTAATTTGATGTATCTTGAAGCCTTCAAACCAAATCTTGCCCAAATGAAGGAAGTTCATCAATGGAGATGAGTGAAAATTGGGGAGGGAGATGAGTGAGGGAGGCAGAAGAAAAGCCTCACACGTTTCAATGTACATAGCCCACGGTTTTTGTTTGTTTTTGGGCCTAATTTAAAAAACTAAACTTCTAATGTATGTGGGGTTATGAGCTTTTTAAGATGTAAAATCGATTAAGATTAATAATTAATGTATCTATAAGATATTATAAGCCAATCCGTTTAAGTTAAATGATAATTTAGTTTACGTTATTTTCGGCTTTTTCACATTAATTTTATTAGCTATATGTATATAACAAATTGATTACGAGAATTCACCTTCTTTCATCACAGAAAACTACATTAAATAGATTTCGTTTTTAAGATATTATTTCATGAAATCAAAACCGAGCTTTTTAACTCTTACCCATCCTTATTTTGTTAGAGTTTGTGTTACCAGGTTTAAAATTGTGAAACTTTGTTTCCAATTCATTTACCTTTGCCTTTGTTTATATTTTCGTAAATGAAATGAAATGAAATGAATTGTATTTCTTATTATTTAATTAATGGGCACACTGAGGGCCTGTTCATTTCAGCTTAATTTCAGTTCAGTTCAGTTCAGTTTAGTTCAGTTCAGCTCCAATCAGTTCAGTTCAGTTCAGTTCAGCTCCATTCTTCTATAACCATTTTGTTAAATATTATTATGTTGGTCTAATTTATTTTACTAATTGTTATTATTATTATTATTATTATTATTATATTATTATTATTATTTATTTTTATAGCATTATTATTAAGTATTATTATTATTATTTGTATATTATTTATTTATTATAGATTTATTCATTATAATTACTATTATCATTAGGGAGGAATATAGTTTAGGTTAAAAGCACAAATAAACCTACGTTTTCAGCCTATAATCCAATCAAATCAAGTCAAAACGGTTTTTGATGTAATTTTGCACGGTCCGACCCAATAATTTATTACTAAATATTAATATAGAATTAAATCTAATTATTAAAATAGTAATATTAATTTAATTCTTAGATATTATTGTTATTATATAATCATCATCAGGTATTAATATATTTATACAAAGACTATAAAATAATTGTTATTAATTATCATTATAATATTAATCATTATTATTATTAATTTATGATTATTAATATTATTTATTTATAATTATCATCTAAAAATATCCAAAATCCAATTATTATTATTCATTAATAATTATTCGTTATTATTACTTATCATTATAATTATTATTTAATATTCATATTATTATTGTTTAAATATTATTTATATATTTATTAAATTCAATTCAATTTAATTTAATTCAGTTCAGTTTAGTTCAATTCAGTTCAGTTCAGTTCAACACCAATCAGTTCAGTTCAGCTCCAATCAGTTCAGTTCAGTTCAGTTCAGCTGTTTTCTGTAAATCTAAACAGGCCTGATACAATCTTTTCAAATTTAAATTAAGTTGCGTTGTTTATATTTTCCAAAATCGATAATTTATTATTTCTTAATAACTTTAAAGAAGATAATATTGATATTATTTACTTGAATCATTAATAATATTTTTGTCCCACTTTACTTCCCCGTGCATTTTTGCACGGGTCACAAAAACTAGTTTAAAATTATATAGAAACAAAAAAAAATCCCGTGCATTCTTGCACGGGCCTAAAAACTAGTATCATTATAAAAGGTTGGCTAGCAAAATACCTGAACTCCCAGAACCATTAGTAAATTGACAAGTAGCCATGTTTCCAACCTGTGAATATACATAGCTTTGCAAGAATGGTCACTCTCATAGTCTCATTGTCTCTGTCTGACACTCTTATGGACCTATCTTCTGCTTCTCAGCTATCAGCTCTCAAGTATACACATTTTACATGCTAAAACCATTTCATGTATGTCACAGTAATCACACTATTATTCAAATTTTTTGAAACCAATGAAAAATTACTCTAGATTAAGCGTAGCTCTCCAAAGTTAGACAGAGACAGAAGGGTGGGGAGATATTAGAAATAATGGAGTGAGATAAAAATGGAGAGCAACGGCTATACAGTAGGACCTAAGATTTGAGTATTTGATTAGAAGTGGTAAATGTTGACACGACATGATAGCTCAATACGAACTCGACATGAATTGATTAGCGAGTTTGGGTTAAGACTTACAACACATTTAGGTAGATGGGCTAACTCGACACAACACGTGTACTAAACAAGTTGGGTTAGAGTCAAACTCCTTAACATGGAAACGATACATCAATCAGTTTGATTAAACGAATTGCATTATTTTAAAGTTTTCCTTATTCCATTTGACCTTCATTCGTTTAGTTTTGAAATTAGTTTATTTTGTCGGAAAATTTAGTTAGTAACAATTCAAAGTTCGTTATTGACTTTTACTATGTTTTAGTAATTTTTTTCTTGAATAATGTTTAAAGTATATTAAATTTCATGTATGCTTTATTTTCAAAGTTATTTACCACCATACCGTTGATGAGTGATATTTATACCAATTTAAACCCCCTATTTTCCCCCTTGGTTAGAGTTTTTTATCCTCTTCTATTTGTATTTTCTAGATTATTTTGCTTATTTTAGAATAATTGAGTAAATTTTAACTCATTTGCAAATATTAGCTATTTTGATTGTCTTTACAGGATCTATATTGATTCCTTGTATATGTGATGTTTTAGAATAGAGCTTGAAGGTTAGCATCCCACACACCGAGTATAAAAGACTTAATCAAAGCAAAATAACACATTTTGGAGGTGTTTGTGCACAAGGGTCAACTTTAAATGGACATGTCTCCCAGCTCACTCAATATTTTCAGGTAATTCCAATTGGATATGAAAGTTTGTCTCGAGAGCTTTCCATCGACTGGCCATAAGCCCAATTCCGATAAACGACGAGAGAGATATGATTGTTTGAAGTTGGGTTGTCTGGCTTGTGGAGCGGGCGCTCCGCTTTTGGGGGCGCTCCGAGTACGCTGGGAGTTCCTGTTTAGCGGTTTTTAGGCCCGTTTAATGAATGATTTTTGTAACCCTTAAAAGGGACGAACCTCAAAACTTTTGAGAGGGGCTTTTTAGAGGATTAGCCTCTATTGAGTGAGGGTACTTTGTTAGGGTTTCAAAAAGAGGATTAGCCTCCATAGATTAGTATAGAGAGAAAGTGAAAAAAACTCAAAATAGAGCTTGGATTTGAAGATTCTAAGAAGCTTTACTTAGGGTTTTTAGAGAGAGAACTCTCAATTTTTAGAGAGAGAAATGAGTAAAACTTGTTGAGAAGTTTGGATTTTGAAGAATCAAAGAAGGAAACTTGAAAATTTGGAGATTCCTTGCAATATCAATGAGAATTTCTTACTCCCTCTCATATTTTTATTGCTTTCTACTTAGTTTCATACTAATTTCACTTTATCTACTTGTTTATTATAGATTAGTGTTTAATTTCATGATTTTAGTTGTTAATGTTTATATTTTATTTCTTCATATGATTTGTGAGTAGTTCTTCCTTGGGAAAAGGTTGAAACCATTGATGAGTTCATAAACCTTTAAATTGAACATTGGGTTTTGAATTGGGTTAATTTTGGTTAATTGATTTGGAATTTTTATGTATGTTTGTATGATTGTCCATCATAAAAGCATAATTTGGGCACCCTTAATGAAGGATCGAAAGATGAAATTAAGGGGCTGCCTCAAATCAATTTTTAGGCTTGAAGGACCATGAAAATAGGTACTACCTAGCCTAAGAGATTTGTTTGCTTGTTTTTGTTCATCATGTTGATATGCTTGGTTGAATGCCTTAACCATCAAAATAGGTCTTTGGTAGGAGATTAAGCCAATCTAACTAGCTCGAAAGAGTGGTTAGAATACCGTAGGATGAATTATTCCCCTCAATTGATCCCCATTGTTGATCCCTCATTTTGATTGCTTGATTTATGAATGAATCATTTGGTGGATACCCTTTCCCAAGACCCTTTTAGTATCGTTTCTTTTTCTTATTTTCAATCATAAATCTTACTCCAAAAAAAGAGACTCGACCTAGCTTATCATAAATCATTACCTTTCAATGCTCTCCTTAGTCCTTGTGGGATCGACCCTTACTTGCCCTTTTTACCTAGTTAGAGAGACCGAGTTAGGATTTTATATTTTGTAGGCTCGACGATGGCCTATCAAACTTTGGCGCCGTTGCCGGGGACTTCGGCTAACATTGATTCGTGTTGATTAGATGAGTCTAGGCCTTTTGTGAATAGTTCTTTATTTTTATTTGATTTCTTTCTCTTTTGTAATCTTTATTTTTAAAAAAAATGAAAAAAATGACAATCTTTTCCCTACGCAATATGAACATGAAGTATTTTGGAGGTATTATTGGAGACTTGGTGATTCTCTTGGTTGTGAGCATAGCTTTGAAAAATGGGAAATATGTGATGTCATGTTTGAGGGTCTAAATAAAGAAACTAGAAGGGTGGTAGAGTATATGTCTATTTGTGACTTTCATGCTCAATCTTTGGATGAGGCTTGGAGTCTATTTGACTGGTTGGGTAGAGAAACTTATGAATGGGAATTGTCAATGCATACGAATCAAAAACTTGAAAATCTCTCAAGTTATGAACCCGAGACTTGTATTTCTCCCCCCTCTTACTCTCACTTGGATGAAGTATATTCTAATGCTAATGTTGTACATGCATCTCATGAATTGTCTTCAAACCCTTGCATAGATTCCTATGATCAATCTTATGCTCCCAATGATGAATCTCATATGCTTGATTGTAAATCTCTTCCCCAATTTGATTCTCAAATTGCTTCCCCACCTATTGATGATCCTCTTTTACAATTGGAAATTGGTTTGAAATTGCTTAGAGAAAAATTGGGTTGCAATAATGACATTCTTGAATTTATTTATGTTGATTCTATGGATGTTAAAAATGACAATCAATTGGGAAAGAGTAGCATAGAGCTTGAGGATGATTTTGAAGCTTTGATGAAGAATGGAGAAGTTCTTGAGGAGAAGTCATTGATGGAAGAAGTCTTCCCTCTTAAGTCTTGTGATGTGATTGAAATGGTTAATGAAAGCCTTGTTTCTATACCTTTCCCTCATGTTCCATTTGCAAGAAGGATTGACCTTATTCCCTCTTTTCCCATTTTATTTCTATTCTCATCTCTCAAAATTCCAAATCTAGATGAGATTCTTGCGTCTTTTGACCTTCAAGTGCCCAATTCTTTTATTGTTGAGGAGATGAGTGAGATTGCTCCAAAAAAGATTTTATAGATTGCCATCTTATTCATCTTTTTCTTCTTATTTTGATTCTTGTTTTTCTTACTTCTTTGTTTTTCCTTTTGATCCTTCTTCTTTTTGGACATCTCCTTATTTGCATAGAGTTGCATTGCACTTTATGTACATTTTGCATTTTGTTATTGCATACTTAATAAGAATGGAAATGTGTGCTAGTGCATTTGACAAACTCTTGCGATCATTGAATTGCTATTTACTAACAAGGTCGAGCTACGGACCTTAAACAAGCCTTTCTCGGGAAGTAACCCGTGTTTTATTGCTTTTATTTTTACCTATGTTTTTTCTTTAATATTGATTTAGGGAAATATTTCTAGCAAGATTCATTCTCCATTTCATATGGAAAACAAACATGATTTTGAAGAAGGTTGATTAGCAAGGGAACAATTGGTCATTTGCGGTATTTACGTCCAACTACTATCCGGTAGCATCCTTCCTTCTCTCTTTTTCTGATAATTTATGTTTTGTGGAACATATGTTTGTTGGTTAAATGTTTCTTCTCCCCTCCCTCCATTGATTCCATATTTTAAGCATTGAGTACAATGCTTCATTCAAGTTTGGGTGGATAGCTATTCGATTGCTTAGGGGAGATGTATATATTTTTTTTCTTTATATTTTCAATAAATTTCAAAACCCAAAAAAAAAATTCTATTTTTTTCTTTCCTCATTTCTTTTTCTTTCTTTTCTTTTCTTTCCTTTTTTTTCCCCCTTTTTTGGGAGAACTTTTTTTTAAAAAAAAAAAAATCAAAATACAAAAAGTTGGAATTAATAAAACCCAAGCAAAGCTAAAATTCAAGGCTATTTTCTTTGAAAGAGTTTTTGATGACCCAAGTAAGCGGAAATGAGAATGTAATTATGTGAGCTAATAAAGTTTGGAACATGTGTAGATTAGGGAGTTTTGAGATGAATTAAGCTTTGTTCCTTTGCCGTCAAAAGCAAATAGCTCCGAAACGAAAACGACTAAATTCTCCTTTAATAATTCACTTAGTTCTATCCTTCATGAGATAGGAAGTCCTTACTTGGTTCTCCTAACTTGGGTCCCCTAGTGCATTTGAGATATACCCTGAATAACTTAGCATTTTCACCACCCTTATAAAAATAGTTACATGAAAAAGGCTAGTAGCCTAAAAAAATGAAATGAAAAAAATTGCATAGTTTCAATAAGAGTTGCAAAAGGGTGGTTAGTAACCAAGGTCCTAGCGCATTCCAATACTCAAGTGGGGGTTCGAAAAACTGAAGTAGAACTCCCTAATGACGACGGAATCGCTACGGTTTGAGTATGAATGTTTTTCCTCCTAGTGCATCTCCGATCGAGTACTTGGTACCGTGCCTGAGAAACATGTTTGCCTAGTGAGTGGACGGGCCACACGAAGAGGGCGAAGACTAAGCCCCATACTCCTTGGTAGTTCCATCACTTTTTCCATATCTTCATCTCCATAATAATGAAAATGCTAAGTTTGGGGGGAAATTTTCCGCACATTGGGAACTCGAGTTACTTGAGCCAATTTTCTCATCCTATACATGAGTTTATGAACCAAATGACCCTTGGAGTATTGGCGTTGGAAGTAGTGGAAGAGTTAGAAAAATTGTAGAATTTGCACCCTAGTTTAGCTCATCATATAGCCTCCTTCTCTACCCATATGTTATGTTGGAATTGAAAGAAAAACATTATCATAGATGCTTGCTTGAGATCTGCTCTTGACTCTATCTCTCATCCCTTGGTGATGTTTCCATTATTGGGTTGTTCATGTTTGAGTTGGTGTTTTGGCTTTGTGGGTATGCCTTCTGAAAACCCTCACGAGACCTTACTCGTCCACTAGGGTCATCCTAGGGGTTTTGAGGGCTTGTTGCACATGTTAAGTGCAACCGTGATTCCTACGACAGTGACTTAGATTTATTGCTTTAGTAGGGTAGATTTTCCTAAATTTGTTTTATTTGCTCGAGGACGAGCAAAGGTTAAGTTTGGAGGAATTTGATGAGTGATATTATAACAATTTAAACACCCTATTTTCCCCCTTGTTTAGAGTCTTTTATCCTCCTCCTTTTGTATTTACTAGATTATTTTGCTTATTTTAGAATAATTGAGTAAATTATAACTCATTTGCAAATATTAGCTATTTTGATTGTCTTTACAGGATCTATATTGATTCCTTGTGTATGTGATGTTTTAGGATCGAGCTTGAAGGTTGGCATCCCACACACCGAGTACAAAAGACTTAATCAAAGCAAAATAACAAATTTTGGAGGTATTTGTGCACAAGGATCAACTTCAAATGGACATGTCTCCCAGCTCACTCAATATTTTCAGGTAATTCCAATTGGATATGAAAGCTTGCCTCGAGAGCTTGCCAACGATTGGTCATAATCCCAATTCCGATAAAAGACGAGAGAGATATGATTGTTTGAAGTTGGGTTGTCTGGCTTGTGGAGCGGGCGCTCTGCTTTTGGTTGGACCGGACGCTCCGAGTCCGCTGGGAGTTCCAGCTTTCCGGTTTTCAGGCCCGTTTAATGAATGATTTTTGTAACCCTTAAAAGGGCGAACCCCTAAACTTTTAAGAGGGGATTTTTAGAGGATTAGCCTCCATTAAGTGGGGGTAACTTTGTTAGGGTTTCAAACAGAGGATTAGCCTCCATTAGTGGGGGTAACTTGGGCTTTAAGAGAGCAACTTGTTTGTGAGTTTGTGCTCAACATGATAAAGTTTGGGACACGATCTTGAGCTTAATTTACGGCGCATAGGTAGTTGTTTTTTCTCCTGTAATGAGTGAGTTAGGTTGTAGATAGTCACAAAACAAATTTTTTTGACGTCTTTGACGCCTTGTTTCATTAATTATTTTTGGGGTTGTGTAGCTGATTCATGTTTTTAACCGTTATGCTTACATATCTAATCTTTCAACTGTGTGTGAGTTGTCATGTTGAACTTTTCAATTGCAAATCACTTGAAGTTCTTAAACTCGGGAATATTATTTATATTCCTTCCATAGTTGATTGTTTTCCAAATGTAAAGGTTTTATATGCTCATTGGTTTCCAAAAACGGTTCTATTCTACATGTCCGTTTTACTGTTGATTTTTCTGAAAGATTGTTTGATGGATGCCCAAAACTTATAGTTTTGATGATTGATGCAAGCCCAAAGGAGGAGTACCAATTTATAATTTTAATAGAATCATTATATATTCAAGATATTAAACTTTTACATGCTTCAATGAGGGTGTTTTTATATTATACAACTAGTTAATATGAATTGGCAATTAACTAATGATACATTGGGGGACCGCGCGCGTAGCGCGGGCCAACAACTAGTATTAAACAAACTTAAAAAATAAATTTTAAATAATCCCCCCCATCCCCAGACCCTGCTATCAACCCCCAACGCCACCTCCTCTGTCCTCTTCCCCAACCAAAAGCTCCACCGCCACCCCTAACCACACCCTTCCCCTTCTTCAGCCACGAAACCACCACTACCACCCAAAAATCCACCGCAGCACCACCGCCTCTCCCTTCCCTGCTCCCTTCATCCAATGCCACCACATCTCCTTCCTTTTGACTGCTCCTTTCCCCTGCTCCTTTCGACTTGCTGGCCGTGTAGCAGGGAACGGGTTGCAGTAGTGGGAAAGGGGATGCAATGAAGGGGTTTTCATGGCTGAGGAAGGGGTTGCAGTGGTTGGGGAGGGGAGTTTTGTGGTGGGCGGGGATTTCTGGGTGGCGTTAGGGGAGGGAGGGGAGGGGCAAGGATTTTTGGGTCGCGTTAGGGGAGGGGAGGGGGGGGGATTTTTGGGTGGCGTTCGGGGAGGGGAGGGGAGGGGGGAGTGGCGGGGATCTGGGTGGGAGAAGGTGGGGTGGGGTAATTCTGGGTAAGGGGTTAGGCGAGGGGGAGGGGGTATTTTTTATTTGTTTTATCTTTTTTTTTAGTTTTTTTAATAAATTTGTTAATTAGAATCAAATATTAGCCGACACGTGTCCCACTAAACCTATTATCCAGGTTATATTCAATTTTATCCGGTTTTGTCCTTTTTAAAATAAATGGGGTATAAAGGTTGTATTATTCCAGAATAATCTTAAGGTTGAATTATTATTTGCGAATCGCCAAAAGGTTGCATTATTCTAGGCAATTTTTCCAACAAATAATATATGAATTTAGAACATCAAATATATATGATGAAAAGAAAAACCAATGAGTATATGGTACAAACATTGGTACCATGCGCATTGTGCGCTTAATTAAAACGCAAGCCCGGCCAAATAAAATGCAGAGCAAACAGAACATACAGAATACGGAATGAACCTTCAGTTCATTCGTAATGAACACGGAAAACGCACCTTATTCTCTCTCCTCTGTCAGTCTTTTTTAATAACCGAAACTTTTTCACCTTCCCAATAAACCTCCCCTCTCTCATTATTTCCCTCCTCACTCAAAACTGACTTTCTCTCTCCTCCTTAGATCTCTCCCTAAAAATTGTTCACCTTCATCCTCATTCTCCTTCAATCTTTACTCGCCATTTTCACAATTTTCCCTCAAATCTCACTCATTTTAGCTTGCCATTTTTCCTAGCCATTTCCTCTCACCTTATTTTTGCCTCCCAAAACTACTCACTTTAACGTCAATGGACATCCGCGATGAACTCAATATTTCGAGCAAATCTTCAAATTAACAAGGCATTTTAAATGCAATCCCGCTCAATATGGTAATTTTTGTTTATTTTCTTGGAAAATAGAAATTTTATTTATTTTTTCAGATGAACCTCTTTTATTTTTTTCCTTTTTAAAAATTATTGTTTTTTTGGTATTGTTGTTGGTAATTTTGGTTTATCTTTTTTGAAGAAATAAAGATCAGTTTTTATTGGCAATTTTTTGGAATTTTTGGACCTTTGACAGTTTTGTTTTCGTAATTTTTTTGAAATTGATGAACCTTCTTTTTTTTTAAGGATGAACCTCTTTCAGTTTGTTTGCTTTTTTAAAAATCGACTAAAATTGCTTTTCCCGATGAACCTTTTTTTTTTCTGATGAACAACTTTCATTTTTTTTGGCTTTTCTTAAAATCGTCCTTTTTTTGGTATTTTTGGTACCTTTAAGAAGAAATAAAGGTGGGGTTTCTTTGGCAATTTTTTGAAAATTTTGAACCTTTGCCATTTTTGTTTTGGTAATTTTTTGGAATGAACCTTAATTTTTTAGGATGAACCTCTTTCAGTTTGTTTGGTTTTTAAAATTGATGAACCTCTGTCTGTTTTTAAGGTAATTTTACGTAATTTAGGTAATTTTTTTGGTGATTGGTTGGGTAATTTTTGTTATTTTCTAAAAAACAATGAACCTATGTCAGTTTTAGGATGAACCTTTTAATTTATTTTGCATGAACTTTTTAGTACTTTGGGATGAACCTATATATGTTTTAGGATGAACCTATTTTAATTCTTGTATGAACCTATATTGATAATTCATTAACTTTTTTTTAGAAGAACCTATGGCAGTTTTTCCGATGAACCTTATAATTGGTCTGTTTTTAATGGACCTCTGTCATTTTTTTATTTTTAACAATTTGTTTATGTTAAACTAAGTGTTTTTATGTAATTCATTAATTTATGTTTATTTTCTTGAAAAATAGGAAACAAAATGATGAAAAAGAAAGGTCATTGGTAATGATGAAGAAGTCGAAGAGACACAAAGTGATGAAGAAGAGGCTTCATTCTTGAAAAATAGGAAACCAAGTATTTTTATGTAATTCATTAATTTATGGTTATTCATTAATTTTTTTTCATTAGTTTTTATGTAATTTTTTATGTAGTTCTTGTTTTTTCATTAATTTTTTTTGTGTAATTCTCTATCCCTTCTTTTAGAAACATATTAGCCACATATGCACGCGATGGGTGCAGAAAATATGAAATTAGTTAATGTAATTGTCAAATTAAATATAACATCCGTAGTAATATATAAGAAGAACGGTTCACACGTTTACCAAATGAAGAAATTGTGTCAATCAAAAATGTTCTTAAAAGTGCAACAATAAGAGAATAAATAAGCATCTAATATAAAGTAGTGCTTTTCAGTAGGTGCGTTTACTTTCATTGTGCTTGCCTAACCAGATGTACTCCTTTGCCCAATCGACTTGCCACACGTAACTAACATTATAAGATTCAACTGAATTAAAATCTGCAATCGGTGGATGCAAGACCCATTAAAAAGATTTGAATCCAAAAACTGAGAATACTTTCTTCACGACCTGAGAGGATCCATTCAGCTGCAAAAATATAATTAACAGATCTTTAATGATAGAGATGCAAGTAGAGATTTAACAATTAAAATAGTTTGTTTGTAATTGATGATTTACCTGCTGAAGTACTAATTTCATATCAGTAGCCTTGCATCCCAAAACGATTTGTGCAAGATCATGTAGTATTGTAACTTTTAAAGTATCACTTTTGTCGAATAAAGTAAGTCGTAATAATAACATGTTATGAATATAGAGATACAGTGTATCAATTACTTAAACAAAATTTGCTTTTAATAATCTCTATACTTTGAGATTCATACCTCGGAATGGTTATAACATTCATAAGTTTGCAATAATGTCCACATTCAATAACTCCTTGAAACATAGAAACTTTCTGGAGACAATTAGTACATGCTTCATAAATAAGATCATAAACATGCTCAATACGACATGTGTATGCGACTACTCGACAATATTGTACCTATAATAGAAAGCAATGCCATGTTAGCTGTCTATTTGCATCTATTATATTATTATCTGAAGAAGCAATATTATGTAAATTACCCCTCTCAAAGTCCGAAGTGTAGCTAATCTGATTCGAGGAGCATTAGAAATAGCGATAGATTACTGTATTGAAAATGTAGTTGAATGAAACCATGCAACCCTTTCCTTTGCCAATTTTTACGATGCATACCTACCCTTTAGATAACATGGAATTTGAATATAGTAATTGTATCTATACATGAATATAGTTATTTGTTACATACCAAGTAGATAAGCTAGATGTATGTTCATTCACTGGGTTAACATAAATCCTGGTGTAATAACCCGTTGTAAGACATGTACCTGTTTGTAGTAATATTAACACATGAAAAGCTATTATGAAATAAAGATATTCTCCAAAATTTCAATGAAACTCTTTACATGTAAACCACACGCAACAATTAGTGAACAAACATCAACTTAGTTTAGATATTCATCACCAAGAAGGTGCACAAAATCATTCCAAAGTGTTAGCCTCGTAACTGTCATACTGCGGTTGGAAAACGACAGTATTAAGCATTTGTGCATCCAGAACATATAATCATTAGAAATATAAATAAAAATTAATTGTTGATTAAAGAGCTTACATTTTATCCATTATTACCACATCTCTTTTCATCGAATTTCCTCGTATTGACTTAATTGGTGAAAGATATAGTATCAATCGCATCACATCGCAACGATAGAGATTTTTCCATTAAAAGTGTTTCCTTCAAGAATATATATTGAAGAAATAGTAAGAAATGTACCAATCACTATGTCAGTGTTGTTGATATGAAGTTGTAGTCGGTTCAAGGCAACTAAATCATAATAGAATGTAGGTATTGCAATGTCATCCTCCTCTTCACATATAACATTGTGTCCCCTTTCATTATCATTTGTTTCAGTTTTGCACTATTTTATTTTTCTCATCAGCATGGACTACTTGTAAACCAAGAAGAATATAAATGAATTCTTCTTGAACCTTCCTATGAAATTTTCAACATGAGGCGAGAATATAGTGCATTGTATGGCCCCACCCTATCAAAATTTTGAAAAAAGTCATTATGTTTATAAATGTATAATATTTAAAAATCATTTGAAATACGATATTTACCTGAGCATCGACAAAAAGCATTTTCCAAATTTGCTTCTCTATTCCTCGATGCATGTAATTAAACACGTCGTAAATACGAACCAATCGAGCTCGGACATCATATAATTGTATCCCGCAAGGAAACAAATACATAAAGGGTGGATAATGATACTCCATCCTATAAAAATTTATTTACAATAAATATAAGGTGCTATAATAAAGGAAAAATTGTCAAGAATAAGTCAACCTTTGCTTTGACCGCTATTAACAAGTCTACCTTCATTTATTCTATTAACAAGTAAACCTTTCAACTACTCCGCTTGTAACAAGTTAAAATCGGTTATCAGCTCTTATTAACCTATTGAATAGGTTAAAGTGACACGTCTCACTCTGTTATTGAACGTATTAAATTTTAGAATATATATTTTAAAAATAAAAAAAAAACCAAAATTAACCCCCCCCACCCGTCACCCACCCAAAATATTTCTCTCTGCTCTCACCCATCACCCCACCCCACCCACCCACACCCCTTAAACCCAACCTCCTCCCTCTCATCCACGCAAGTTCAAAGAAGAAGAAGGGTTTTGGGGGAGGGGAAGGGGTTTTCGGATGGATTCAAGGGTGAGGGAGGGGTTTTGGGTTGGTTTCGAGGGTGGGGGAGGGAAGAGAGGGGATGGCGGTGGGCTGTGACGGAGAGGCGAGGTGTGATGGTTGGGCTGCGCAGGCTGTGACGGAGGTTGGGATGCACATGCTGCGACGGAGGTGGCCAGGTGTGGTGGTTGGGCTGCGAAAAATTGAAGAGGGATGTGGGTGGCGTTTCAGGAAGGGTTCTCGTGGTGGTTGAGCTGCGATGGCTGCGTTGGGGCTGCCAGTGGGTTGCGAGGTGGGTGGTGGCTGTGTTAGGAGGGGGTTTGCAGTGGTTTCCACATTAGGGTGGGGGTTGTGGTAGGGAGGTGGTGGGGAGAGATTTTGGGGTGGTTTCGACATTAGGGGTGGGGTTGTGGTAGGGAGGTGGTGGGGAGAGGTTTTGGGGTGGTTTTGTGGTAGGGAGGTGGTGGGGAGAGATTTTGGGGTGGTTTCGATATTAGGGGGTGGGGTTGTGGTAGGGAGGTGGTGGGGAGGCGCTTTGGGGTGGTTTGGGGGAGGGGTGTTTTTGGTGGTGGGGGTTGGCTGTGGAGGTGGTGCGGTTGGGGTACATTTTGGTGGTGAGAGTTGGTTGTGAAGGTGGTGGTTCGGTTTGAGATGGATGCCGGTATTTTTGGTGGTGAGAATTGGTAGTGAAGGTGGAGGGAAGATGACAGAGAGAGAGAATGGGAGAGAAGAGTGAAATAAAAAAAAAAGTGAATTAATTATTTAAAATTAATGAGATTAAGACACGTGGAAAAGTGACTTAAACTAACAATTTAACACTAGGTAACCGGTAAAAAAACTTGTTAAAAGCGGAGTGGTTACAACACTTACAAGGTTTACTTGTTACTGGAATAAACGAAGGTAGACTTGATAAAAGCGGTCAACGCAAAGGTTGACTTACTCTTGACAATTTTTCTTATAATAAATGTATATATTAAACAAAAGTTTAGTCAGAAAATAATGAATGACACAGTTTGTAAGGAAATAATTAAATATTATGCTGGAATTACTTGCAATTGAAGTATGTTAAATAACAATTGGAATGCTGGTAACTTAATGTTATGCCTAGAGAAATTGATATCTACAATATGCTCTTATTACAAAGTCGTTAAAACATAACCATTGATTAAATCTAACTAATCATAAGACAATAAAACTTCTTTGTATACAATTTTTTTGTAAATATTCCTTCCTGTCCTTGAATTTTTCCCTTTTTCACCATAATCTTGGTTGTATTTTCTGAAATTCCCCGTAATAGTGCCATATACAACTGACCGTGGCTTAATACATGATCTAGTAAGTATATGACAACATGGGGAATAGTTTGCCCCTAGACTTGTTTATAGTCAAGGCGAAACTCAATTTCACTGGAAACTGCTTCCTGACCATGTCAAACGGCAAGTTTATATCTTCAGCAGTTTTCAAGGAATTTCTAGGCAAAAATACTTCGATGCCCCTAGAATGCCCTCTTAAAACTTCGGCATCAATAAAATGGTCCTTCAGTGAATGACAAAGTAACCTTCTTCCATACAAAGACCATTTTTAGGATCAATATTTCTCAAAAGCATTAGTTGTACCCCAGGATTCAAAGTAAGAGCATGAGGAGGCAACCTTGAAGCTAATTGAATTCAAAAACTCTTGTTGATACAAATTCTCCTATCTTAGGAACGGTATCAATTGAGTAGTATGTTTTTCCTTCCCTAAAAGCTTCTCGACAACTTTATCATTTATCTTGTCGGCATCATCATTTAGGGGTGTGATAATGTCCATTTCAACCATATAATTCCCGTCATGCACATGCTCAGCTAAATTTTGAAAAATCTGATCAATCAACCTTTCAATCGAGGTATCATCAATTAATGGCATTACCATATGGTTTGGCAATTTTATCATTTCGTCTGGAATAGTAGGTTCTCCGTTCCCAATCGAGAGTAAAAAAGTAGCAAATGCATTATCATCTCTTGATCTCATATTTTCTCTCAAATGCAAAATGTGTTTGTGTCTCCAAATAGGGGACCTTACGAATAATGCACCGATCATCTGAGCTCTAGTTACATTTCGAACATCTGGTAAGACTTGTCTGAAGTCACCACCAAACACAATAGTTTTTCCCCTAAATGGCAAGTCGTTCCCCATTAGATCTTTGAGCGATCGATCAACAACTTCAAATTCATAGTTGTCTGTCATTGGGGCCTCATCCCATATGATTAGGGCAGAGTGTTTCAAAAGTATAGCAGTTTTAGAACGTTTGGTGAAGGAGCAAGTTGATGAGATATCAGGTTTCAGTGAAAGCTGGAAAGTTGAATGCGACGTTCTTCCCTGGTGCAACAATGTAGCTGCAATTCCAGACGTCGTTGTTTAAATAGCTATCTCGCCTATACCTTTTATAGTTTCTAGTAGGGCTTTATATAAGGATTTTTTCCCGGTACCCCCGGGACCATCAACGAAATAAATACCTCCGTTTTTTTAAATGACAGCATTCATTATTGTGTCAAATGCAATTCGTTGGTCATTATTCAGAGTGTTAACGCACGCCAAGTCCTCCTCCGGAACAGGCACGGAGAAGTACTCCTCCATGATTGTAGGGAGCTCATTGATGTCCTCGGTACTTTCAGGCAAATAAAGCAACTCTGTATAATCAGAAATTCTTTTCCTAAGCGGTTGTAATAAACGATCTAAGTCAAGTAGAAGCATATGAGTGAGTACATCATTGTCACTTATCATGTTTGAGCATGGATAATCCTCAACCATGTAGGAGAAAAACTCATCCCAAAGGGCACGTAAACCCGTTGGTTGACAATAGATTAAGATGGTTGCAAATAATCTTCGTAATGATTATGGCATTCTTACAAAAGATGCTTCTAAAAGGCATTGACGAATTCTTTCATCTGACTCAATTAGACCAAGGGCCTAAGCAGCAACGCAAAATGTTGGGTGCGTGACACCGTTAACCGTTCTTCGATGTTCAAACGATTAAGGACCCCATACATGATTGAGCATCAATCTCAAGTAAAATCTTTCCCCTTCTAATGGAGATGCTACATACATTCGATCCATTACTCTTTGCTTGCTTATCTTTTGCTGCCATTCGCGCATAGTTGTTATCCATATATAATGCTCTGGGAATTCTCTATAAAGATATTGTCTCGCATTAACGTCAATTGCATTCTTCTTGAAAAACTGAGTCAACATCGTTTGGGAGTTTCTTGGGTCTGCTAATACACATGAGATGTGTTGGTTTCCTTCGAACCTCACCTGATGCATGTTTGGGAAATGGACTTATAAACGGTCTACAGATGGACACATTCGAGTCATAAGAAATTTGTAAAATTTCCAAAAAGCTTCAGGTGCACAAAGCGTCGACATATTGTGCGATCTCATCACCATTTTGAACTTCCATGGACACTCTATTGGAACCCTTGTGTATATACTTATAGAGATATTTGACCGCTTTAATGCTGCTGCATATCTCTATGTTGATGTGGCAATCGTACTTTAGGAGAAAAAATGGATTGTATGGAACGACCCACCTGTTATTTACATTTATCCGAGATTTCTGACGTAATGGTACAGGTGGACGATCTTGTCGGCGGTGATATTTAGGGTATGAGTCATTTCCTTGCAATGTATTCTCTGAAAATGACTCCGGGAATCCTTTCTTACAACTCCCTTGTTTCATGCACGGAGAATTTCGATTGTGAACACCACATGTCTACATGGACTATGAATTATGTGTTTAAGAACTCTTTTGCACAATTCTGGCTCTTGTTGCTCATTAGGAATTTCAGCTCTCACAATCTTATCATAATCATCGGGAGTGGTTAACTTGTCATTTTGGTCGAGGATCAGTAGCATATGAACATGTGTAAGTCCCCTCTTTTGGAATTCAATCACATATGCATAAGCTACCACCTTTCCCGAGGATTCCCCTTTTGAGAACATCTTTTTATAACTCTTCAAATTTAGCATGAAACACCCTTGTCAGTAGGTCTGGACAATTGTTTGGCACTTGACCAGGAAATAATTAGGATTGTATTTCTGACCAAGATGGATTGCATGTCATTGTCAAAAATATAGCTGGCTTGCCAAACTTTTGCACCAAGGCCATTGCATCTTGATACCTCTGATTCATATCTCGAGGACTGCCAACAAATGAAGAAGGTAGAATCGTTCTTCGGCCCACATTTTCTGGATATAGGAAAATCGTGATATAAAAATTATGTTTATTTTAGGAGTTGATTAATTTCAGTAAACACGTGGTTAAGCTAAATAAATATGAACCTGTATTATGCTCTCCGGCATTTAGAGAAACCTCTAGACCCTTGTACAAATCAGCACATATCTTCTCTTGATTGAGTGCAATCCATCTCAAATTGGATGCTTGCATTTTAACACAATTATCAACAACGAATTATTGAAGTAAACGCCTTCCTCTTAAGATCAGAGAATCAAGATTTTCTCGTATCTAAGGAACATAATAATTGTTTTGTTACGTTGATATATTAAAATAAAGTTATAGGGATAATAGACATACTTATAAGAGTCATTAGGAAATGTGCACCTGAAACATATATGTGTAGAATTCTCGACATGTCAACTTTCTACCTGTTGCAGTGCTACTGTTTAAATCCCAATCATAAGAGTCGTATGGAAATAATAGAGCATATTGCAATGGGTCGTAATACCCTACAGTATCTTTGATTGTCATCAGATTTCCATTGACGAACTCTATTATAATATCTCGCTCGTTCAAGTTAGCAACATCATCTCCTCCAACGACAATGGCCGCCACTTGGGAAGCTGACGGCATTGAATATTGGTGATTATTGGGAGGTTGTTCTTTGATGACAAATATGCAGTCTTGTAAGTCACTACGTTGAGCAAGATAACGAAGTTTATGGACAAAAGGATTATGAGCATTTAAAACATGCTTAATTTTGTCAATGATATCGATCCACAATGAAGAATTTTCAGCTACATGGTGTTCATTTTCATGATTTGTATCATAAATGTAGAGTTGGAGAAACCGAGGACAATCATTTGTGTTCAAAGGTAAAAATCCACCAACACGATGATAAATTGAACACACCTTGACGTTCATTGGCTAATTCATCGTCTATATGTACCCCCATTGAAGTGAACGCGAAGATATGGTTGTACTTGTGGATGTTTTGTCTAAAATGAGTGCCATTCTCCGATTGATCTAAAAATAAGCCAACTAAATCAGAGGACAAAGGAGTATGAGGTAGATTGACCTTCCCACTTAAGCAGCAAAGTTCAGAAGATTCGCAATGAAAAAGTCGTGCTTGACAATGTGGACACGTTGTCATTGAAGGCAAATTAAAATGGGCACCCCTTTAGACTCATGGTAATTTCTTGCACAATTTCATAACCACGTCTTCCTACTTTCCAAACTCTTATATCATCGGTGATGAGATTTGATATGTCGTTATTGGCGTCAAAAGTATTGTTGTCACCAATATCAAGAAATTGATCAGGTAAGGAACTTTGATTTTCCACCCTAGCACCATTTGGAATGTGTGCTACGCCTGATGTAGGGTGTGATGTGTTTGCATTAACTCTACTACTTTCTCCAACACAAAAGAAACGATTGGCCAAGTTAAATTTTCATTGGTTGTACTACTTTCTCCAACACAAAAGAATCGGTTAGGCAAGTTGTTTTCACCATTTGCTAAGTCCCCATACTTTCATTGAACATTTGAATGTGATTTTGAAAGTTTCCCGTGTATCGAGTGAGCGAAGTTCACTGATGGGGTGTACTGCATGATTGAAAAGGGTTTATGTTGATAAGTAAACTTAATTATTGTTTGTTCATCTCTATACTATGCTAATTAAGTTGAAAATTCTTACATTCAAGTCCTTTGTTTCCATCCCGAACACTATGATCAGTGTTGGTAATGTCCGTCATGGGCCTTCGAATTTGTGATGAGTTGGAGGGTTCATCACAATTTGAATTCATGCATTGACCTTGTATAGGGGATGATAGAGGTTGATCGTCTTGATAAGAGATCGCATTTTCTAGATGTATACCGGCATTTTTAGTTCATCTGTCCGCATTTTCACGTCCTCTTTGCTCAGGAGTCAGTGATTTCCTTTGACGTCTTTTCTGAGCACTCTATTTCTTCCTTTGATTTTGCAAATCTTGATTTTCTTCTTCAACCATTATGAAACTACACACGCCAACTTTGTAATATTATTTCACTCGATGTATTTTTATTTTTTTCCTTTATTGTGATTTTCTGCTATTCTTTATTGATCTATGACTAATATTAATATGATTACAGTGATTAACAATAATGGTTAATAATTTATTATTTCAATTATCAATTATCGTCAGATAAATGTTTTGTTTTCCTAAATTTTGTTTATTCACCATCTCCTAAACTCCGCCTCGTGCCTAACTTCCGTATGTATACTAATTACCACAAAAATTTATTTTTTGGTTTTAATTTAATTTTTCTTTACTTGGTATTCATACACTTACATACAGAAAGTGGTTATGATAATTATTTTTTGAATATTATTTTTTAATGTTAATTAAATATGGCCCACATATAACTTTTAATATAATATTTACGAGAAAATATTCATACACTTACCTAAAGAAAGTCGTTATGATAATTACAAAAATATGGTAAATGCAACGATAATAATAAAGAAAGTATGAAGTAGTATTTGTCATTTTGTTGTGTATGCCTAACCCCATGTACTCCATTGGACTTGTAACACATATCTTTTGACTCGTACCACATAATTTCCACTATAAAAATGATATACTTAGAAATTCGCAAAAACAAATGAACTAAAATGAATTGAAGTAGATCGAATTGAACTAAATTGAATTGAAACTATTCCATATATAAACAAGGATAACTGAATTATTGGTAAAATATGATATGTCAAACAAAACTAAACTAAACATTTTCTATTTAGTGAAGTAGCTTTAGGATATTATCTAAATATCTCTATTATAAAAGCTCTAAAGCGAGGGGAACACGGTAAACTAAAAGCTCTAATTAGGATATTATCTAAATATTGAATAATTCAAAGCTCTAAACCTTAGTTAGATTAAAACGGGACGGGAATTAAACGGAGTTTAATTTGGCGCGTTTAAAACGGCAAAATTTTAAAAAATTCGGTCAAATATCCGACTAAAAAAAAAGTTGACTTTTAAAATTCGGATATGTATATATACGCGTTTAAAACGGTTTCAATTCGAAAAACTCGGCCAAAAAATTGGTTTTTTTTTGGTATTTTTACCTGTATTATATTTTATTTAACCCTTCTATCACCTATATTCTTCCAGCCAAACTTTTACTCAAAACAAAAACTACAATAAAGAAGTTTCCTCACATCACAAACCAAATCAGTTTCGACCTAAAGAAGTTTCCTCTTCTATAATAAAACCATTACAATATCCAAAGTTAACTCCCTTACAACATCAACCACGTTATTGAATTAGTCCACAAAATCAATAAAAGATCATAGCAAATAAACAACTCTCCACAAATCCATAACAAACCAGCAAAGATCAAACCCTTCTCCTTCTAAAATCAGTGAACCAATCAAATAATTTGCACCAAATAAGCAGATAGCCACTTCAAGGTGTGAGCAGAGGGACGGCGGCGGCCGTTGTGAGGAAAGGAACGGCGCGGCCGGTGTGAAGAGAGGGACCCAGGCAATGATACGGCGGTGTGGGTTTCTTCTCTTCTAGGGTTAGAACAGTTGGGGGTTTTGGTTTTTGTATTTAAACACAACGTTTTTTCCCCAAAAAAACGCTTATTAAACGTTTTTGACGTTTTATTCGGCCTGGGAGCGTTTTTTTCCTTTTTATTCGGGCTGGGCGCTTTTTTGCGTTTTTTACCCGTTTTTTGAACACGTATAAACAAACTAAGCTCTAAACAAGCTAGGAAAACTAAACATCTTCTACTCACTCATTTCATTTATTTCACTCAACCTCCACTCATCTCACTTTTCTCACTCCGTGAACTCAGCAAAACCCATTCACTCATAATAACCCATCACAATACCTAAGATACTTTTCCTCACAAAACCCCTCTCACCACCTTCTGTAAAATCATATTCCTCTACCCCCTTCATCTTCTTCCTCACTTATGTTTCTAAGTTCAATTTTTTCAAGTTTCTTTATCTCATAATAATTTTCTACAAATCTAACTTCAATTTCTTTATCTCATAATCTTGCCAGTTTTCAATTTCTCAAATATCCGAGTTTTTATTTTCCGGTCGGCCTTCGTAATTTTCCGACAAGTGCATGTATGAGACGGACCGTCATTATCATCAGATGCTAATTGTTTTCTGGCGATTGTTATCATCATATGCTAATTGTTTTCCGGCAATTGTTATCATCATATGCTAATTGTTTTCCGACGATTGTTATTGACGTCAAGGCTCGTAGCCGCTAGTTAGTATGCGTTTCTAGTTCCATTTTTAATCTCAAGATCTGTCGATTTAAAATTCTTATATGTCAATCTATTTTCCTCTCACTATTTGGATATTTTTCTTTAATTTTTATTTATAATCTTTATGTTTGGTTAAAAATATTCGTTAAAGGATTTGAAAAACCAAATTTGTAAATAAAAAATGTTTTTGTATTAAAAAGATTTCATTTCTTTCACTCGATTTTCCCCTCCATCTATTTGGGCTACTTTGTTTCAATTTATGTATCAATTTTTTGTTTTTGGGTAATTAAAAGTTTTTTTTATTAAAAAAAAAAAATTAACAATTTTGGATGAAACTGGAGTTCAATAGTACATTTTTGCATATACTTATCTATACATTCTGTTTAATCCCCAGCCAAGTTGGGTTTTTTTCTTAAATTTTTGTTTTAAGATTTTGTCTATTTTCATATTTTCAAACTGATTGGGCTAGAAAATCAGAGGAGGTTTTGATCACTTTCACTATTTCATATTTGCAGGGCCGTCTTGAAGTTTTTTGGGGCCCTATTCTAAAATAAAATTTGGGCCCTCTATACCTTCGGCATCAATATATTTGTGTGTAAACTTTATATATTTCCACCCAGACGACGTCCCTAATGTAACTAAACCAAAACTTGAGACTTTTGATTTAGATTAGTTAATAAAACTTCAAGATTATTCATTTATTTATACCCGAAAAATTTAGTAGTTTGACAAGAAATAATCAACAAATTTTGAAATTATGTGCTCATTTCCATATTTAGTAACAATAAACTAAATTGGGGAAAATAATTTTTTTACCTGTTGATATTTTTGTTAGGAAAGAGAAGGAATTAAATACCATATGAAATCAGGAAATTAAATAAGCAAAAAATTAATATTTTTTGTGTAAAAATTAGAAAGAAGATGAAAGGTTTCTAGTAATGGAATGTGGAAAAAATGTTGTAGAGATTGAGAAAAGAGTGAGAAAGTAGATAGGGGTGGCGTGGAAAACAATGCAAAGGTAATTAAATTATTGTTGGTTTCCACGTTTCATTCTTCATCCAATCAGTTGTAATCAACAATTTTTTTCTTTGGGCTGATGAAGACTAACGAGATTTGGGGCCCTGATGGATTGGGGGCCCTGTGCATGAGGGCTGCTTGCACCTCCTATTCTACGGGCATGCATATTTGCAAACTAATAGGGTTATTAATTTAACTTTTGAATGAAGTTTTCCCCCCATAGCATATCATACTATAAAACTTCAAGATAAGATATAGCTGTAATGGCTATAATTTGGACAATAATAATAAAAAGTATACAGAAATAATTCATACATGCTATACTATTCGCCCTCAAAACCACAACAAATTTTTTATTTATTATTCTTAACTCTTTGAGAAAAAAAAGCTTTGTGTGTGTTCTTTAACAAACTGTAATTTACAATCTTTTTCAAAACCTCTCCTCACTCTATTACTCTATTTAATTTCCTAATCATCATTTCCAAATTCTTTAACGCCATTGAGATGAACCAATTTCTAATTATAATATGACAATCTATGACTGTAAGTTATGATTGAATGCCAATTCTTGCTTAAATGTGACTCTCTTTTTTTACTCATAGCACATCAACAACAAAGCATAATAATGATGAGGCTAACCTTTTGCCGCTTCTGTGGCTTGTTAAACTTGGCTATGAGATTTGCAATCCTTACTGTTGGCGTCGGGATCCAATATAGCACAAAGATGGAGATGTCGTTAAAGCATAACAAAAGTGAGGTGTGGATAGTAATAATTAGGGTTTTTTTTGGCTTAAAGAAAGACGTTTTTTTTTTTGCACATAAAATGATAATGGTATATGTATTAATGTCATTCATGGGAATTTTTCTCCGATAATGCTTTAATGCTTTGATCTTTTGGTAAGTTTTATTTTTGTGCGGTTGCTGCTGTGATGTAATAGAGATTTGGAATCTTTTTGAAGAAATATATTGAAGAAATAGTAAGAAAAGTACCAATCACTCTGTCAGTACTGTTGATATGAAGTTGTAGTCGGTTCAAGGCAACTAAATCATAATAGAATGTAGGTATTGCAATGCCATCCTCCTCTTCACATATAACATTTGTGTCCCCTTTCATTATCATTTGTTTTCAGTTTTGCACTATTTTATTTTTCTCATCAGTATGGCTACTTGTACACCAAGAAGAATATAAATGAATTCTTCTTGAAACCTTCCTATGAAGTTTTCAACATGAGGCGAGAATATAGTGCATTGTATGGCCTCACCCTATCAAAATTTTGAAAAAAGTCATTATGTTTATAAATGTATAATATTTAAAAATCATTTGAAATACGATATTAACCTGAGCATCGACAAAAAGCATTTTCCAAATTTGCTTCTATATTCCTCGATGCATGTAATTGTACACGTTGTAATTACGAAACCATCGAGCTCGGACATCATATAATCGTATCCGCAAGGAAACAAATACATAAAGGGTGAATAATGATACTCCATCCTATAGAAATTTATTTACAATAAATATAAGGTGATATAATAAAGTATATCTTAAACAAAAGTTTAGTCAGACAATAATGAATGGGACAGTTTGTAAGGAAATAATTAAATATTATGCTGGAATTACTTGCAATTGAAGTATGTTAGGTAACAATTGGAATGCTGGTAACTTAATGTTATGCTTAGAGAAATTGATATCTACAATATGCTCTTATTACAAAGTCGTTAAAACATAACCATTGATTAAATCTAACTAATCATAAGACAATAAAACTTCTTTTTAGGGAAAATTAACAGGAATAATCCATACTATTACCCGTCTTCTGCTATTAATCCCACCTCCAATTATTCTCAAAATAATCCCAACTATCACCCTCCCTTCTCAAAACAATCCCACTTGACTTGGAACTCGTTAAACAGGTTGCATATGCCACGTGTCGCAATAATATTGGCGAAAAAATAAAAAAGTAAAAAAAAAAATTAAAATCTCCCCTTCCCAGCCACCACCTTCCTTCCCCATCCTGGCGACCACGTCCCGACCACCACTCTAAACCACCCTAAACCCACCCGAAACCACCCTAAATCCACCAAAAACCACGCAATGACCCTAAAAAAACCACACCCACCGACAAACTTCCCCACCACCCTAAAACTACCCCAGGCGCACCCCACAAACCACCACCACACTCGAAAACCACCCTACAAACCACCACCACATCCGTAAGAGAGTTTGAAGATCGGTGTTGGGCAAGGGGAGGTCGACGGTTTTAGGAGATTTTTGTTGGGCGAGAGGAGGTTGACATTTTTCTGCTGGTCTGGACGACAATGGTGGTTGTGGCGACGATCCCTAACCACCCGAAAACCACCCAGACAAAAACCGACGTCGGTGTGAGCGAGGAAATGAGCGAGGAAAGTGAAGGTTGTGGGTGGTGGCGGCGATGGTTTCGAGGATTGAGGATTGAAGGTGAAGCCTTGGCGGTGGTTTTTCGGGAAAGGGAAGGAGAATGGTGGTCGGCGTGGTTGTTTCAGGGGAGGGGTGGCTGGGGTTGGTTACAGGGAGGATGAGTGGTGGTTGGGGTTGGTTGTTTCAGGGGAGGGGCGGTGGGGTTTGCAGTGGATGTGGTGGAGAGTGGGTGGGTTGGTTTTTTTTGTTTTATTATGATTAAAAATAAAATAATAAGTTGACCAATTATAATGCGCCACGTGTCATTATTAACCTGTTTATCAAGTCACCATTTCACCTAGGACTAATAAGGAAAGATATACTAGATAGTTAAGATTATTTTGGGAATTACCATAGGTGAGATTAATAGCAGAAGACGGGTAATAGTATGGATTATTCCTGTTAATTTTCCCTTCTTTTTATACAATGTTTTTTGTAAATATTCCTTCCTGTCCTTGAATTTTTCCCTTTTTCACTATAATCTTGGTTGTATTTTCTAAAATTCCCCGTGATAGTGCCACATACAACTGACCGTGGCTTAATACATGATCTGGTAAGTACATGCCAGCATGAGGAATAGTTTGCCCCTGGACTTGTTTATAGTCAAGGCGAAACTCAAATCCAGTTGAAACTGCTTACTGACCATCTCAGACGGCAAGTTTATATCTTCAGCAGTTTTCAAGGGAATTCTAGGCAAAAATACTTTACTGCCCCTAGAATGCCCTGTTAAAAATTTGGCATCAATAAAATGGTCCTTCAGTGAATGACAAAGTAACCTTGTTCATTACAAAGACCATTTTTAGGATCATATTTCTCAAAAGCATTAGTGGTACCCAGGCTTCAAAGTAAGAGCATGAGGAGGCAACCCCGAAGCTACAATTGAATTCAACAACTCTTGTTGATACAAATTTCTCCTATCTTCAGGAACGGTATCAATTAAGTAGTATGTTTTTCCTTCCCCTAAAAACTTCTCGACAACTTTATCATTTATCTTGTTGGCATCATCATTTAGGGGTATGATAATGGCCCTTTCAACCATATAATTCCCGTCATGTACATGCTCAGTTAAATATGGAAAAATCTGATCAATCAACCTTTCAATCGAGGTATCATCAATTAATGGCATTACCATATGGTTTGGCAATTTTATCATTTCCTCTAGAATAGTAGGCAGGGGCGGAGCCACTTCACACTCCACCTGGAACACGTGCACCGGGGAATTTTTTTTAAAAAAAAATTAAAATTTTACAATTAGTCCTTCACAACTCTGATTATTCGCCTTTTCCCTTTCCCAACCCTAACTGGAATTGGTCCAAAGGTTCTCATCACCTCCACGCTTCATCACCTCCACATTCACAATCCACACAGCTTCACGCGGTCACCCCGACCGGAATCCGCCGAATGGAATTCGTGCTCCACCTTCATAGGTTCGTTTTGTACCCAAATGAATCGAATGCTTACTGACTTTGCTCGCTATTTACCCTAACTGGAGGCTTCACGCGGTCACGTCGACCGCCACTGCGCCACCGGAATCCGACGGATTGTGGACTGAGGTAAGATCTTATATCTCTATTCTCCTTTCCTCAAACTCTTATTGCCAGTATTGCTTTGGTTTATTTGCTATTAGACAACTAATTGTGAAATTGTTCTAGTTCCCTTCTGAATTATTTGTCTATTGTTGTTGTTGTTGTTGTTGTTGCTGCAATGACTATGTCTATTGGTGCTGTTGTCTTCGCTAATTTCTTCTATTAAAGAGGAAAAATGATTTTGTTGAGGTTACTTTTTGTCTTTTTCTTTAGTTTTAGATTTGAATTTGTGGTATTTCTATGATGATTGAGTATACGCTATCTGTTAACAGCTTAGGTATTGCACATCAAGCTAATTTATGGAAAAATCCCTCCTTCTCCTCCACATCCAACACAAATTTCACCTCCAATTTTCAGATTTTTGTAGTACTATTTGGTTATATTTTAGAGTTTTATTTGTTGTAATATGAATTATCATAGTTATTTTTACTTCTGTAATGAAACTTGTTATATAATACATTTGATAAAAAAATTATTCCGATATGTAATCGGCAATTGATGGTGAACCACCATTTGCAAAATCCTGGATCCGCCTCTGATAGTAGGTTCATCTCCGTTCCCAATCGAGAGTAAAAAAGTAGCAAATGCATTATCTTCTCTTGATCTCATATTTTCTCTGAAATGCAAAATGCGTATGTGTCTCCAAATAGGGGACCTTATGAATGATGTGCCGATCATCTGAGCTCTAGTTCCATTTCGAACAACTGGTAAGACTTTTCTGAAGTCACCACCAAACACAATAGTTTTCCCCTAAATGGCAAGTCGTTCCCCATTATATCTTTGAGCGATCGATCAACAGCTTCAAATTGATATCTTTGTGTCATTGGGGCCTCATCCCATATGATTAAGGCAGAGTGTTTCAGAAGTCTAGTAGTTTTAGAATGTTTTGTGAAGGAGAAAATTGATGAGCTATCAGGTTTGAGTTGAAGCTGGAAAGTTGAATGCGACGTTCTTCCCTGGTGCAACAATGTAGCTGCAATTTCAGACATCGCTGCTGGAATAGCTATCTCGCCTCTAACTTTTACAGTAGCTAGTAGGGCTCTATGTAAGAATGTTTTCCCGTTACCCCCGGGATCATCAACGAAATAAGTACCTCCGATTTATGAAATGACAGCTGATAAGAGGTTTTTAGTGTGTCGTTAAGGCACTAAGAACCGCTTAGCAAATAATACTTATAATCTTAACGAGCAAATACTATGAACGTAGTAATGGCAAGTCAAGGGTCGAACCACAAGGAAAAAAGGATTGACTAAGGTTTATTAAGTCTAAAACTACTTAAGTGAAGGTATTTGGGGTGTAAAGGATTGAATAATTAACAACTAACAACTAACTGAAGAACGAAGACTAATAATCAAGTAGAGATATGAATATAATAAGGAAAACACTAGAGCTTGGGCTACTTGTATGGATCCGGGAAAGACACAATAAACAATGCAACTATGAACTATGTAAATCATGCAAGGTTAAGTTACCCTCTAATGTACTTGAGTCCTCTCTCGAATGGTCCTCAAGAGTAATCAATTAGTCAATCAACCAAATGCTCTCTCGAATGGTCTTTGGTCTATTGAGTAATTAATTCAATAAACATGGAAAACCCCTAAAGGATCCTCTTAATCTCTATCCAATATCTTGGTATAGGGATTAAGTTGATTCATGGGAATGACAAAGACTACAACCTTCAATTAAGAGGAATTGAAATCTAATGCCCTAGCATAAACGTGATCAAGGTCTAACCTAGGGTGTCAAAACACCAAGAACAATGCATAATTAACATGGAAAGATTAATTACATGAACACCATACTTATCCCTTTAATCCATACTTTCACCCAAACCCTAGATGGTAAACTACTAACACATCATAGTAATTAAGCAAAAGCAATAAATTAAAGTAAACATGATTAACAATAATTGAGAATAAATAAGGGATAAGAAAATAATACTTGAATCGATTGGAAGATTCAATCTCCAAACTAAGTAGTAATGAGTAATCAATGTGTTTAAGAACAAGAACAAAGAGTTTCTAGAGAAAAAATATCATAAAAAATAGTCGACCATTACAAAGTAAATAACCAAAGGTATTAATAAGTTTCCTAAAATTAACTTCGGAGAAAATCGGGCCCAAAACCGCCTATAGGTCACCACGGTCGTGGTGCCTTAAATTTTTCAAGGCAGAATGCAATCTCAAAGGAAACTGCTTCTATGCAAGTCATGTGCCACGGTCGTGGCAAAATCACCACGGCTATGGTAACCTGACTTCACCAAATTCCACTTCCTTCTGTTCTGGCGGAATGTCTTCTGGTTTGTCGAGTGAGGGTAACCACGGTCGTGGCAAAATCACCACGGTCGTGGTGACCCAACTTCATCGAGTCAGTCCCAAATCTTCAACAACCTGTCTTGCCTGCTACAGGTCCCCATGATCGTGGTGAATGTGCCACGACCGTGGTGGCCTATTTCCTTCAATTCCCCAAGTCAAAGTCACCAAAGCATCTCCAAAACACGAGCCACGCAAGCTCGAACATGCTCCAAGTCCCTAGATCACAATAATACTCCAATACATACCAAATCTCTTGTAATACATCAAAAACAATCAAACACTCGTGAAGTACATTTGAAATCCAAAGGAAGGAAAAACCATGCAATCCTAACTCTAAATGCTCTAAAGCTACATGCAATGAGACTTAAAATGACTTACAATTAAGCACAATAAAGTGCTTATCAACAGCATTCATTATTGTGTCAAATGCAATTCGTTGATCATTATTCAGAGTGTTAACGCATGCCATGTCCTCCTCTAGAACAGGCACGGAGAAGTACTCCTCCATGATTGCAAGGAGCTCATTGATGTCCTCGGTACTTTTAGGCAAAGAAGGCAACTTCTTATAATCAGAAATTATTTTCCTAAGCGGTTGTAATAAACGATCTAAGTCAAGTAGAAGCTTATGAGTGAGTACATCATTGTCACTTATCATGTTTGAGCATGGATAATCCTCAACCATGTAGGGGAAAAACTCATCCCAAAGGGCAAGTAAACCCGTTGGTTGACAATAGATTAAGATGGTTGCAAATAATCTTCGTAATGATGATGGCATTCTTACGGAAGATGCTTCTAAAAGGCATTGATGAATGCTTTCATCTGACTCAATTAGACCAAGGGCCACTGCAACAGCGTGAAATGTTGGGTGCGTTACACCATTAACCGTTCTTAAATGTTCAAACGATTGAGGACCCCTTACATGATTGACCATCAATCTCAAGTAACATCTTTTCCCTTCTAATGGAGATGCTACATACATTCGACCCATTACTCGTTGCTTTCTTCTCCTTTGCTACCATTTGCGCAAAGTTGTTATCCATCTATAATGCTCTTGGAATTCTCTATAAAGACATTGTCTCGCATTAACGTCAATTGCATTCTTCTTGAAAAACTGAGTCAACATTGTTTGGGAGTTTCTTGGGTCTGCTAATACACATGAGATGTGATGGTTTCCTTCGAACCTCGTCTGATGCATGTTTGGCAAATGGACTTGTAAACGGTCTACAGATGGACACATTCGAGTCATAGAAAAATTGTAAAATTTCCAAAAAGCTTCAGGTGCACAAATCCATATCGCGTTGACATATTGTGCGATATCATCACCATTTTAAACTTCCATGTTGATGTGGCAATCGTACTTTAGGAGCAAAAATGGATTGTATGGAACGATCCACCTGTTATCTACATTTATCCGAGAATTGTGATGTAATGGTACAGGTGGACGATCTTGTCGGCGGCGATCACTACTACAAAGTTGGCCTAAGGTAACATGTATATGGTAACACTTTTTATAATCCAAGTTTCTAGAATATTTAAGTAACATTTTAGTAACACTCAATCAATACGTAACACTTAAGGTAACACTTTGTTTGTTAGTAACATTTTTATGTAACACTTTTTGTTTAGGTAACATTTTGATGTAACATTTTAAAGATTGGTAACATTTTTAAGTAACACTTTAATTTTGAAGAAATTTTAGAGTAAAAACAAGTTAAAATAAATGAAGTATATAATAAAAACAAAAACATCAACTTCCTAAAATCCTAATTCGTTTGCCTTCCATTCTTCTCAAAATCACTACCCAGTTCCCACCAAACACCCTGGCCAGTGACAAGCCCTTGCTTCACCACCCCTAATCAGCCGCATCGTCCTCCGACTACCACCGCGCCGAAGTTCAGACAACCTCCCTCTTTTGTGTGCTCGCAATTTTCACCACAGCCCACTCAACCCCTAGCGACTCACCCACAACCCAAGCGACCACAAATTCAACAGCTAAAGTAAGTAAACCCTAAATTAAATTTTGTTAATTTGCTTTGCCTCTTTTTGCTAATTTGCCTAGTTAATACAAAATCCAAAGTTTAGGCTTATGTCTTTTCTTTTACGTCCTTTTTATCTTTTCAAATGGAGGTTTTGGCCGCTACTAGACGTCGTGTTTTTCCATTCGTCGTCACATAAACAATGGCTTCTCGCTTTGGAACACTCGGTTCGCAACACTTCTACTGAGGTTCTTCAATTTGCTTGTTTAATTGTATGTTCTAATTTCTCAATGGGACAGTTCTGAATTTTAAAGCTTTTAAAGCTATGGAGGACGTTTTTGATCAAGCATATTTGAGGTTGAGTGAAGTTAATGTAATTAACTGTGCCCTTGATTCTTAAATCTCTCATTGTTTATCCGTTGCACCTGCATGTAGATGAAGAAGTTGCTGACTCATAGTGATTTCAATACTTCTTAATAACGTAATATACCAATTAGAATGATGTCTTCAAGTATATTTGGATAGTATGAACATCGATATTAAGTATCGATCTCAGGCATAACGATCGGTAAATTTGACATAAACTACATACATAGCTTTCCCACGTCCCTATATAGCAATAGTACACTTGCAGTAATTTATAATAAGGGTGAAGCTTTATGTTGCTTATTTCGTAGCAAACGGAAACTAGAATAGTCATATCTCTACAACTATTATCATGCACCCGGGTGCACCGTGCGCATGGTGCACCCGGATACAATCTGAAAACAATTATATGCTGAGAGCGTGCAGAATGCAACATAAAGGCTACTTAGCCCAGTTGGTCAGCATGCCTATCATTATTGCTTGAGTTGTTGGATGGTCGCGGGTTCGACTCTCTTACCAAGCAACTTATTTGGTTTTTTCATTTTTCTCATCATATTTGTCTTTGGAATCTCATTTTTCCTTCTACAATTATTCTTTAAAATAATATTATTTTTTCTTTCATAGTCTTACTTCTTATTTTTGTTTATTTATTCTTTTCATTTATTTTGCATATTGTTGTACTATAATTATTGTTTCTAAATTATTAAATATTTAATTTTATGGGTAAAATATATAGTTATTTTAAATTCACTTTAATTTTTAAGCTTCCAATATATGACTAGAATGAGCAATACATTATACATAGTTCGAATGAGCGATGTATTTTAAATGAGCAAATATCTATTTCTAATGTTTTGAAATAAAAAATAAAAAGAGTCATAAAAAATAAGAAAATAAACAATATTGCTTTCAAATGAGTAGTAGATTTACACTCGAATGTGAAAAATAAATAAATGAGTAATTTATCTTTTAAATGAGCAATTCTATACTTTTATTGATTAGTAAAGATGTGAATATTGTTTCACATTGATGAATATATTACTAAAATGATCAGTTCATATTAGAAATGGGAAATACATTTTATTTTACTCATTTTGACAAATGAGCATTTTTGTTTAGATAAGTAAACATTCTGGTCTTAAGTGAGGTAAAATAAACTTGCTCATTCTTGCTCATTCACAAAATGAGCAGTTTTATTTACTCAATTGATCAAATGAGTAAAATAAAATTGCCCATTTGATCAAATGAGTAAATTAAACTGCTCATTTGATCAAATGAGCAATTTTTTTTTCACAGGAAGATCAATAATCTCATCTTGAGTGAGGTAAAATAAATCTGTTCATTTACCAAATGAAATGTTTTATTTTACTCATTTGATGAAATGAGCAATCTTTTTTGCACAAGAAGATATGTTAACATTCTAATCTTGAGTGAGTTAAAATAAATATGCTCATTCATAAAATGAGCTGTTTTATTTTACTCATTCGATCAAATGAGCAATCTTTATTTGCACAGGATGATCAGTCTACAATTTGATCTTAAGTGAGTTAAAATAAATCTACTTATTTAAGAAATGAGCGACTGTTATAGGTTCTGGTACTTTTTATTTTAAACCCATATTTTTTATCTAAGCCCTTATTTTTCACTTCATGAAACAGTCGCTCATCTTTTTAAAATAATCAATTCCATTTTGAATGAGCAATTTTTGTTTCAGATGAGCAACTACGTGAAGAAGAAAAATAATGAGGGAAGACGACAGAACAAAATAATGAGCAATTTTTTTTAATTATTTTGAAATGAGCAAATTTTCAAATTAGCAATTTCCTAAGCAAGAAAATTAGGGGGAAAGATAAATAAAAAAAAGAGGAATTTCAAAAAGTAGGGGAATAAACAATAGAGGAAAAGGATGTTATAAAAATAAATTGAAAAAAAATAAAAAATAAAAAATAAAAATAAGTTCAAGGGGGCTCGAACCCGCGACCTCCTGAACACTCACTAAGATGGAATGCTAGTGCAACCATTGTGCTAACACCTTCTTTATTGTAGAATGCTGCACAGAAATAGTATTAGAAAAGTAGGAGATTGCAGATTGAAGTATATGGGAATTAAATATTCAACTTTCATGGAAGCAAGATAAAAAAATATATTCTACTGCGAGAAGCAAGAGATAAGCAGATGTCAGCCTTTTCTTTGAATAGTTGTGTAATGAATCAATATTACTAGGCTAAGGGTATTTTAGGTAATTTATAATAATTTAGGGTTTAGAGGTTTTAGGGATAACTTATCTATAAATAGAGCTAAGTAGAGAGAGAGGGGATCATCATGAAAAATATTAAGTTGTCATTTAGTTGGTTTAGCTTATTTGGGAGAGAACAAGCCTCTCGAAAGCTTGTACTTACCCTTTAATTTCTGTATTTCAGTTTACTCAATCAAAAACATCATTATCATCTCTTACTCACCTTCATCACATTATCAGTCTATTACAACTTGGTATCAGAGCGATGCGGTCCGTGGTGGCAGGAGTTAACCGCTAATTTTCAGTTCCAAAAAAAAAGGGATTGAATGGAGGAGCTACGAAGTCTGGTTCATGAAGGATTTGCATAGGCAACTCGGTGGTTTTCGAACCGGAAAAAGTTGCAAAACATCAGGTATGAGCTTCAACTTCCGTTGTTTAATGGAAAAAATCCAGAGGGATGGATTCTGGACATTGAAGACCACTTTCAATATTTCTGGTTCAGCGAAGAGGAGGAGTTAAGGGCTGCTTGTGTCGCGCTCGAGGGCGAAGCGTGGCAGTGGTTTGTACAAGAACACTGGCAGCGACCATTCTTTGGGTGGGAGGAGATGAAGGTGCTGGTTATGTTGCGTTTTGGATCTCTAATGTGTCAGCAGAAGCGCCAAGCTCCGGTGAGTTTTGGCAACAAGGTGGAGCAGCAAGCAGAGGGAAGAAAAGTGGAGAGGGTTTCAACCTCGGAAAAATTTCCATAAATGGAGGTTTTCGCCGGTCTACAGCTAGGTCGTGAGATGGATGGTTTCGCCGGAAAATCTTTTGGCACTGAATCCCTTGGAGGCATCTTCGTACGCGGCGGTGGTGGAATTAGTGGATCCGGTGGTGGTCCTGGTTGTTTCATCGGTGGTAGGGCTTTTGGTGGTTCGAACTTCAACAAAGATGGCGGTTATCAAGGTGGTGGTGTAGGAAACGGAAGGGGAAGAGAAGATGGATCCACTGTAGGTTGTGGTGGTCCAGGTGTCTTCACCGCTGCCACGTGTGGTCAGGGTTTTGTAGGACTGGTAGAGAGAGGCGGCGCCGGTTCTTGTGCATCTGGGGGTGGTCCCGATTATTTCGCTGGTGGTGTTGGTGGTGTTCGAATCTTCACCGACGATGTGGAGGTTGGCTTCACCGGGAAAAATTATATGGGAGGAGGAAGAAGCTCCATGAAATTTCAAGAGATGAAGAGTAGTAGATCTGCTGCCATTGCCTTGGAGAAAAAGGAATTGGGAGAAGAGGCTAGTAAGGGTAGGTCAGTAAATTGTTGGAAGGATGACATCAGCATTGAGGTAAGACAAATTGTGTCATCATTGTCATGTAATTCTCAACTCCTCTTTAGCTCCAACAAATCAGATGATGATTTATTACCAAGGGGAAGGCCTCAACATGGCCCATTTTATACAATGCCCAATTCATTACACATGTCCAATACCAATTCTTCCAGACCCAATTCCTTCCCTAATTTATTTCATATGTCCAAACCCAATGCTTCCAAACCCTTGTCTAACTTCACCCACTCAATATCCAATTACCCAGCCCAATATCTCCAACCCACACTTCCTACTCCTCATCTGTCAACAGATCAGAACAACTTGCTTCACCGTGAACCCAACCATCTCCCGAAACCAAATTGCACTCACCACTTCCCCATCCTCCAAAACCATAGTATGTCAACACACCCCACTCCATCACAACTCTCATTAATATCCAAGCTCGATTCTGCATAACTTTACTGCTAGGTGTAGTCAGAGGCCTTATTAATGAAGGTTTGGCACGACATTGGAAGACGGGCATCCCCATGTTTAAGGAAGTCACTTCCCATTGCTGTCAAAGCCGAGCATTCGCTGCAAATTTCTATCCACCTTGAGGACAAGGTGAATGTTTTAGGGGCCGATAGTGTAATGAATCAATTTAGTAGGCTAAGGGTATTTTAGGTAATTCATAATAATTTAGGGTTTAGAGGTTTTAGGGATAACTTATCTATAAATAGAGCTAAGTAGAGAGAGGGGATCATCATGAAAAATATTAAGTTGTCATTTAGTTGGTTTAGCTAATTTGGGAGAGAACAAGCCTCTCGAAAGCTTGTAGTTATCCTTTTATTTCTGTATTTCAGTTTACTCAATCAAAAACACCATTATCATCTCTTAATCACCTGCATCACATTATCAGTCTATTACAGGTTGGAGGATCATAGGTTCCATGCCTCAACAAAATTCTTAAGAGGAAACATATTACTGCTAGGGAATTTGGGTAATTAAGTTGTTAAGAAGTGATACTAATCAACCATTGCTTTTATATAAGGAAAGGAAAAGAAAAAGATGCACACAGCTTTGTCACACTGATACTACTCTCTGCCTATGTAATTCTTATATTTTCAGTGAGAATTTATTCTTCCTTTTCCTATAATTGATTTTCTCTTCGTTTTTTTATTCAAAATGTTTATTCTGTTCACTTAATTGGGTTTTTGGAATGAGTATTCATTGTTGAGTTTGGAATGCACTAGAATTTTTTGATTTAATGGCGAATAGTTATAGTCAAAGAATGTTAATTCTGTTCTCTAGAATCTTAAGAGGTTATTGAGTTCCAAATTTTATTTGATGTCTTGAGTAACTTAGTTTGAGTGTTTGAGCTTTGAGATACTTGATTATGATTGCATTTGTCATATTCATGCCAGATCTTCCGATGATTCCTTGTAGTTAGGGGATAATTCTAATCAATTTAGGATCATCGAGTCAGAAATTGTTGTACTGCAGTAATGGCATGTTTAAGTGAAAGTGCCAGGCAAGGGTACATATTCTTCATTTGCAGCATGATTCAATATGATTTTTCCCTGTCTACCTTTTTTACAAAGTGCATTGACTCAGACAAAAGTAGATTCTTAGCTTCTAAATCGTTGTTAAGCTTTGTTATTGATGGATTAGCGTCGTTGTCCCTAAGGAAATAATTTCAAAGAAGTGGAGCATTGTGAAAAGGAGAAGGCAAAGACGGCGATTTCTAAGATGGTAGCGGGGCTTGTGGATGATAAGGGTTTAGTTTTCTTCTTCTCTAAACCCTTTTGCATATTGACAATTTTTTTGAAACTATATTGGAACTTTCTTTGGGTTTGAATCTAGTGTTGTTTGCAACTGGAAAAAGAAAAAGATGCACACAACTTTGTTTATATCATTTCTGATATTGCATCAGTCTATTAATTCTTGGGATGGGAATTGCTTGGTCATTAAGTTATGGTTCCATCAAACTATCTTTAAGGGTTCACGAGATTAGAAGTTAATATGTGAATTAGATAGGTAAGTGTTATGAATCTCTTGCAGTGTTTGATTAGAATTTATCTACTAGCTGACATCGTTGCAAATATGGGAACCAATGGCCCTCCCTCAACCTTGTATCACCCTTCAATTGAACATTAAACTAGGCTTTGTAATATTCATGGAAGCCAACCTAGTTTTCTCTTCATATCAGAAAAATTCCCTTGAGTAATCTTATGAAATGGGTGTATAGTATTTTCTTCTTTTGTACAGGAGAGAGTGTGACAAAATTGAAGCTAAAAGAGCCCATCACAACAGATACATGATCACAAGAACATATTCAAGATAAAGAGAGATAGATGCTGGAGTTGCAAGAGCAGGTATGCTGGGACTTTTAGTTTATTGCGTTGTTTTGTCTATAGATGAATGGGTTTCCTAAAATGAGAGATGCTACGAGACAATAATCTTTGGACATTTTTCTTAGAGCTTAGACTTGTGAAGTGGATTTGGTTTTAGTAAGGAAATTAGTAGTATAGTTGATGATTTGAAGTTAATGTTTAATTTATATGATTATGTCAGTTGCTGGAAAGTTCATGGAGATGCAGTCAAGAAGCGCACAACTTAGCTTTAGCTATAAGGGAACTCTAGTAGTAATTATATGATTGTAAAAAAACCTGATACTATTTGTAAGACAAATTGTCACCTTTAATTTTCATCATGATTCTTATATCCTAATTTCTTTGTATTACTTTGTTCTTATTGCAGGAGGACGATAAAGATAATTCATCAGAGTAGCATGATGCATGGATAGGGCAATAGAAAAGAAAGACTTTTTCAAGCTAGGAAGAAAAAAGAAGACCGTCCGAGAAGAAAGAAAGAGCAATAAGGATTGAACATAAATATGAACTAAAAGACATTTTAGAGATTGATTTAGGTTTATTTTAGGAGAGTTGTATATTACATGACTGGTTTTTTATATGAACGCAATAGTGTGTTTTCAATAGATGTATACTACTTTGTGGATCATTCTTTACTGTGATAGTTTTTTTTTTTGAAGCAATCTTTACTGTGATAGTTAAGTATGCATACTCATTTATATAATATTATATATTCTATTTTTCCGTTGTTTAACGAGTTTGTAAGTTTCATTGAAAAATGTTACTATAAAATAGCTACAATAGATTTGAAATAGAAGTGCTAAAATATGAAAACCCACTAATAAAAGTGTTACCTAATATCTGGTGGTGTGTTATATATGGTGATGTAAAATGATACATAATATCTAATAAAGTGTTAGTGTAGTTCAAAATGTGATATAGAAAATTCTACCATAGATACAATGTGTTACATAAACAATTATAAGTAACACTATGAAAGTGATACATTAGTTTCAAAAAAGTGATACATTAGAGAATTTTGAGTAACACTTAAAAAAGTGATATATTAGGATTGGAAAGTGTTACCATAGAGAATAAGTAGCATTGGCAGATGTTTCACTTTTAAAAGTGTTACATATTGCCTATGATAACACTTTTAAGCCTTTAAGTAACGCTTTTAGTGTGCTACCTTGGGCCAATTATGCACTAGTGGATATTTAGGGTATGAGTCATTTCCTTGCTTTCGGGAATCCTTTCTTACAACTCCCTTGTTTCATGCACGGGGAATTTCGATTGTGAACACCACATGTCTACATGGACTATGAATCATGTGTTTAAGAACTCTTTTGCACAATTCTGGCTCTTGTTGCTCATTAGGAATTTCAGCTCTCACAATCTTATCATAATCATCGGGAGTGGTTAACTTGTCATTTTGGTCGAGGATCAGTAGCATATGAACATGTGTAAGTCCCCTCTTTTGGAATTCAACTACAGAAGCTACCACCTTTCCGAGGATTCCCCTTTCGAGAATATCTTTTTTTAACTCTTCAAAGTTAGCATGAAACACCCTTGTCAGTAGGTCTGGACGATCGTTTGGCACTTGACCAGGAAATAATTGGGATTGTATTTCTTGACCAAGATGGATTGCATGTCATTGTCAAAAATATATCTGGCTTGCCAAACTTTTGCACCAAGGCCATTGAATCTTGATACCTCTGATGCATATCTCGAGGACTGCCAACAAATGAAGAAGGTAGAATCGTTCTTCGACCCACATTCTCTGGATATAGGAAAATCGTGATATAAAAATTATGTTTATTTTAGGAGTTGATTAATTTCAGTAAGCACGTGGTTAAGCTAAATGAATATGAACCTGTATTATGCTCTCCAGCATTTAGAGAATCCTCTAGACCCTTGTACAAATCAACATGTATCTTCTCTTGATTGAGTGCAATCCATCTCAAATTGGATGCTTGCATTTTAACACAATTATCAACAACGAATTATTGAAGTAAACGTCTGCCTCTTAAGATCAGAGAATCAAGATTTTCTCGTATCTAAGGAACATAATAATTGTTTTGTTACGTTGATATATTAATATAAAGTTGTAGGGATAATAGACATACTTATAAGAGTCATAAGGAAATGTGCACCTGAAAGATATATGCGTAGAATTATCGGCATGTCAACTTTCTACCAGTTGCAGTGCGACTGTTAAAAATCCCAACCATAAGAGCCGTATGGAAATAATAGAGGAAATTGCAATGGGTCGTAATACCCCGCAGTATCTTTGATTGTCATCAGATGTCCATTGACGGACTCTATTATAATATCTCGCTCTTTCAAGTTAGCAACATCATCTCCTCCAACGACAATGGCCGCCACTTGGGAAGCTGACGGCATTGAATATTGGTGATTGTTGGGAGGTTGTTCTTTGATGACAAATTTGCCGTATTGTAAGTCACTATGTTGAGAAAGATGACGAAGTTTATGGACAAAAGGATTATGAGCATTTAAAACATGCTTAATTTTGTCAATCATATCGATCCGCAATGAAGAATTTTCAGCTACACGGTTTTCATTTTCATGATTTGTATCATAAATGTAGAGTTGGAGAAACCGAGGACGATCATTTGTGTTCAAAGGTAAAAATCCACCAATATGATGATAAATTGAACCTTGAGCACGAAATGTGTGCACACCTTGACGTGCATTGGCTAATTCATCGTCTATATGTACCCCCATTGAAGTGAACGCGAAGATATGGTTGTACTTGTGGATGTTTTGTCTAAAATGAGTGCCATTCTCCGATTGATCTAAAAATAAGCCAACTAAATCAGAGGACAAAGGAGTATGAGGTAGATTGACCTTCCCACTTAAGCAGCAAAGTTCAGAAGATTCGCAATGAAAAGTCGTGCTTGACAATGTGGACACGTTGTCATTGAAGGCAAATTAAAATGGGCACCCCTTTAGACTCATGGTAATTTCTTGCACAATTTCGATAACCACGTCTTCCCACTTTCCAAACTCTTATATCAACGGTGATGAGATTTGATATGTCGTTATTGGCGTCAAAAGTATTGTTGTCACCAATATCAAGAAATTGATCAGGTAAGGAACTTTGATTTTCCACCCTAGCACCATTTGGAATGTGTGCTACGCCTGATGTAGGGTGTGATGTGTTTGCATTAACTCTACTACTTTCTCCAACACAAAAGAAACGATTGGCCAAGTTAAATTTTCATTGGTTGTACTACTTTCTCCAACACAAAAGAATCGGTTAGGCAAGTTGTTTTCATCACTTGCTAAGTCCCCATAACTTTCATTGAACATTTGAATGTGATTTTGAAAGTTTTCCCGTGTATCGAGTGAGCCAAGTTCACTAATGGGGTGTACTGCATGATTGAAAAGGGTTTCATGTTGATAAGTAAACTAAATGATTGTTTGTTCATCTCTATACTATGCTAATTAAGTTGAAAATTCTTACATTCAACTCCTTCGTTTCCATCCCATACACTATGATCAGTGTTGGTAATGTCCGTCATGAGCCTTCTAATTTGTGATGAGTTGGAGGGCTCATCACAATTTGAACTCATGCAATGACCTTGTACAGGGGATGATAGACGTTGATCGTCTTGATAAGCGATCGCATTCTCTAGAAGTATATGGGCATATTTGGTTCGTCTGTCCGCATTTTCACGTCCTCTTTGCTCGGGAATAAGTGACTTCCTTTGACGTCTTTTCTGAGCACTCCATTTCCTCCTTTGATTTTGAGAATCTTGATTTTCTTCTTCACCCATTATGAAACTACACACGCCAACTTTGTAATATTATTTCACTTGATGTATTTTTATTTTTTTTCCTTTATTGTGATTTTCTGCTATTCTTTATTGATCTATGACTAATATTAATATGATTACAGTGATTAACAATAATGATTAATAATTTATTTTTTCAATTATCAATTATCGTCAGATAAATGTTTTTATTTTCCTAAATTTTATTTATTCACCATCTCCTAAACTCCGCCTCGTTTGCCTAACTTCCATATGTATACTAATTACCACAAAAATTTATTTTTTGGTTTTTATTTAATTTTTCTTTACTTGGTATTCATACACTTACCTACAGAAAGTCGTTATGATAATTATTTGTTGAATATTATTTTTTAATGTTAATTAAACATGGCCCAAATATAACTTTTAATAATATATACGAAAAAATATTCATACACTTATCTAAAGAAAGTCGTTATGATAATTACAAAAACTTGGTAAATGCAACAATAATAACAAAGAAAGTATGAAGTAGTATATGTCATTTTGTTGTGTATGTCTAACCCCATGTACCCCTTTAACCAAAAGACATTACAACCTTCATTACAACTTATGTTTGTAGGCAAACTATTTAATTGTCCATTTTTAGAAAATAATAATAAAAACAAGGAGAATTGGAAAGAGAAGCATGAACAGTTTTACAGTGTTGGTCCACAAGAAGAAGCCAAAAAAAGATAAACATCCAAAAGAAACAATCTAACAGCAACAGTTACAACAACTAAACTACCAGTCGCGAAGCCAACATTCAATTTTAGCATGTTCTTTCAAGATCTTAGTCTATATGTAGATAATCGTAGACTCTATAAAGTGTTAATTGTATAAGAAAGACCTAAATTGTCATGTTTTTCACCGTTAATGAGCTATACCTTTTCTGGTAACCGTTTGGGACCTTAAAGCATTTTTCCGGTCAAATTTAACCAAAGGACATAACAACCTTTAGTTAAGAAACATTTTAAATCAAATATTAAAAGGAATTAAATGTATCATTCTGTGTTCAGTTATTTATGACTACACTAATACAACCTCAATACATCTTTCCACCCACGTTATCAATCTTTCACTGCCTCTCTGTAGCATTACCAACATCAACAATACTACAAAATCAAGCCATGCCATTATCGCCCTATGCCATCTTTAAAACGACTACAATCACACCACGAAACCATTTCATAATAGGTTGATTTGACCATTAAATTTTATTTTGCATCTTAAATAACTCATAAAGTTCGATGACCATTCACCAACCTTAAACCCAACACCCTAATCACTTTAACCACTTATCTAATTGCCAAAAAAACTCACCAAATTACCTGTTGCACTATTTGACCACCTTGCCAATCTCTAAAAAACATTCTTAGGTCGAAGATGATATTGTGGTAATGTATATTTTAGGAATTGAAAAAGTAGAAGAATTAGGGAAACGAACCTTAAATTACCAACCTTGATTTATAATACTGAAGCGGCATACTTTTATATTGCGAATATAATATGTTTGTTGTAGCCATCCTACAATCCGAAAGACCATAACTTTGTCAACAAAACATAAAGCATTATTATTGTAAATATAGTCCAATGAATGCTATTATAACAATATTGTTGTTAATAATTAAATGTATTATCTTATATAAGTATTTAAGTATGCCCTATATGTTTGATGTCTTTAATCATAATTATATTATTGTTATTTAGAAAATATCCATGATGCTCGAGATGAGCCTAGCTCAGGTTTGACAACGCAAACGGGTTCACAACATCGATCTCCGTTGTCTGTTATTTATAATGGTATGTAAATTTTATGATATTTATTTGTTGGATGTTATTTCTTAATAAATATACCCTTATTCGATGTTCATATATATAGATTCCTAAATGAATAGCGTTGTGCAGATAAATCAGGACAAATCATTGAAAGTCAAACATCCCAAAAAGTTTCTGATACATGCGATTATCAACTCCAAGAGTATAACACAATGGAAATGAAATCACCAACCACGCCAATCAGTTGCATGACAAACTGTATGTTGATATAAAATGAAATGCTTATCTATAATTTAAAGATGTGGTTGCCTTTATTTTGCATAAATATATTGCATATTAGTATATAATAATATATGAGTTTTGTACACACTGCTCAAATTTGAAAAAACAAGATGAATCAACACGTGCAAGACAAAGAAGAAAACTTTTATTATCACAAAAGCGTCAAGGAATGATTGCGACAGCTTGTACGCAACAAAGATCCGCTTTGATGGATATTTGTAATGGTATGTTAATTTAAAGGTCAAATTAAATTTTTCGTTAAGATGATATTTGTTAATCCATATGTCAATATGATTAAAACCTACATATTTATATAGTTATTTTACTTTTGCAGATCTTTCCAATCAATTTATACATACTCCAATAGTGACACAAGTTCAAGATGCACATTATAATCAACAAAAAGAAAATCATATATTGGAGATAAATACACCGGCGACGCCTTTGAGTTGCCTAAGTAACGGTATTTTATCCTTTCATCAAATGATTATACGCTTAAAAAAAGTAATTCTTATTTTTTATGATTTGAAGATGGAGATATGTTTAACTTTTGAGTTTTAAAAACGGTAGTACACGTTGGATCATCAAGCTCAAAAATGTTAAAACAAGCAGATTCAACACGTGCTAGGCAAAGGCGAAAACTTATTTTGTCTCAAAAGCGGCAAGGCAATGCTCGAATGATTATACAGGATGATTCGACTAAGAATTTAACTGATTTAACCATGCCAAATCCTCCCTCATATGGTAAATAACCGAATCTTTTAGTTATTTAAATTTAAGAAGTGATCATTATGTTCTTTATGTATTACTCAAACATTGTTTATAAAGGACTTACTTATATAATTCCATTATATTCAAAATCGAGCAATCTTTAGGTAACTTAATGACCACGGGAAACACTTGCAATTATTTCACCACACCGCGTCCTATGAGTGAGTTATCTGATCATAATATTTTATATAATTCATGTTTATATTAAATTAAACAGTACATACTACTTTCATGATTTCAGATTATATTCGTAATGCATCGCCATCAAACGTAGTATCCATGAGTGGTATACAATTAACGGACATGTATTTATGTAGCTATAAATTTATTATAATAGAACTAGATATTAAACTATTGTCATAACATATGCCTCCATGAAATTTAACATATTCTATGTTACAGGTATCAACAATTCTTCAAGAGATGCTAGACAGAAAAGAAAGCTGATTATAAAAGACAAACATAGTAGTGGTAGTTTATATATTTTTTGTAGTTTAATGAAAATTATAAAAGCAAACTTGACATGTATTATTCACATTAAATTATATGATTTTTAACTTAATAAAATGATTACAGGAAATAGTAGTGGAGGAACCTCGAATGTTGACATAATTAATGGAAGATTAAGGTCCAAAGGACGTGTAGCACAAAGGAAAGATGTCCTTATTTCCGTGACGCGAAACATTGAGAGTGGTATGAGTTTTTTTTATATAATATTCAATATTATTATAACAAATATTCAAAATAATTAACAATGTTTTTTCGTTGCAAAAAAATGACAAGGTGAAGGAAGTGATCGTATTTTGGATGCAAACACCAATTCCGATCAACAACCAAATAGAGATCATGACATAAGTGATGATGATGTAGGTGACATAAATTTCACTGGAAGTATGTGAATAGCAATTCTTTAATAGTAGTTCTAACGTCTTATACTCCATAAAAGTTCACCCTAACTTTTAAAAAATACTAAAACCTCAATTTGTTTTTTAATTTGACCTTGAATTTTATTCTCGAATGTCGTTCAAAGTAGGTTCACTTATGAAGAATGAAATCTATCTAAATTTATAATAGACAAATCTTTATCTTAATGGCTGTATATTATTGACTTTGCATTAATTTGGATACCTTTATTCATTGTTCAATGTAGGGAGCTATTGGGATATTGGAGACCCTACTTATGAATGCAAATATTGTGGCGCTCAAATGTGGTTTGATGAAAGAGCTAATAAACGAACTAAAAAGGGCAAACCTAAATTTTCTCTATGTTGTTCGCAAGGGAAAGTTCAACTTCCATTGCTACAACAACCACCACCACTATTGTTTGATTTACTCAATAAGCATCATCCGAGAAGCAAACATTTTCTTGAAAACATTCGGGCATACAACATGATGTTCTCATTCACCTCTATGGGAGGTAAAGTCGTAACATCATCTAATCAAGGTCGTGGCCCTTAAAATTTCAAAATCGGAGGACAAAATCATCACTTGATAGGCAGTTTGTTGCCGGATGAAGGGTCGCGTCCTAAGTTTTCGCAATTATATATTTATGACACAGAAGATGAAATAAACAATAGGAAAAATGCGGCAAGGCAAGTTTCTATATTTAACTATTTTTTCACATGTATTCAATTCATTTGTCTTTAGTATTTATTAATTTTGTATTATCCAAATGACAGTGCTAACGCAGAGAAATTTGAAGATCCTATTATAGCGGAGTTGCAAGATATGATCGATGCAAATAACAACCTTGCAAAGTCATTTCGAAAGGCAAGAGATCGTTTCACATCTGATTCGTGCCAAACTATGAAATTGAAGCTGATTGGTAGAAGACAGTCTGATGGAAGAACATATAATCTCCCTACTGCCTCTGAAGTAGCCGCTCTTATTGTTGGAGATATTGATACCGTAGACAAGAGAGATATAATAGTTGAGACTCGAAACGGCAAGTTAAAGCGTATTTCTGAACTACATCCATCATACCTAGCTATGCAATATCCTCTATTGTTTCCATACGGTGAAGATGGCTATCGAATTGGTATTTTGCATAGAGACAAGATTCAATCAGACACTAACTCAAATAAAAGAGATAAGCTAACAATAAGAGAGTTTTTTGCCTTTCGAATCCAAGATCGTCGTACTGAAGCGGATACACTTTTATTAGCCAGGAGGTTGCTTCAACAACTTTTGGTGGATGGATATACAATGATTGAGGCAGAAAGGCTTTTCTTTGTCAGGAATAATCAGCAGACATTTAGGGCGGATAATGTTAAAAATCTAAAAGGTGTTGTTGCTAGAGGAGACACTGAAGGTTTTACTTCAGGTAGTCGTATTGTTATACCAGCCTCCTTTACGGGAGGACACGGTTACATGAAAGAAAACTACCAAGATGCCATGGCTATTTGTAGATGGTATGGGTATCCTGATTTATTCATTACATTTACATGTAACCCTAAATGGCCAGAAATTACGAGATTTGTACAGAAGAGGGGATCAGGCCGGAAGATAGACCAGATATAATATGTCGAGTTTTCAAGTTGAAAATTGATCAAATGGTGAAAGACTTAAAGGACAATAAGATTTTAGAGTTTAGGGTGAGGTCTGGTAAGTATCTAATTATAACTATACATATATATCATTATTGTTTTCGGTAATACTTTACAAAAAAATAAGATTTATACTTTATAAATATTTTTGATTCAAGTTAATGCGTTACATATTTAAGCATTTGCTTTTTTTTCTTGTGTTGTAGTTGTATATACAGTGGAGTTTCAGAAGCGCGGGCTTCCACATGCTCATATATTGCTATTTCTACACGAAGATGACAAGTTCCCGGATGCGGAAGCAATTGACAATATTATATGCGCGGAAATACCAGATATAAATGTGAATGCCGAGCTACATGAACTTGCGAAAGAGTATATGATGCATGGTCCATGTGGCACAGCAAATCTGAAATCCCCATGTATGACAGACAAGAAATGCTCTAAACATTTCCCAAAGAAGTTCAACGAGAAGACGACGGTTGATGAAGAGGGTTATCCTGTTTATAGGAGGCGTGACAACGGATCAACGGTTGAAAAAAATGGTATTAAATTAGATAATAGATTTTTTGTGCCATTCAACCCGACGTTACTCCTCAAATACCGTGCTCACATTAACGTTGAGTGGTGCAATCAATCGAGATCTATTAAATATTTGTTCAAGTACATTAACAAGGGGTATGATAGAGTTACAGCAGCCGCTTATCACAATTCTATAAACCCCGAAAATCCTGAAAAAATAGACGAGATTAAGATGTACTATGATTGCAGATACATATCACCCTGTGAGGCGATGTGGAGGATATTTGGATTCACTATCCATTATAGAACTCCTCCGGTGGAAAGATTGAGTTTTCACCTTCCTGATGAACAAAATGTTGTGTTTACAGATGAGATGGATGTTGAGTCTGTTCTTGAGAGGCCAAATATTGACAAGACAAAAATTTTATCTTGGATGGAATGTAACAAGAAGTATGCTGACGCTAGAGATATCAGTTATGTTGAGTTTCCAACAAAATTTGTTTGGAAGAAGGATAAACGAGAGTGGACGCCAAGAAGTAAAGGTTTTGCAATAGGGAGGATTTACCACGTAACCCCAGGAGCAGGTGAAAAGTTTTATCTACGAACATTGTTAAATTTTGTAAAAGGTGCAACAAGTTATGAAGATATAAGAACAGTTGATGGTATTGTTTACAATACATTTAAAGAAGCTTGCTATGCCCGAGGATTACTTGATGATGACAAAGAGTATGTAGATGCTATTATGGAAGCAAGTTTTAGGGAATCGGGTAATTACTTGAGGAATCTTTTTTCCATGCTCCTATTATCTGGAAGTTTGACAAAGCCTGAGGAAATATGGGAAAAAACTTGACGAGTTATTTGTGAGGATATTCTATATCGACAACGTAAGATTCTCCAAGATAAAGGTACGCCGTTTTATAACCAATAGATAATAGTGGTAAAGTCTATATGTTGATACTTGATTTATATAATTACTATATGATTGACATGAAAATATTGTAATCTTTATAATTAGACTTAACTTATTAGTTCTTTAAGCCATGAACGAATTTGTAAAAAAAGGTCATTTTCTTAGTACATTAAGGCGTATATGAATATGTGAAAAGAATGGTATTGGTAAAAATGTCCGGGGTCGGTTTAGACAAAGGATTAAATAGCAAAGCATTTTTTATTTTGAACGATTTTATTTTTGCACTGGAAGATTGTAGTTGGCATTCAAGTGAAAACAAGGGATAGAATATTGAAAGAACAAAAGCAATGTAGGGATGTGAGATATTAAATATTTTTTTATTGTGATCGAAAACAAGAGATGCTTTGCTATTGTATATAGATATATTGTACATTGAATGTATTATGTTTTTTCTTATTTAAGAATTCAATACTAATTAAAATGAGGATTGTTATCACCTTAATTGAATGGTGATTTTGGTGGCAACAATTTAAAAGTGTTGGTATTTATTAATTTTGACAGAGTTGCAGCTTAGTGATGATCAGATCCAAGCATTGGGATTAGCAGAAATCGAGAAAAGGCTACAAAGTAATGGAAGCACACTACGTAGATTCGTCAATATGCCTTTCCCAGATGAGTTGATAATATCTGAAAGTCAAAACAGGTGATCTTTTTTAAGACATGTGCAAATGCAAGATGTAGTCTTCATCGATTTATTAAGTATTTCTTTTAATTTTTACAAATGTAATTGTTGTGCAAAACAGGTTGATAGCAGATGAGCTTAATTATGATAGAGATGCCATGATTAGTGAGCATAATACACTATTCTCATGTCTGACGGAAGAACAAGAAAATATTTACAATGAAATCATGGAAGCTGTAGATAAAGATCAAGGTGGTCTCTTCTTCATCTATGGTTATGGAGGTACAGGAAAAACATATATTTGGAGAACATTGTGTGCCGCCATTAGAAGTAAGGGGGAAATCATATTACCCGTTGCTTCAAGTGGAATAGCTTCTCTACTTCTTCCACGCGGAAGGACAGCTCACTCTAGATTTGGATTACCTATAAATGTCACTGAGAATTCGACTTGCGTAGGCATCAAACTTGGTACTGAATTGGCTGCCCTAATTATAAAGGCTAAGGTGATTATTTGGGATGAAGCTCCAATGATGCACAAATACTGTTTTGAAGCTCTAGATCGGAGTTTGAAAGACATTATGCAATTAGTTGATCCTTCAAATGCCCACCGTCCTTTTGGGGGTAAGGTTGTTGTATTAGGAGGAGATTTTCGTCAGATATTACCTGTTATACCCAAGGGAAGTAGACAAGATGTTGTATTTGCCTCCATAAGTTCTTCTTACTTATGGGACTCATGCAAGGTTCTTAAGTTAACTAAAAACATGCGTCTACAAGCACAAGCTACGGTCTCAGGTGCTACTGAAACTAGAGAATTCTCGGAATGGACACTTAATGTTGGAGATGGAAATGCAGGGGAGCCTAATGATGGTGAGGTAGACATTGAGATTTCTGATGACTTTAGCATTGATGGTGGAAATGATCATTTATCGGCTATTGTGGAGAGCACATATCCATGCTTAGAGACTAATTTATGGGAACCCAATTACTTCCAAGATAGGGCTATCCTTGCGCCCACTCATGATATAGTGGAAACGGTTAATGATCATGTTTTAGCACAACTACCTGGTGAAGATCGAGTATACTTAAGCTCTGACTCTATTAGGAAAGAGGAAGGAAACTTGGGCGTTCATGAAATATACTCAACTGAATTTCTCAACACCATAAAGTGTTCCGGTCTACCTAATCATAGTTTGAAATTGAAGGTCGGGACACCAGTTATGTTGTTGAGGAATATCGATCAGTCTTGTGGTTTGTGTAATGGCACTAGGTTAGTTATCAATCATCTTGGAAATCGTGTAGTTGAGGCTACTGTGATTTCGGGAAGTGGTGTTGGGGATAAGGTTTTCATCCCTCGAATGACACTAACACCATCTGGAACAAAATTTCCCATAAAGTTCCAAAGAAGACAGTTTCCATTAGTAGTGTGTTTTGCAATGACTATAAATAAAAGCTAAGGACAATCTCTTGCACGTGTTGGGCTGTACTTGCCTAGACCGGTATTTAGCCATGGGCAACTATATGTCGCCATTTCGAGAGTTACGAGCAAAAAAGGCTTGAAGATTCTGATTAGTAAGAAATGTAGCGGCATTGCCAATACCACAACTAATGTCGTATACAAGGAGATATTCCAAAATGTTTCGTTTTGTTGAGGTAATACTTTAAATATAAAGTATTCGTAATTTGTTTGTTTTCGATGTCTCCTATACAAACCGTTTTAAGACTACTGAAATTAATTACTAAAGTTATTATTTGTTGTAAAAAACCGTTCATTTGTTTGCATTTTTTAGTATAATATTAAACATTACTAAGCTTGAAATATATAATCATTTTACTTTTTTTTTTAAAAGTGCTATTTAAGTTTGTGAAATACTCAATCCATCATTGAAGCCATACATATTATACTCAAGGACGTACCAACATAATTCTGATATAATAATACAAGATTTATAATCCGGACATAACTGCAGCACAATTTTTATGGACGTACACAATTAATATTATAAAGTAGAGTCAAGTATTTCATACAACATCTTATTTGGTTTTTAAAAAAATTAGGATGTTTACATTGTAGGCGAAGGACATCACATACCTTTGTTGGAGCGGCACTCTTCCTTTCATATGTGTATCCAAAGAGCAACCGTTGTTGGAAGTCAATCATTTGTGTCATCTGTTTCCATGAAAGCTCAAAAAGAAAGGGCCAGTGTAAGTAAATAATTTTAGTTAAGTGAACCTTAATTTAAACAAGTCTCATTTTAGTTTTCTTATAATTAAATAAACAATTTTTTAAACATTGCAGGTGTGGCAAATATGAGGGGCATAGGATAAATGGACCAATTTCTACATTTTGTACGAAGTTGTGTGGTTAGATATGAGCATAAAATAATGTAAGTGCAAAATTAAGCTTGATTTGTGAGCATTATTGACTCTTTTATATCCTAGAGAGAAAAGAAGTGCATGTTTAATCCAGCATTTAACTAAATAAAGTGTGGCATGATTATTGTGCATAACAAAATATACATGTACTTTTAACTCTTTTCATCCCAGTAACAGTATTAGTATTATATGGCAGTCACATAAAAGAGGAAATATTATCTTTTTTCATAGTTTATGGTTTTTTTTTTGGATAATTGATGTTAGATTGTTGGGTTGATGAGAAGCACTTAGAAAACCACAGGTTTAGGTGAATATTATTAAACGGTTCCTAAAAACGGTTCCTCAGTGATTAGGAAATTTTATTGTCATTCTCCTTTCGCAATGAAGGCAAATTTCAACTAGATTTTATCTTTGTTAGGTTTTTTTCTTTTATAGATTGATCAATTTCACCACTAAAACAATAAATCAATAAAGAATTTAAGTGGGGAGAATTCAAAGCCACATTCATATATCTATGTCATATGTGCATCAGCTTCCCCTTTTTCCCCACCTTCCCTCCTTCCAACTTCAGATGGTTGTATAAATACTCTAAATCTGTGTTCTTTTCAGTAGTTATGGTCTCCTCCTCCCTGATGAGTGATCCGTGCTACTAACTCCTCCACTTCATATAACTAACTCTCCATACGCTATTCTAGCGAAGAATAAGAAGATTGCATACATCTAGACTACAACTCTGCAAACCCTTCCAAGGAAGGATCCGGATTGCAAGGTGGCGATTGTTGATGTATAGTTGCATGTATGTATAAAACAACACAAACAACTCTAAATAATCAAAGCTTTGATTCAAGTCAAACAAAAGTTTTGACTCCAACAGAACTCGAGTCACACTTGGACCAAATTAAACTCAAATAACCAAAGAGCCAAAAAGCTTCCTCTGTTCTACAGTTAAGTGTCATATAGGGGGAGGCACAATATTTAGGTGCCCATGTAATAAGAGAGATAGATAGAAATAAAAAGCCATGTGGAAAGAAGAATCCATGAAAAATAAGGACATGTTGCATTTAGTGTCTGTTCTTTTCAACTAATTTTTGCTACTCTTTACTTACCTTAACTTATTCGAATTTATTCGACCTTATCCGAACTAATCTGAAATTATAAGGACTGAAAATAAATTGAAAAGAACGGACCCTTATTTTGAAACTTTCTAAAAATTGAAGCATTGCATTTATATCCTTTAAGATAAACCAACTTACTTAAGAAGTTTCTGTCATAGAATATTAAAAAAAATACTAAAGAAGCCCATCATCCTGAACCAAAAGCTCTCCAACCATGCATTCTTATAATCAGTAAGACATGAATCTAAGTCATGATAAGCACTCCTTTTCTAAAACAGGATCTGATCACCAAATGAAGCATTACTTCAACTAACTTAAATTATAGTATGTTGCAAGCTGCACACAAGAAATGACATAAAATAGTACATAAAAACAGAAACCAGGTAGGCTAACATACTTCCACTACATCAAAAATGCTATAGAAGTAACATAGAAGTTGAGTCAAACCAACTACATCAGAAGTAGTGGATATTTTGAGGTAAATATAACTATAATATTTTGACCAAATTAAATAGGTAGCCATATCACTTATACTAAAGATACCACACTTCTTACCTTGGTATATCTGTAGAATAGTTTTGAACTCAACTGATTCAGCTTCCTTCAGTGCTTATTATTAGCAGCAAGACGCCTACGGCAACGATGTTTAATGTAATCAAAATCAGCCAATAGATGCAATCTAGATAATCCAAGTTATTCAACAAGTTAATCGGAATTAAAGGAATATTAATATAAATGAATTTGAGATTCACCAGATTGGGTGTTTGAATATGGTTATTGAATGTAACAGTGACATCGTCAAATGTGATGTTCCAATCTACAGTACCAAAAAAAATGAATCAGATTGGTTAAGGAGTATCAATTTGTGATTTGGGCAGCAAAAGAAAACGACCACCAGAATATCAAAATGTGATATTACAATCAATACTGACCAAAAAAAAAGAATCACATTTCTTGCCAAACAAATTAGTCAGTGACTTGAGTATATAGGTGAACATGTATTTCCAAAAAAAAAAATGATTTAAAATGGAAGCTAAAACAACAAATTCAGATTAACAATAAAAAGATATGTTGAGGAAGACTTAACTTATACAAATCCTTGCATGCAAGAGGTTTTAGCAGCTCGAAATCGAAGAATGACATAGCAATTAAGAAAAAACATAGATTAGAAATGAAATTAAAATAATCGGAACTCGAAGTTTGGCGGTGAAAAACTAAAAATTCATATTCATATAATCATCGTTGCCATAATTTGTCAAAAACGAATTAAGTAAAATATGTAATAAGATTAGAGAAATTTTACCTGTCTGATTTAGGGGAAGAACAATTGATAAATTAAAATTCATATTCAGATAATAAAAGGAATTCTTCACTCATGGCGCCAATGAAAGATGATGAAGACCTTCATGGGAGATGAAACGCCAGGCACATTTTGTTGTGTTTAGAGAGATGAGGGTAATGACTTAGGTGTAGAATTGGGTTTAGGACGGTTCATAGTAGATTGGGCTTGCATTTAGGAAGAGTAATGGTAGTGGGCCTTTTTTTTAAATGGTGTAATTTGGGTTAAGCCTTTGTCTTATAATTCAATTTTTGTTTTCTAGGTTTTAGGCCTGTTCTCTTCGGTATAATTCAGGTGAACTGAACTGATTGGAGCTGAACTAAACTGAACTGATTGGGGCTGAACTGAACTGAACTAAACTACACTGATTGTAGCTGAACTGAACTGAACTGAACAAAATTGAATTCAATTGAATTGAAATAAATTTAATTAAATTAAATTGAATTAAATAAATATATAAATAATATTTAAACAATGATAATATGAATATTAAATAAAAGTTATAACAATTAATAATAATAATGAATAATAGTAATAGTATTTTGGATATTTTTAAATGATAATTAATAAATGATGTTAATAATAATAATAATAATAATAATAATAATAATAATAATAATGATTAATGATAATTGCCAAACTTTGTTTCCAATTCATTAACCTTAACTTTTGTTTATATTTTCGTAAATGAAATGAAATGAAATGAATTGAATTTCTGATTATTTAATTAATGGGCACACTAATACAATCTTTACAAACTTAAAGTAAGTTGCGTTGTTTATATTTTCTAAAATCGATAATTTATTATTTCTTATTGACTTCAAAAAAGATAATATTAATAATATTGATATTATTTACTTAAATCACTATTAATATATTTGGCTCACTTTAATTCCCCGTGCATTTTTGCACGGGTCAAAAAAACTAGTTTTACCAATAATTCAAAGCTCTAAACAGGCTACGCAAACTAAACATCTTCTTCTACTCACTCATTTCATTTATTTCACTCAACCTCCACTCATCTCACTTTTCTCACTCCGTGAACTCATCAAAACCCATTCACTCATAATAACCCATCACAATACCTAAGATACTCTTCCTCACAAGACCCCTCTCACCACCTTCTGTAAACACATATTCCTCTACACCCTTCATCTTCTTCCTCACTTATGTTTCTAAGTTCAATTTTTTCAAGTTTCTTTATCTCATAATAATTTTCCCCAAATCTGACTTCACTTTTCTTTATCTAATAATCTTGCCAGTTTTCAATTTCTCAAATATCCGATTTTTTATTTTCCGGTCGGCCTTCGTAATTTTCCGGCAAGTGCATGTATATGAGACAGACCGTCATTATCATCAGATGCTAATTGTTTTCCGACGATTGTTATCATCAGACGCTAATTGTTTTTCGGCGATTGTTATCATCAGATGCTAATTGTTTTCCGGCGATTGTTATTGACGTCAAGGCTCGTAGCCGCCAGTGAGTATGCGTTTCTAGTTCTGTTTTTAATCTCAATATCTGTCGATTTACAATTCTTATATGTCAATCTATTTTCCCCTCACTATTTGGGTATTTTTCTTTAATTTTTATTTCTATAATCTTTAGGTTTGGTTAAAAATATTCGTTAAAGGATTTGAAAAACCAAATTTTTAAATAAAAAATGTTTTTGTATTAAAAAGATCTCATTTTTTTCACTCGATTTTCCCCTCCATCTATTTGGGCTACTTTGTTTAAATTTATGTATCAATTTTTTTTTCGTTTTTGGGTAATTAAAAAATTTTTATTAAAAAAATTTATGTTTAACAATTTTGGGTGAAACTGGAGTTTTTTAATACATTTTTACATATACTTATCTATACACTCTGTTTAATCCCCAGCCTAGTTGGGTTTTTTCTTCAATTTTTGTTTTAAAATTTCGTCTATTTTCATATTTTTAAACTGATTAGGCTAGAAAATCGGAGGAGGTTTTGATCACTTTCACTATTTCATATTTGGAAACTAATTGGGTTATTAATTCAACTTTTGAATAAAGTTTTTCCCCATATCATATCAATTTGAGGACCCGTCAAATACGGGTAGGATCCGGGTCTTAGCTTCAAAAAACAGATTTGGGCAGGGTTCTAAAGTATTACCCGGAACCAGATCCGTTAACCCATTTTTTAAAAATTTATTTTTAAAATAAACAAATTTAACTTTATGTTGTAATATTTTATAATGTTGTTAAAATTTGTTGTTTATTTATTTTTATCTTGTAATGTTATGGTTGGATTTTTGTTGTATTAAACTTGATTTTTTGAACGTCAATAATTGGAGATGTGAAATGACATTGTTTTCGTTATTGAAAATTTTAATTATTATGAAAATTAGGCTAATTTGAAGCAAATAAGTAAAGATCCATTTTGTACCCGTTTTGGACCTGGATCCGTATGACCCATATGGATCTGGATTTGGGTCCTTATTTTTATTACCCAGTGGATCTGGGTAGGGTCCGGATCCTTTTTTGAAAAACGGATCTGGATCCGGGTCCTAGAGGACCATACCCGGATCCGACCCATTGCCATCCCTAGTAATGGCTATAATTTGGATAATAATAATAAATAAGTATACATAAATAATTCAACATACTATACTATTCGCCCTCAAAAACACAACTAATTTTTTATTTATAATTCTCAACTCTTTGAGAAAAAAGTTTTGTGTGTGTTCTTTAACTTACTGTAATTTACACTCTTTTTCAAAACCTCTCCTCACTCTAGTAATCTATTTAATTTCCTAATCATCATTGCCAAATTCTTTAACGTAATTGAGATGAACCATTTTCTAATTATAATATGACAATCTATGACTGTAAGTTATGATTAAATGTCAATTCTTGCTTAAATGTGACTCTTATTTTTACTCATAGCACATCAACAACAAAGCATAACAATAATGAGGCTAACCTTTTGGCGCTTCTTTGGCTTGTTAAACTTGGCTATGAGGTTTGCAATCCTTACTGTTGGCGTCGGGATCCAATATAGCACAAAGATGGAGATGTCGTTAAAGCATAATAGAAGAGAGGTGTGGTTAGTAATAATTAGGGTTTTTTTGCTGAAAGAAAGACGTTGTTTGCACAGGATATGATAATGGTATATGTATCAATGTCATTCATGGGAATTTTTCTCTAATAATGTTTTAATGCTTCGATCTTTTGGTAAGTTTTTTTTTTATGCGGTTGCTGCTGTGATGTAATAGAGATTTTGAATCTTTTTATTTTTCCTTTTTTCCTTTTTGGTATATGTATTAATTTCATTCAATGGAATTTTCCTCTAATAATAAGATTTTAATGCTTTGATGTTTTGATAAGTTTTTTTTGGGCCTGTTCTCTAATTCTAGCTGTACTGAACTGAACTGAATTTATTGGAGCTGAACTGAACTGAACTGAACTTATTGGAGCTGAACTGAACTGAACTGAACTTATTGGAGCTGAACTGAATTGAATTGAATTAAATTATAATAAGTAAATAATAATTATTATGAATATTAAATAATCAGTAATAATAATTATTATGAATATTAAATAATCAGTAATAATAATTAAATTAATAATTTAGAATAATATCAAATGAATAATGATAATATTATTTTGATGTTATTATGATAGTTATAAATAAATAAATAATAATAATAAATTAATTTTCAAAATAATAATTACTGATAATAATAATAATAATTTATAATAATGAGTAATTACAATTATTAGTATTAATATATTAATACTTGATGATGATATAATATGTTGCCTAAGAAGTAAATTAAAGTATTACCCTTATAATAATAATTAGCTTAAAACATGGGTTGATGTGTGCTTCTAACCAAACCACGATTTGTGGTGGGTTGGTCTATGATAGAAATACACTAAACCGCCAAAGTATATTTAATATACAACGTAACGACAATGTTGTATTTTAAATAGTACTGCAGCATTATTAGCAACTTTGTAATTTTTTCATATCTTCTAGCTTTTTGTAGCTTATTTGTATGATGTAATAGTGAATTTTATTCAGTAAAATAAAGCAACAATTGCAAATTAGAATACTCGTATTGACATGAAATTTGGTTAAACCGTGCATCAACCCAAACTTTGCTGAGCCATAATAATAATAATAATAGTAATAATAATGAGTAAAGATATAATAAAAAAATAATATATATAAATAATACTAATAATTATTATTATATAATAACAATAATAATAAGTAAAATAAATTAGAACAACAATAATAATATTAAACAAATTGGTTAAATAATGAATGGAGCTCCACTGAACTGAACTGAATTTATTGGAGCTGAACTGAACTGAACTTATTGGAGCTGAACTGAACTGAACTTATTAGAGCTGAACTGAACTGAACTTATTAGAGCTGAACTGAACTGAACTTATTAGAGCTGAACTGAACTGAAAATAAGCTGAACAGAACAGGCCCATAGCACATCAACAACAAAGCATAACAATAATGAGGCTAACCTTTTGGCGCTTCTTTGGCTTGTTAAACTTGGCTATGAGGTTTGCAATCCTTACTGTTGGCGTCGGGATCCAATATAGCACAAAGATGGAGATGTCGTTAAAGCATAACAGAAGAGAGGTGTGGTTAATAATAATTAGGGTTTTTTTTGCTGAAAGAAAGACGTCGTTTGCACAGGATATGATAATGGTATATGTATCAATGTCATTCATGGAAATTTTTCTCTAATAATGTTTTAATGCTTCGATCTTTTGGTAAGTTTTTTTTTTATGCGGTTGCTGCTGTGATGTAATAGAGATTTTGAATCTTTTTATTTTTCCTTTTTTCCTTTTTGGTATATGTATTAATTTCATTCAATGGAATTTTCCTCTAATAATAAGATTTTAATGCTTTGATGTTTTGATAAGTTTTTTTTGTGCGGTTTCTGCTATGATATTTTAGGATTTTGAATTTTTTATTTTTCCTTTTTTTCTTTTTGGTGTCCACCCCCTACCCCCCTCTTCCCTTATAAAATTGAGATATAATCATTGAACAATTGTACGTTCATTGTTTTATTATCATATGTTCATTATATATCCTAACTTGTTCATTTCCCTAAAACAAGATGTTCATTAGCTTTGCCTAATTAAACAGAGAATATTTTTGGGCAAATGATTTCAAAATGTAATTAAGCATATGTTTATTTATTGCCATAACACAGTTTATTGTGGGCCAACCAGCTATTCAAAAGTTACCTTATTTTCCTTGTTTATTATATTGTACAATGAATAATTGATGTAAATAAAGGAACAACTTGAAAAACCATAATGAACATTATTATTATGGTAAAAAAAATATGTCTACGTTAATTGGAAACCATTTTTTGTTAACGTTGATTTTACAATGAACATTGGTTGTTGATAAAATGAACATCTTTAATACCCATAATAAATATCGGGAGTATGTTAAAAAAGACATGTTCAAATGAAATGAAACTAATACTTTTTTTTAAAGTTGATTACAATGAACAATAGTTATTAATAAATGAACATCATGTTCAAACAAATGAACATTATGATTATGTAAAAAAAATTGTTCAAACAAATTGAAACTAACACTTATTCGAAAATAAGTTGATTTTATAATGAACATTCTATATCACTAAATGAACATCTACAATAAGTAAATGAACGTACTTAATTGTAACTTGTAAATAATTTTTACATTGAAATTTTAGTTGGTTTACAATGAACATTTGATATGAATAAATGAACATTTTGAACATTTAAAATGAACAATTCTTTAAGGAGAAAATAGATGGCTGAGAAAATAAGCGGGAAACTTTTTGGACAAATGAATTCAAAATATTCAATAATGGAGGAGAGAGAAATAAAATATGGGCCCATTTGTCATTGTTCATTATATATAAAATAATGTTCATTGATGAGGATTACATTGAAAAAAAAACCTCCAGCTCTACGATGTTCATTACGTTGAGAGCACCATGCGCATTATGGTGGCGTGTGTATAGTGGAATTTGCGAAGAAAAATAGGTCAACCCGAACTCGACAAGTTTAATTAACAGGTCGGGTTAGTGTTAAGGATATCGACACATTTAAATAAACGGATCAGATTAGGATTAGGAGAAGACAATCCGTCAACTCGTGAATCCAACGAAAATTGACATGACCCGTTTATCACCTCTATATTATTTGAGATTGGGGATCTAGGGTTAGAAAATTGAAAATCAACAAAACAATCTAAAATCTTAGTAGTCTAATGAAGAGAAAACTAAAAATTACTTGTCATATGGGGTGTCGATTGACACCCTTTTCCACTATACATGTCCGTCAATAGGTGAATGTTTAACTTTGTTATTGGGGTTAAGTAATGCACCAAAGAGTGCAAACAAGGGATGAAATGTGGCTAAACTGGGTGGTAGGTTAACATGACTTAATTGGAGAAGAAAATCTTAGAAGTTGAGTTAATAATATGAGACGACTATTTGAAAAAACTGCCTAAAATTCCAATAATAATAACATTCAGTAATAATGATGATGAGTTTTAAGGCACCTAGGTATACACGGAAACAATATCAGACGTTAAGATTGGACAGTATGCATGGTCTTAGGTGCACCATGCTCTGGTACACCTAAAACTATTTGAGTAAGAAAATAGATGTACCATGTTTATGATACACATGAGTGTATAATAAAAATTGTAATTCCTCCGTTTCGCAATAGTCTCAACATAAGCATAGTAACCACTATTCATCTATCAATCTTATGCTATATTTATTCACAGGTGTATAATATAGTCATGTGGGGTCTTATTTGATTCGTTTTAATGCATACTATCATAATATAAACTTTTTATAATTTTTTTATCAATAATAAGAGATATTAAGGTTCAAAGTATTAGATGGGATAGTGTGTAAACAAGAAACATTACGAGTATTGCAAAACGGAGGAAGTATTAAAATTGTTCTAAAAAAACAGATACAAAACGATGGTGTAAACTCAACTGATGCAAACTGATGCAAACTTATAACTAAAAAATGTAACTAATGAGACATGACTATATATGCATTGTTGAATATTTAGAGTATTTGGTTGATAATATTCATGAAACATTAACTTAAGATGCTTGGTTATGGTGTCGCTACTTAAGTGGTGTTTAGATATGCATCTTGTGTTTGTATAACTTTGGAAACTAAAGTCTTTGATGTGGCTTTGAAACGAGCAAGCAAGGAAACAAGAAAAGGGAGAAGCGTGGGCTCGCGGGCCGCGAGCTGGGTCGCCCCCCGCTGCCATTCTGCTGCTCCAAATTTCCTTAAGGTCGCGACTCGCGACCTGTATCGCGAGTCGCGACTGGGCCGTTTGCGGACGATCTTTTTAGACCGTTTCATGTTTATTGAGCGGTTAAGGTCGATTTTTCCAAAGCATCAACGTGCATTATAAGAGGCAAAACCTCTGATGAATGTTAATAGGCTTTTACATTCTCTCTCAAAAAGCACTCAAGTTTTCTCTCATTATACATTGATCATCAAAGCATCTCTCACAAATACTTTTGATCTCATTTAGTGATTCTCATACGAGCGTGATAATCACTGTTTCTTCTTTGTATCTCGGAAGTGGATTCCGTGCAACTCGTGCTTCGTATAGGGTCGGAATATCGCTTTTGGGAAAGTGTTCCCATACACGCCTAGAAGATCGTTGTTCGTTGTTGTTATCATTTGTGTGTTCATCTTTGTTTCCCGGTTAATAGCACTAACAATCCAAAAGCGATATTTACTTGAAGATGGCTACACTTCGTGAGATGACAGCGAATTTCCACAAACTTGATAAGTTTGAAGGCGTGGGTTTCCGTAGATGGCAAAAGAAGATGCACTTTCTTCTTACCTCTTTGGCGGTGGTGTACGTTCTCACATCCCCGAAACCCATTGAAGTGGATGATAAGACGATTGAGGCTACTAGGAAGAGGAAGAAGTGGGAGAACGACGACTACATATGCCGTGGTCACATTCTCAACGGTATGTCCGATGATTTATTTGATGTTTATCAATACTATGAATCTGCTAAAGTTCTTTGGGATGATTTAGAGTCTAAATATATGGCCGAAGACGCTTCTAGTAAGAAATTTCTAGTGAGCAATTTTAATAACTTTAAAATGGTTGAGTCTAGGCCAATTATGGAGCAATTCCATGAAATCCAAAGAATTTTAGGAAGCTTTAAACAACACGATATTAGTATGGATGAAACATTTGCCGTTTCTTCAATAATCGATAAATTACCCTCCTCTTGGAAAGATGTTCGAAATAGCTTGAAACATAGGAAAGATGAAATGACTATTGAACAATTGGGTGCTCATCTTCGGATTGAAGAGGGCATTCGGGTTCAAGATGGTCAAAAGGAGGTAAATCCTAGTTCTTCCACTATTAACATGGTGGAGGATGGAAAGTCTCATGACTCTAATCCTAAGAAGAGGGCACATAACTTCACCAAAGGAAACTATGGTAAGAAACCAAAGTTTGGTGGAGGAGGACAACAACGAGCTTGTTGGGAATGTGGAAAGCCCGGTCACTTCAAAAAGGATTGCACCATTTGGAAGAAAAAGATGAACAAGAATGGGCATGGTGGTGGGAAAGGCGAGTCAAGCCATACCCAACCCAAGCAAGGTACTTGTGCACAAGTTTCACTTAATTCGGTTTTGAATTATGTGTGTACGATTTCTGAAATCTTTTGTGTATAGGATGATTGTTCATGGTACATCGATTCAGGAGCTTCAAGACATGTATGCAAGGAACGATCTCTCTTCAAGACCTTCAAGGAGGCGGATGAAGGAGAAGTTCTTTACATGGGGAACGATTCTACTGCTAAAGTCTTAGGAGTAGGTCAAGTTGAGCTAGTTTTTAGTTCCGGAAAGTCTCTTGTTTTAAGAGATGTTGTATTTGCTCCGGACCTTAGAAAGAATCTAGTCTCGGGAGCTATCTTGAATCGAATAGGTTTTAAAATGGTATTTGAGTCGGACAAGTTTATTTTATCTAAGGAAGGGTCGTTTGTTGGTTTGGGTTATTTATGTAATGGTATGTTCAAGTTAAGTATTTTGGAATACTTTGTTAAACAATGTTTGTGTTGTTAATGATAGTTCTTCTCTATGGCATTACCGGCTTGGTCATGTTAATTATAGAAAGCTTTATTCTATGTCAAAGGATGATTTGATTCCTAGTTTTGATCCAAGCATAGAGAAGTGTAGAACATGCATGCTTACTAAGATAACCAGAAATTCTTTCCCAAATAATGTGGAAAGAGATACTAATTTGCTTGATTTGGTGCATAATGACCTATGTGATTTTCATAGCACTCCTTCTTTAGGTAATAAGAAGTATATCATAACATTTATAGATGATCATTCTAGGTATTGTTATGTTTATCTTCTATTAACTAAAGATGAAGCTCTAGATAAGTTTAAGATCTATAAAAACGAGGTTGAATTGCAACTAAATGACAAAATAAAACGGCTTAGAACTGATAGGGGTGGTGAATACCATGATCCTAGTTATTTCCAATCATTAGGAATTATACATGAAAGAACCGCGGGTTATACACCACAACAAAATGGTATAGCGGAAAGAAAGAATAGAACTTTACAAGAAATGGTAAATTCTATGTTATCCTATTCGGGTTTAAGTGATGGATTTTGGGGTGAAGCGGTTTTAACGGCTTGTTATTTATTAAACCGTGTTCCTATGAAAAAGAACAAAGTTACACCCTATGAATTATGGTACAAAAGAAAACCAAATCTAAGTTATCTTAGAGTTTGGGGTTGTAGGGCAATTGTAAAAGTGCCGGAACCTAAACGTAAAAAGTTAGGTGAAAGGGGAGTTGAATGCATCTTTATAGGGTATGCTATTCATAGCAAGGCCTATAGGTTCTATGTTATAGAACAAAATGACGTTTGGTCAATTCACACTATTGTGGAGTCAAGAGATGCAATCTTTGATGAAAATCGATATTCATCAATTCCTAGACCAAAGGATGTAACTCCAAGTACCATAATACAAGATGATGATCGGTCTTTAAATGATCATGAATTAGATGAACAAACTCTAGAAGAGAATGTAGCATCGACTTCATCACAACCTAGGAGAAGTAAAAGGGCAAGAAAGGAGAAATCCTTTGGCCCGGATTTTCATGTATATTTGGTTGAAAGATCTAGAAGTTCTATATTGACTAAATTTCCATATGTGTTTAATGTGGAAGGTGATCCTTTGACTTATGGTGAGGCCATGAGATCTCAAGATGCTCCTTTTTGGAAGGAAGCTATTGATGATGAGATGGATTCCATCATGGGGAATAACACATGGTTTTTGGCGGATTTGCCTCCCAAGTGTAAACCTATTGGGTGTAAATGGATTTTCAAGAAGAAAATGAAAATCGATGGAACTATTGATAAGTTCAAAGCCCGGTTAGTGGCTCAAGGTTTTTCCCAAAAGCCGGGTATCGATTATTTCGATACATATGCACCCGTTGCTAGAATCTCTACAATAAGATTGTTGATTGCCCTTGCGGCTATACACAACCTTGTGATCCATCAAATGGATGTTAAGACAGCGTTCTTAAATGGAGAGCTAGATGAGGAGGTTTACATGAAACAACCCGAAGGGTTTGTTGTAAAAGGTCAAGAAGGTAAAGTTTGCAAACTCGTTAGATCTTTGTATGGGCTAAAACAAGCACCCAAGCAATGGCATCAAAAATTTGATGAGGTTGTGTTGTCTAACGGATTTAAATTGAATAATTCGGACAAGTGCGTATATAGCAAATTTGATGACTTAGGTCATGGTGTAATAATTTGTCTATATGTAGATGACATGTTGATTTTTGGGACTGATTTGTCACAAGTTGAGTGGGCAAAGGCTTTCCAATCATCAATGTTCTCCATGAAAGATTTAGGAGAAGCGGATGTTATTCTAGGCATAAGAATTAAAAGAAGCAATGGTAAATTGAGTTTATCTCAAACACACTACATTGAAAAAGTACTTAAGAAGTTCAATGTAAGTGATTGCTCTTTTGTATCAACTCCTATGGATCCAAGTGAGAAATTAATGCCAAATGATGGTAGTGCGGTATCTCAACTTGAGTATGCACGGGTCATAGGATGTTTGATGTATGCTATGACGAGTACTAGGCCGGATATCGCATTTGCGGTAGGAAAGCTTAGTAGGTATACTAGTAACCCTAGTATGAAGCATTGGCATGCTATTCGTCGTGTCTTAAGGTATTTGGGGAAAACCAAAGATTATGGTTTATCCTACAGTGGATATCCTTCGGTTTTAGAAGGTTATTCGGATGCAAGTTGGATCTCTAATAGAGAGGATCACTCTTCCACAAGTGGATTCGTTTTCCTACTTGGGGGAGGTGCTATCTCTTGGGCTTCTAAGAAGCAAACTTGCATTGCGGACTCCTCCATGACTTCGGAGTTCATTGCTTTGTCCTCGGCTAGTAAAGAGGCGGAGTGGCTAAAGAATCTCATGATTGAGATTCCTTTGTTGCCAAAACCAATATCGCCCATAGCGATACATTGTGATAACGATGCAGCTTTGGCAAGGGCATATAGTCAAGTTTATAATGGTAAGTCAAGACACATTGGTGTGAGGCATTCCTATATTCAAGGACTTATCAAGGATAGTGTTATCACTATTGACTATGTGCGGACTACGTATAATCTAACGGATTGTTTCACTAAGGCCTTGGCTAGAGATACGGTGAAGAGGATGGCAATCGGTCTTGGATTGGAGCCCTTAGTTAATCACGAGTGAGGGAATCTTAACTTAACGCCCAATAAGACGTTGGGTCTTAAGTTCAATAAGATTAATTCCTTCATTTGATGGTTGAAGAATATTTGTAAGTATCCTCTAAGTATTGTTCTTATATTGACTATGATGTTGATAAGAGGTTGTATATCTTAATAGTTCTCTTGTTATGCCTTGTCATAATGGCATGTTTCTTTAAGAGTTCTACCTATGTAAGTGTGAAGTTTAGCCGCTTCAAGTAGCTATAGGGGCATAGCTATGATACACTTATGAATGATACGGACACATGGCTTTAAGTGTCAAGTTTAATGAGTTCAAATAGTTAATCTTGTGTGTATAGTATCTTCAAGTTTTCCACTATGTATTGAGATTGGTTCAATCGCTTGCGACACCTTTCGGATACGGATTCTTGGAATGTATATTATACTAGGTGGAAGTTCAAGTCTTAGTACACTTTCATTGATGCATGAGGTTGTTTGTTTTGATGATGTTTTAGAATACTCTAAATGGGGGAGGATTGTTGAATATTTAGAGTATTTGGTTGATAATATTCATGAAACATTAACTTAAGATGCTTGGTTATGGTGTCGCTACTTAAGTGGTGTTTAGATATGCATGTTGTGGTTGTATAACTTTGGAAACTAAAGTCTTTGATGTGGCTTTGAAACGAGCAAGCAAGGAAACAAGAAAAGGGAGAAGCGTGGGCTCGCGGGCCACGAGCTGGGTCGCCCCCCGCGACCTGGGCTTTCGGCTTGGTCGCGACTCGCGACGTTTGTCGTGACTCGCGACGAGCCACTGCCATTATGCTGCTCCAAATTTCCTTAAGGTCGCGACTCGCGACTGCGCCGTTTGCGGACGATCTTTTTAGACCGTTTCATGTTTATTGAGCGGTTAAGGTCGATTTTTCCAAAGCATCAACGTGCATTATAAGAGGCAAAACCTCTGATGAATGTTAATAGGCTTTTACATTCTCTCTCAAAAAGCACTCAAGTTTTCTCTCATTATACATTGATCATCAAAGCATCTCTCACAAATACTTTTGATCTCATTTAGTGATTCTCATACGAGCGTGATAATCACTGTTTCTTCTTTGTATCTCGAAAGTGGATTCCGTGCAACCCGTGCTTCGTATAGGGTCGGAATATCGCTTTTGGGAAAGTGTTCCCATACACGCCTAGAAGATCGTTGTTCGTTGTTGTCATCATGTGTGTGTTCATCTTTATTTCCCGGTTAATAGCACTAACAATTAGTATACATGCATAAATTCTTATGTGTGCACTTCTATAGTAACATTTAGAGCACAAATATCCCACTTCCTCGAGGACTAAGTGGCCTAATTTTTGGCAGCAATGCTGCTCACACAGTCACACCTACAATCATTAGTCATTTTAGTCATTACATGTAAGCTACGTAACTACAAACAAATCCTAAGGGGTGTTTGGTATAAGGGATTATATTGGTGTGATAGGGGATATTAGGAGAGAAATGATTTATTTGTTCGAGAGGATAAGAATTATAGAAGTTGATAGGGATATCACATAATTAGTACTATAGGAGTGCTTCAAAAAACAATAGCACTATGGGAGAGGATATATATATTACATTTTCACCTTATTACAAAATTAAATGAGGAAGCATAAGGCCGGGTGAGAAGTAGAATTGTATATTTTTACCTTTAACGAAAATAAATGAGGAAGGAGAAAGGAAGAGAGTTATCCCAATCTTGTTAACAATCTCTATAAACAAAAAATGACATTATTCTTATCCTTTTCTTATCGACCAATGTCCTATATATCCTCATTCCTCTCACTTATTTTTCTTATCCCTATTTCTCATACCAAACTCCAAGTAATAACATATCAATTATTAGGCATATACAAAGGATTTTGTCTCGTCTCCTCCACTTATTATAAGTTTTAGCAACAAAACAAATAACTTAAGTAAACATATATAATTCTTCAACAATAAGTTTAGAAAAAAAAATGTTCAACATATCATTCTAAACTTTGTAATCCTGTCCGAGAGAATATGTTAGGAATAATTGAGAATCAAGTGGGGGAGCAGTGGCTGAACTCACCATCTTTTAGGCTAAGTTTCAAAGATGAGTTGTACCCTGAGATAGGAATGACCTAGCTATAAATCCTTGTATCAGTATAAAAAAAGTTAATTGTGGTGCTTGAGTAGAAGTTTCTCGTGGCTATTAGTTATATTTTTATTGTTGAATATTTATAGGTTTCGAATATTGGTATTTTTATTTGTTGGGTTATGTTTAATGGTTTTGTCTTTTGGTTTTGAGAGCCTTTGTGGTTTCCATATTGTTTTCCATTAGTAGTATCTTATAATTTTCTAGTAAAGTTTTGATGTATTTTTAACTATGTTTTCCATGCAAAATTCTGAATAAGCAGTTATTTCGCACGTAATGGTAATGCTTTAGTAATTTTCTATGATTTATCATAAAAAATTGTTCTATGAAGGACAAAGTTATTGGAATGTTAAATTTTTCTTTTACCTTATCAAAAAAATAACTTTTTTCATCATCTTGTTATAAGATTTAGGAAAAAGAAAAGTTAGGATGAGTAATACATAAATTCTTCAATAGACTCAATGTGAAACAATTATAATCCTATGATACGTTAGGATAAAACATAGTTCGAAACAAAAAAAAATTGTAGTTTCTTTTTTCAAGGAATGAATTAATCTTTTTCGAGATACTACATTCTAAAATATGTAAAATAATGGTTTCTTCGCGATACTACATTTTAAAACATGTGAAAGCGAAAAACTACCGTTCATGTTACCACCATATTTCAAATTCAAGAGTAGAACAAAGTTATGAGATTAATATTCAAATGAAGAGGAAGTATGACTATAATAAAATTGTGGCCGCCATTATTAGTTCAATCTCAGCCTTCTATTTTTATAGGCTAATCAAGTCCCTTGATTTGGTTGACTTTAATATATAAGAAAAAACAAAAAAATGGCTTTTCCTAAAAACGTCTTGCTCACTGAAGATTTCACATTAGTTAGATGTTCACTCCAATAACTTATCCATCTCTATCTCTTCTTGGTTTGAATTTAAAAACAATTTGAGTTTTGATTTGAATACTAATAAACAATTAGTGTAAATATAAGTATATGACTTCGAATTAGGGTAGTTTTATTCTCCAACATTATTCACTTAACCCTATATTAGATGTGATTGTGAATTAATGATCTTCAGTCTTTCACTAATAAAAATTGCTTCGTCGATTTTTGCAATTTAATTCTCTTACCGTCCTCCTGATCATGAAATATCTCTTCTAGACTATTTTATGACATTTCCTATGCTTTGATGGATTCCATTCTTTGTGATTATATTTTGGTAACATCTTGGCATAATTCAGGAATAATTAATTAGGAAAAATTGACTAGAATAATCCAAACTTTGGCCGTTCCGCCAAGAATAATCCCAACTATGGGTTATTCCTATATAATCCCAACTATTGAGGAGGTCCGCCATAAATACACTGTGACCTGAAGGAACTTGTTTAACCAGTAAAACAGACCATGTGCCATGCTTTCATTGGCTATTTTCAATTATAATTTTATTTTTTGCATTTTTAAAATCTCCACCCTACTTTCATCCCTTCACACTTCCGCCTCAGCTCACTGCCACCCAAAGCCCCACCCTATCCCACCTAGGGGTGTTCACAAATATCCGATCCGATTGATCCGATCCGCGATCCGGTCGATCCGATCCGAAATATAGTGTTTCGGATAATTCGGATCGGATATCCGAAATTTTTCGGATCGGATTCGGATCACCCTTTTGGCTTTTTCGGATATCCGAAAAATCCGAATTATCCGAAAAATGTTTAAAAAATCGGATATTTTTCGGATAATTATCCGATCCGATCCGAAATATCCGAAATATCCGTAAAATTTTTCATTAAATAAATTTGATTTTAAACTTTTTTCCCCCATAAAAATCGGATCGGATAATCCGGGTATCCGATCCGAAATTTCGGATATCCGAAAAAATGGGTATCCGAAATTTTCGGATCGGATTCGGATCGCACTTCTCCCGATCCGAAAATTTCCGATATCCGAAATTTCGGATCGGATCGGATCGGATAATCCGAAATGAACACCCCTAATCCCACCCATCCCCGGCCCCTAAAACGCACGTCCAACCTTACCATCCAACAACCCCATCACCTGAAATACCATTCTAGTCACCCGTTTTCCTCCACCACCCCTAGCATTACCAATTCGTCTTCCATTTTCGTCTCTCTCCAGCTCCAAAGCCTTCCTTTCGACGATGCTCTCAACAAATTCTATTTCTTGTCGTTTTCTCGGGTGAATTCTAGTTTTTCAGTGTTTTTTCTGGATTTTTATTTGTCTCCTGTTGTTCCCAGACTTGGTAATACTCTTTGTCATGCCGATTTTCAAATTTTGGAGGTCAACTACGAAATCTAAGAACTTATCGCCATTATTTGTGTGCATTTGTACCATTGATTGTAGTTTCCAGTGTCTTTTTTGGAATTTTGTCTGCATCGATTTGTTTCTTGAGCTAAGAACGGAAGACGGACGTGATTTGCTGTTGATTTTAGTTTTTCAGTGTTTTTTTTTAAGTTTCATCTATCTCGAGTTGTTTCTGAAGCTGAGAACAGAAAACATACGTGAAATTGTACGTATGCAATTGATTTTTTGTGGGTGGAGGGGGAGGGGAGGGGAGGGGTTGAGATAGGTAGCTTCACTTTGAGAGGGTGGCAGTGGAGGGGGGGAAGGTGGGAGGAGAGGGGTGGGAAGGGTTATTTATTAGTATTTTTTGTAGTATTTGGGCCTAAGAGCATGTGCATCTATGAGGCTTCCCATAATTTCTCTCTCTTCACCTCATTCATCCATATCACTTTCAACTAATTTTTTCATCTACCTTTTCCATTCCACAATTACATACCTTCACTCATGAGGTTCCCCATTTACATTCTCTCACTTACTTTCTCATACCCAACCACATGAAAACCCCAAAAAATAAATGATGTTGTGGTCCCTACTGCCACATGTCATTATATGTGTTTACTTTACAAATGGGAAGCCTTCCCATACAAAGAGGTTCCTCAACAAATGGGGAACCTCCTCCACTCATGAGTAGCCCCATTTGAAGAGAGAGAGTGCATTTGGGGAGGTAAAAAAAACCCCAATGCAGGTGCTCTAAAGGATAAAAAAAGAAAAAATACCTTATCAACAGGTTGCAAGTCATCTGGGTGTGTTTGTGGCGGACTATCCTCATAGCTGGGATTACACAGGAATAAGTGAATAACTCATAGTTGAGATTATTCTTGGCGGAATGGCCATAGTTTGGATTATTCTAGTCTATTTTTCCTAATTAATAAAGTTGCCTCAAACCATCAAAAGAATAAAATGCCAGAGAAACGAATGAGAATGAAGATTGTTACAAGAGCATGATTGATGAAAATGGAGATCGGTAGAGGGGAGCTTGTTAGATGAACAATTAAAGAAACTAAGAAGCTTCCCTATTGGGTTAGTTAACACTTTTTTTAATTGTTTATAAGTCAATTAAATTGATGGGCAAGATTTGTTAATGAAAATAAAGGGTTGAGATTGAAACAATTATAGTGGCTACAATTTTGTTGTAGCCACTGAATAACCTTTTGGTTACTTAACTCCCTATGATGTAACAAAATAACCACCCATTTCCAAGATAACTACCCATGATGTCAATATAACTTCCATTCCTTGAAGAAGAAACTCATATCACACTCACCCATCAAAATGACATATCTCTTGTCTTAGATTATCTTAGCATAGCCTAGTTTTAGTGTAGAATCTCAAGTAGACTTGGTCTATTTGTCCTAGTTATGTATCTTTAGAGCCTTCAGTTCTAGTTTCATGTTGTAATGGAGGTATTTTATTATATAACAGTTTAATCTCGACATGCATTTCTTGTCTTAAGATTGTGTTGTCCATCTCTTAGACTGTAGTAGATACTTTATCTCATGTACTCATGTTTATCCGTCTTCAAGCATATCACACGTACGTTAGCGATGAATCCTTGTTTACACAAGGACCAGCAACCCCAGGAGAGTAGATCACCACCTCCCCGGCGGTTTGACCATCTGCGATGGGATGTCAGTTGTTTGTTGACATTTTTTATCCCAACAAATTGTTGACAGAGTCTCGTCACAAGTGTGGTTGATAGTTTCTGTCCCAATAAGTGTTGACAGATTTTTGTCTCAGTTGAAAAATTATTTCCTAAAACCACATTTTGATGCAAAATCTTTGAGAGAACTACTTTTTTCTATAATTTGCGCAAAATGAATCAATGAGTATTCAAATTTTTGACTATCATAATACGTTCTCTTCTTAATTTCTTCTAAATGGTCAATGCCTAATTCAATAGTTTTATCACTTACAAATTGTTGGTTTAGATGAGATTCAAACACTCAAAATCAGATTTTTATGTAGTAGCAGTGTAGCAGTAGCTTAGTTAGTTAATTCGCGTATTATACGCGTATTATACGCCGTATCCGTCTTTTTGAAAAAAACGCGAATAAAACGGAAAAAAACGTCAATGGCTATTAAACGAAAAAATTCGGGTATTAGCCGTTTAATACGTTTAAAACGCGTTTTTTAAGGAAAAAAAACGTTTTATTTTTGACAAAAAATAATAATTAATAAACTGTTTTCCGGCGATCTGCGGCTGCACGATGACCTTCTTTCCCTTTACAAGAAACAGAAGGTGGAATTGAGATGGTAGAGAGGGAGGAGTTGGGGGTTCCGAGCCATATTATCCAAACTCCTATGTGTTTTAGATGTGTATCAACAATAACAAATAAGGATTGATGATCAGTAGCATTACGGAAGAGTCAGCCACCTTCTTTTTTTTTTTTTGAAGTGAAGGAAAGAGATGGAGGAAGAACAATTTTTGACTTGAGTGGAGAATTGGAGATTATGAGGTAGAGAGGGAGGAGTTGCAGCTTGGAGGCGTGAAGAGGAAGAGAATGGAGGGTGGAGATTAAAAGCAAATTTTAGGTTAGATGCAAAGGTTGTGAGATATCATTCTTAGCAAGTTGTGGACCGTGGGCTTTGGCCAAGTGAGAGTAAAAGCTTTTGAGATTTAGATTTTAGGTAATTAAGTTAAGATGGTATAGGTCAAGTGTCAATAATGCATCAAAAATTGCCGTTTTTTATGCCGAATTTTTTAAATTCAAACCGTTTTAAACGCGTATACGTATATATCCGAACTATAAAAGTCAACATTTTTTTAATCGAATTTTTGACCGAATTTTTTAATTTTTTGCCGTTTTAAACGCGCCGAATTAAACTCCGTTTAATTCCCGTCCCGTTTTTAACTAACTAAGAGCAGTAGCACATACATCTTACATGATTCGTTTAGCGTAGAAGTTAACTTCTTTTGCTAGATTTAGAGTTTTGACTTGAAGATAGTTTTTTACCTTTTAAAAAATATGTCTTTAAAGGTAGTTATTTCGTAAAAAAATATAATTTTTCACAAGATGATGTTTTAACGGAAGTATATTGCAAAAAATCTTAACATCATGTTGTATTCTATTTTTTAAACAGTAAAAATGCTATATAAGTTTTTTGAAAGAGAGAGAATGAAAAAACTGAAATGATTGAGTGAATATCAGTATAATAATTTTTATTCACTTCTGATGCACTAAATACAAATTCATAAATCGAAATTTATAGATGTGAAAACATTGTTAATACTAGTATCTCATGAACATACCTCAGAACCTCACCAAGTATTAAATGCTTGTGTCGCCTAATTGTGGACATTCACCATTGCAGGTTTCACGCTGCAAATATTGACCTACTCATAACAATGAGCTAAATTGTTAACCATTAGGACTATCATCTTAGACTGCAGGGAGTTAACTACTAACTGTATTTTCTTTGCTTGTTCCAAGGTAGCGAGACAAGGGGTTGCCATGGCTCATGATCTTGCAACCAAAGCCCGTAAAGGCATCTTGTCCACTATCATGTAGTGTTTTCTTGCTCTATCAACTGCCAAAAAAAAAATTGTTAACCAATAAAATGTCAAATTGTTGAGCAAAACGATCAACATCCAAGACTATGTGGATTTCAACAAGCTTACTTGTCATATGAGGTTGGTACTACAACTTTGATCATACACTCGAGTATGCTATGAGCATAGTACTCCCAATGCTATTTTTTGCTCACTTCTCATACGGACGTCTATTTTTTAACTCATTTAAAGGCATCTAAATAAACAATAAACAATAAACAAACAAATAATTTTAGATGTATCAGACTCATGATACAATCATGTATACGCTAAATATTTTCGACTGATACCTAACAGCCTCATACACATAAGTCCATGACCTATGATTGAATCTTATCTACATCTCACACTTTATCGCTCACTACGCACCAAAACACAACCATATGAAATGCTCGGCTCATAATTGGGAATTTGGGATACATCTCGATACGACATTATATGGGTGTTGCAATATCATAATTGGGCTTCTTTTCTTATGGACTACATGAAGAAGCAAAGAGTTTTGGATAGTATCCAACTAATGGCCCATTGATCCTTCATTCTCTCTCTTCTCTCTCCTTTGCTAACTTTCTCCTACTCTCACCGCCACCCACCACCGCCACTCACGCATATCTCCGCCGCGCACGCCACCGTAGGAATCTAAACGCTGGTGCTGCGCCATTTCCTCTCTCCAAGGTCCCTTCTTTTTTCCTCTTCTTCGTTTATGTCGTTTCTTTAAAACCGTAAATGTTTGTTTTTGAAATCAATGTTTGGGTTTTTTTATTCTTCTTTGAGTTTCGATTTTTTCATTAGAATTTCAATTATAAAATTTGTTAATTAGTGACTTATATTAAAATTTATGGATCATGGGTGATTTGTTGGACTTTGAAGTGGTTATTGAAATGTTTCTATGGTGTTTGTTGATTGTAATCAGAATTTTTTAGGTGTTGTTGGGCTTTGAAGTGTTTATTGAAATTTATATGTTGGTGATTACCATTTTGTATGATCCATCTAGCATTTGCATCAGTGACCGACTATGCAACAGTGGCGGATCTTGGTCAAAATAATACGAGGGGCGAAAGTTTAAAATTTCAACCTAGCTTGTCGTAACATATCTTATCTATGCATTGGCTTGTAATTGATGATTAGTAAAAGAATAAAAATCAACTGTCTCTAATGGAAGATTCTCACCTGCTTACAAGCTTTTAGAAATGGTCAAAAAACAAAAGAAAAACAAAGTTATGATATACCGCACGCAACATATTTAGAAAAGTGCAAGGAAGCTCAACTGGTTTTGCTCCGCGTACCAAAACTCCTCCAGTGGAAGGAGGCGCACGGGATGGAATCCCTTTACCACCCCATTTTTTTGTTCTTTTTTTTTCTTCCTTTCCAGCAGCTACTGTCCTCAACTCCTCACATTCATTATTTCACAACTCCTTTTCCTCAGACATCACGAGAGACACCACACACCAGTAAAACCCTAACCCTCCCACGCACCACCACAACCTCCAGAGCAGCTCATTCCGGCGACCACCGGCATCCGACCAACGGATCAAGGATTGTCTTCTCTAGTCTATACTCAAGTAAACCTTAACTTTTAAATTCAAATTTTATTGTTTGCTTTCCAAGTTTTTGTTTTTCTTTCTTATTTTTGTATCTTACTAACCTAATTTCAATTAGTAAGTAGGTATCTTGCAATTTAGGTGAGTTAATTTAATAATTTAGGAATTTTAATTGATGTTTATGTTAAAATTCTAGTATAAGAACAATTTTTTTTATTGAATACTTTAAAAGACTCGAAAAATGCTTTTGTAATTTTTTTTATGTAATTTGAAGGATGATCTCCCTAGTTATCGTTTGTAATTTGGATTTTGAATTAAGAAATTGAATTTTCTAATTGATTTATTTTAGTCTTAATTTTTGATTGACTTTGAACCCGTAATGTGGCAATCCTGGATCCGCCACTAGTCATCATTGCACCACAATCTGGTGCATAGACTGATCCATTAAGGTCTGTCCTCTGAGTAGGTACTGGTGAGAGTATGGGAAGTAACATATGCTTCGGAAATTTTGCTGTTTCCACGTGAACTTTTGGGCATTGTTTGTTATGTGTATCTGAGTTCTGTTTATCGTCAGAGTGAGATATGGTCCTGGAAATTGTTTAGAGATGAGTTGGTGACTTGATCATTTGAGCAATCTTAATGATGAGTGTATCAGGCAATTGCTAGTGTTTCACTATGACTCGATGTGATCATTACTCCTCTAAAAGTCTAGGAAGTGTTGGATTTGATGTCGGAATTCAGTTTCCTTATTTTTGGCTTTTTCTTCATGTATGTCTCTTCATGGGCTGTTCTCCACATGTGCAGCTCCGATGGGCATGTTTTAACTCTATAAAGCCGTTTGGTTGACATGGGTATTTACTCTCCATGGGAAGGTCTTGTTCATGTGAATTTAGTGAAATTCATGGAAATTGTCAATATTTGTTTGGTGGGTACTGGCCACTGGGCATTGGCGAAACATGGGAAGTTGGAATAACCAAGGGGGAGGTGGGTAAGAAACTTCCTACGTTTTATGATATTTACAATTCCCATCAAATTCGGATACCACCATTTTGCAAAATAATTGTCAACCAAACAAGAGATCAAATTTACAATTTATGAATACCTACATGAATTGCTGTCAACCAAACAATCTCTAAGAAAATTCGGAGTTATCGGTTGAGTGATTTTGTTCAATAGAACTTTTATATTTTCTGTAGTTTTAGTCTGGGGATGGCTGAATTTTCTTTTGTCTGCCCCCATAATCTTTGTATAGTTTTTTGGCCATTTTCCGGTTAAGTTTTTTGTAACCGTCATTTCCAGTCAGTGCTTACCTTCCTAGATCCAAGAGTGTGTAACTCAATTTTCTATCAATTATTGGTGAGTCACCTCTTATGCCTTTATAACATGATATATGATCGTTTGCTGATGTGCACAAGTTTAAATGCCGTTCAAATATTCTCACACTTCTCAGTGACAGAATTTTGGTAGGAGATTTTTGGGACCCAGTAGGCTTCTTCTGATCTCTCCCTTTGTAGTTTTCTTGTTTACAAAGGTTTAACTTTTGAGTAATTGACATCAACGGGGAGTTTGGTTCACTTTTTTTGCTGAATGAAATTTGGGGCGTTGTGTGGGTGTGGGGTTTGATGAAGAGAGGAGGTCACCAGGAGGAGTACTCGTGCTTCATAGCTTTAAACTGGTGGATTCATTCCAAAGTCTCCACTGGTAGCTTTAACTGCGACCTTTGTACTTGTGTTGGAATATCTGTAGCTATCTACTTTCTAAAACCAATGAAGGCCAAATATCTTGGAGGTGGTGTAGGTCTTGTATACCTATGTTCGGGGCTACTTACAACTACCCAGTTTAGCTGTTGTTGAGTCACTTTCAAGTGGTGGGATCATATTCATATATAAGAGATGAATCCCGTCTCCACTAGCAGTGATGCAGTCATTGATTTTTTGGAGAGGCTACAGTTTTTGCTTATTGTTGCCTTTCTAACTAGGCAAATTCTCAGCTCTTGTAGTATATATTTATCCGGATCTTTTCTTAGCATATAGAGTAATGGTTTTTGTTGTGCCTTAATTTGTCTTTGCAGCTCCTTAATTCTATCAATATGTTACTCGCTCGTGTTTTTCATTGGCTTAGTGACATTTTCTTGAAAAACAATATTGTATTTTGATATTCTTGATGCCGTTTTTTCACACAATTGTGTTTGGAACTTGGAACCGGGTTTTACTTGCTTCTGTTGCATACTTTTGATGGGAATTCACATGCTTTGTTTGCAGAGAGAGCTAGAAGTTGCTGATGGCTACTAGAGTGCTCTCACACATCATCAGGAGTCCCCTTATTAATACATTGAGGCAGGCCAGACTTTCTTTTTGTAGCACCAAATCTGTTAAAGATGGCCAGCCATCTGCTATTCCTCTGAGTTCATACAACTCAGGGTGGACCATGACATCTCCTTCTCTGAGGAAAACCTGTGATCTTTCTCCTGCATTTGGGTTTAGAAACTTGGGTTGCAGTCCAGCATTAGGATCAGTTATTGCAAAGCCACGCCCTGGTTTTTCTTTGAGTGTTCCTAGGCTGTCAGAATCTGTACGGTATAATTCGACATCTGGGGTATACGCAAATGTTAGGAAGAGGTTCAGTAAACAACGTAGAAATAGAGGAGAAATGAAGGGAGTGTCAGATAATGTGCTTTCTTTTGGTAAATTTGCTCTTCAGGCACTTGAACCAGCTTGGATCACATCTAAACAAATTACAGCTGGGCAGCTAGCAATCAAAAGGAACATGCGTGGTGGAAAACTTTTTATGCGCATATTTCCCCACAAACCGATTACACTACGACCTGCAGAAACGCGTATGGGTCGAGGGAAAGGAAACATATCACATTGGGTAGCTGGTGTTAGAGCTGGCAGGATAATTTATGAAATAAACGGAGTACCAGAAAGCGTGGCACGCAAGGCGATCACAGTTGCAGCATCTAAGTTTCCTTTAAGGACCAAATTCATCAGATCTTCGGCATAATTAGTAGTGTATTCTCGCTTCCCCATTGTCTGGATAAACCATGTATAATTTTTCATCAAGTTTTGCACTTTTCTGCAATCAAGGAACTTGCTAGAAATTTTGGCAATGGGTTGGACTATTAGCTCATTTCTTTCAGTATCATGTGAGCCATTGAGGTGGATTTGGACCCCATCGTGTTGTCGAAATTGCTAGCCTAGCTCGTTGTGCATACATTGCTATGTTTAGGAATCAGTGTGGCTTTTACCCTACTCTAAAGAGTATGAATTTTGCACAATGGACTTACTTTTGAGGGCCAACATGGGCTTCCATCTTGTATCAAGTTGATTTACACTTGTTGTAGGTTGCTTTGCCACTTTGCTTATTGTAAGGGTTAATAATTGGCTGGTTTTGTTCATTAATTGATTATGCAAGGATGTGTATTGGACTTTTGTCCCCTAGAGTCCTTTTAAATCAATTGGAAATTATTTCTTCTCATTTCCAAATTCATGGTTCTTCCAATTGAAGTTTTTTTTGTAAAAACTTTAAAGAATTTCTTCTGGAAAAGCGATGTTCATATTTTTCTTTCCTTGGTTTATAGAGGATAGAATGTTGTATCTAAGAATGAAGATAGTACTTCCAATATCATATTTCTACTCCCTTTTGTTTTGGATGAAATAATTGATTAGTCTTTTTACTCAACGGTTGGATTCTTTTTTTTTTTTTTTGGAAAGAAAGAATTATGGTAACCAAGATCTAAGATTAGAAAACTCTGAGAGCTGCTATGCGATTTGGATCACTACGATTTTTCAACTTGTTTTAATTCTGGGTTTCCAATTAGTTTTTTTTTTTTTTGACACAAGTTTCCAATTAGTTGAATCACATCAAGTCAACCTCAAAACTCAAAGATTTCAATGGACTCTCGTGGAAACTTGTATGATGAGTTGATGTTATAATAGAGACATCCACAAGTGTTAGCTCTTGTTTACAATGATATTGTTTTATTGGAAAAGTTCTATTTATTTCAACTTTATATAAATATATATAGAATTTGAGTTTTATTGTAGATGTTGTATGATTTTGGATTATTGAATTTACTGTAGTTTTTTTGTTGATAGAAAATACATATTAGAAAAAGGCTAGGGTTCTAGTTATTGGATGATATTAAGAAAATCATATATATATATATGGTATAATAAATTTATAAGCAGTTACACATATACTAATCATGTTTGTATAAAATGTTATAATAAAAACTTAAATGTTTTCCATGTCTCATAGTGGCTGTTACTTTGGTGTCGAACGAGTATTTGCGTCCTCTCCCTTATCCGCCGAGCTTTTAGCCCTTTAGTTTGGGGTTACGAAATCATTTGACTAACTCTAACTCTAGTCAACAATTTGCACAACACCTAAACGATAGTCGCAATAAACATTACGATTCTTAAAGTCTTTTGTTTGCAATAAAGTCTCGATTCTAGTTTGGGATGCCAATGTCCTTGTGTTTAACGTGCGGAAGGGTTCTTGATTTGTGTCTGCTTTATGTTGTTGCCATATATTAAATGCTACCTTCTTCATATATGTGTTTATAGAAAATAAAGTCTTGTAGTACACCGTCTATTCACATATATATAAACAAATTATAGTCAAACAACAATATTTTAAATTTAAACTGTAAGGTGCTACAAGTCTTGAAACCTTAAACTTTAAAGTTATTTTAAAACCTCAAACCTTTAAAATTAAACCTTCAAAGTTTCGAAAATCATAAAAATAGAAATTACCTTCAAATATTAACTTCAAATTAAATTCGATAAAATCTATCTCTATTCGATAAGCCAAGGGGTGGGGAGCACCAAAAATCAATAATACTCCCTATAATAAACTATCCTCATAGTTAAAAATTGAGAAAAATATTAAACACTCTAACTAAGCAACTATTACATTCAATGCATAATTTTATATGATTTCGCATGGGTGCATATAGGGCTAGTAGCTCTATACTATGAAGGAAGAGGGGGTAGACATTAAAAAAACAAAAATAAATAAATCAAGGAAATTAAAACTGCTATAATGAAGGAGAAAATGCATTATAAATTGACCATAAAAATAGCCTTGGGTGCACCATGAACATGGTACATCCAAGACCATTTGAGCAAAAAATATGGTACACCTGGATGTATAATAAAAATTGTAATAATGAAGAAAGGTAAGTACTTCCTCCGTTTCGCAATACTGCAATGCTTCTTGTTTGCACACTATCCGATGAAATACTTTGAACCTTAATGTCTCTAATTATTGATAAGAAAAAATTATAGAAAGTTAAAATTATGATAGTACGTATTAAGACGAATCAAATAAGAATACACTTGACTAAATTTTTTCTTATACACTTTTGAAAAAATATAACATAAGATTTATAGATGAAGAGTGATTACTAACTTAGGGTCTGTTCTCTTCGGCATAAGTCAGCGGAACTGAACTGAACTGAACTGAACTGAACTGAACTGATTGGAGCTGAACTGAACTGAACTGAACTGAACTGAACTGAACTGATTGGAGCTGAACTGAACTGAACTGAACTAAACTAAACTGATTGGAGCTGAACTAAATTGAACTGAACTGAATTGAAATAAATTGAATTGAATTAAATTAAATATATATATAGATAATATTTAAACAATTATAATATGAATATTAAATAAAAATTATAATGATAAGTAATAATAGTATTTTGGATATTTTTAAATGATAGTTATAAATAAATATTATTAATAATCATAAATTAATAATAATGATTAATGATTATAATGATAATTAATAATATTTATTTTATAGTCTTTGTATTAATATGTTAATACTTGATGATGATTATATAATAACAATAATATCTAAGAAATAAATTAATATTACTATTTTAATAATTATATTTAATAATATAATAATATTTAGTAATAAAATAATGATTAGGTCGGACCGTGCAAAATTGCATCATAAACCATTTTGACGCGATTTAATTGATTTATGCTTTTGACCTAAACCATTTTCCTCCCTAATGATAATAGTAATAATAATGAGAAAATCTATAATAAACAAAATAATATATAGATATAATAATAATACTTTATAATAATGATATAATAATAAGAGTAATTACTAAAATAAATTAGACCAACATAATAATAATATTTGACAAAATAATTATAAAAGAATGAAGCTGAACTGAACTGATTGGATCTGAAATGAACTAAACTGAACTGATTGGATCTGAACTGATTGGATCTGATCTGAAAATAAGCTGGGGGAGAAGAGACTCTTATTGGATAGAACACAATAATAGAGTGTATCCAATCACACCCCATCCTAGAGTCAAATGCGAGAGTGTAACTCTAACCCTAGTGTCATTACACTACTCTGAAGAAATCCTTCATTTTCGCTCTCCTTTTCCCACCACCACCGCCACTTACGCAAATCTCCACCGCGCACGCCACCGTCGGAATCCAAACGCCGGTGCCGCGCCACTTCCTCTCTCTCCAAGGTCCCTTCTTTCTCCATTTATTTCATTTCTCATGTTATTCATAAACCCTAATTGTTTGTTCTTCAGCTATTAATTATTATTACCAGTTCTAATCAATATTTTCTTATTTACTTTAGCTGCTAAATTTTATAGCTTCCTTTGTTGCTTCGTATTTGAGTGTCGATTGATGATGATAATTTCGTTTTAAAAATTTGCTAATTAGTGATTTGGATTGAATTTATGGATGATTTGTTGGAGTTTGAAGTGTTATTGTCTTATTGAAATGTTTCTATGGTGTTTGTTTGTAACCTAGTTTTTATAAGTGGTGTTGAAAATTGGGTGAATTTAGTCTCATGCGTTTTTTTTATGTTTTATTTTTTATTTTTTATGTTTATTGGTGAATTTAATTTTAGGAATATATTGTCTTGATCGACTTGTTTATGGAAATGTTTCTGTAGTGTCTCGACTAATCTAGTTGATTTAAGAAGCTCAATACGGAAAGGAAATAATTGGAAGGAGGTTTGAAGTTTCGTAAAACGGATGCATGTAGCTTATAGAGTGTAGAACCACATAATGGAAGCAATTATGTTTTTCATGAAAATCATTTTACACTGAAATTCTTTTACACCCAAGCAAACGGAGCCTTAGTGTGGTGTATGATCTATCTAGCTTTTGTGTTAGTGCCAACTCTGTTTACTAATGCATTAGTTAGCTGGTTACAGCCCTTTTGAAATGGGTCAACATTACACCATACGTGGTGCAGAGACTGATCCATTAAGGTCCTTCCTCTGAATATTTTTAAATGAGGTCATGGAAAGTAACATTCGTTCCACAAATTTAGCTTTTTCTACGTGAACTTTTTATCTGAGTTCTGTTTATCATAAACGTGAGAGGTGTTCCTGGAAATTGTTTAGAGATGAGCTGGTGACTTGACCATCTTTGCTATATGAAATGATGACTCCATCAGTCAATTGTTAATCACTAGTGAGTCAATGTAAGATTAAGTTCTCTAAAAATATAGAAAGTGCTGGATAATTTGGTGCCGGAAAGTAGTTCCTTATTTTTGGATTATTTTCTGTGTATGTTTCTTGACGGGCTGTTCTCCATATGTGTGTTTCACTTGGGCCTGCTTTTGACTCTTAAGAAAGTGCAGATTTATTGGTCGGGTGATTTTGTCTGAAAGAACTTTTAATAACTTTCTGTAGTTTTATTCTGGGGGTGAATTTTCTTTTGTCTGCCTCCTAATCTTTGCATAGTTTATAGACATGTGTCTGTGAATTAACTTTTGCGCAAAGCTTTCTGAAAGTGTCTTTACTTGTCATTGCTGATGCTGACCTTCCTAGGCCAAGAACGTGTAACGCTTTTTTATCGACCATCAATGCCCACCTCGTGTGCCTTTGTAATGTGATATGTGATCATTTGCTGAGATGCAGAAGTTTAAATGCTGTCCAAATATTCTCACACGTTTCACTGACAGAATCTTGGTAGGAGATTTTTTAGGACCCAATAGACCTCATCCAGTTTCTCCCTTCGTAGTTCGCTTTTTGGCGAAGGGTTGCGAGTTGAGTGATTGGCATCAATGGGGTGTGTGGTTCACTATTTTTGCTGCATAAAATGGGGTTGAGTGGATGTGCGGGGTCGATGGAGAGAGGAGATTGTAAGATGAAGAATTAAACATTTTGTTTGCAAGGACGCAGTAGGCAAAGTGGATTATGTCCTTTCGTATGTTTGACTGTGTTTATGCGTCTTTACTAGTATCTGAACCAAATGATCCTGCTCCTATGACTGATGATGCTTAGAGATTTGTGGATGATCTGAGTTATGGGACCAAAGCTTTCTATGATGAAGTATCTGTTCTAAGGCCTGCCCATTCATCTCTTTGGTTTGCATATGTCTCGCACAAACATGGGTATTTTATTAAGAATGTAGGGTGTGGGTAAAAAATCGTGTGTGATATGCTTATTGAAGTTATAAAGCATGACTTCTCTAATTAATACATCCCATGTGAAGTAGCATCCTTAAGGACATGCTCAGATTGGGGGAATAGACGCAAAAATTAAGAAAATGCACATTGATGGAAGTGGCGATGGATGATTATAGGTATTGATGGTGTGAGAAGGGGGAAACTTATACCCTCACTTTAGGGGGTAGCAGACTAGTAGTTAACCAGCCCCTCCTAAGATAATGCATTACATTTGTTATCTCTTCCAAAACAACCTAAATTCAACTTCATTTTCTTTATTCTGTCTCCATGATCCCCTAATTACATCTCCCTTAATCCACACATGAATATAGAGAGTAGCTCAGTATCGTATAATGTTGTTTCTATGCTTAGATGTGTAAATTTGAAGGGATTCGTTTTCTTCTCGTTTGTCCAGACTTGTAGATGTTTAATTTTGAGTGCTATCTGACAAGTTTAGTAAGGGACAATTACACTCCTATTATCCTTTTTTCTTTTTCTCTAGTTCTTCTAGACTTCTACAGTGTGCTGTCTTCGACATTAATGTAGTAATTGTATTTGACTCCTTTTTCGTTTGCCCTCAGAGATCTTTGTTTTCTTCATACTCCTTTGTCTCCAATGGGGGATGAGAATCAGCCTTCTAAGAAAAGAGCTGCTGGTAGAGAATTATCTCGAGACAATCCTGGTCTCGATGATGAGGAAGAAGTTGAGGAACAGGTGGGAACGTTTAAGAAAGCAAGCGATGAGGTGCTATCCTCGAGAAGAATAGTGAAAGTTCGTCGGCAGCAAACTTCTACTGCACCCTCTGCTCCCTCGTCAAATCCTTTTGCTGGGATACGGTTGGTCCCTCCCCCTGCTCCTGCTCCTGCTCCTGCTCCTGCTTCTTCTGAAGCACATGATGTTGGAGATAAAACAGTTAGTGAAGATGCAGATACCAAAGATGATGCTAACTCAGAGTCTGAGGTGAAGAAAGTTGAAGCAGAAGAGAAATCCAAGGAGACTGCAACAGAATCTTCTGCAGATAAGGAGACAGAAGTGCCCACTGAGGAAGCACCTGCTGCTGATGATAACGCTGAAAAGGCTGTTGAGCCCAAGCCTAGTGGTGAGGAAACAACTGAAGCAGAGTCTGGTGGTGAAAAACAAGGTGAAAGTGACAAGGGTGAGAATGATGATAAGAATGAGAATGAAAAACCTGATGCAGGTGAGAGTGGTGGTGCTCCTTTGAGTTCATTCCAGCAACTTTCAAACAGCCAAAATGCATTCACTGGACTTGCTGGCACTGGATTTTCAACTTCTACATTCTCATTCGGATCCCTTCAAAAAGACGGGTCTCCTTCACAACCATCGCTTCCTACCTTCAGCTTTGGCACCTCAAATAATGGTAGTACCCCCCTTTTTGGTACAGTGATGACAGGGACATCCATTGGGACCAAGACTGAGGGCCCTGCATTCCGTTCTATGCAAGAGGTATCAACAGAAACAGGTGAAGAGAATGAGGAAACAATTTTTTCTGCTGATTCTGCTCTTTTCGAGTTTCTTGATGGTGGGTGGAAAGAACGCGGTAAAGGAGAGGTAAAGGTGAATGTACTAAAAAGTGAAACTCAGAGAGCTCGTTTGGTTATGCGAGCTAAAGGGAACTTAAGATTGATTTTGAATGCAAGTCTGTTCCCTGATATGAAGCTCACAAAGATGGACAAGAAAGGCATCAGCTTTGTTTGTGTTAATATTGCTACCGAGGGCAAGGATGGTCTATCAACATTTGCTCTTAAGTTCAAAGATGGTTTGGTCATGGAAGAATTTTCTTCAGCAGTTTCAGCACACAAGGATAAACCTGTAACTACAGCTCTAAAGACCCCAGAAAATTCTCCAAAGGCAGCAGATGATTGATTAAGAGGTACATTTGCATTCTTCTGCTGGTGTTGTTGCATTAGAAGTTGTAAGCCTGTGAAACTGTTGCCGTTGGCATTAGAGACAGGGAGGCAAAGAGGTTATTCAGGAGTTTTGTACGTCAAAGCCCCCTTTCCTAAGGCGAAAAGAGTGATATAAGGACATTTACCGCCTTATTTTGTTGTGCAATTGCACTGTAACTTGTCATCAATGAGGTATCTGTCAACTTAGTTACTACATGTAATCCGGGATGTTGAATAATATGTTGGAATGTTTGTTACTAAATTCGGTTCTAGGAGAGTTATGGAGCTTAGTGCTGCGATTGTCAATGTGGTGAATGTTTTCGATTTTTCATTAATTTTCTGCGTTTTGCTTCGTTGTTGATCGAGATTCGAGAATGCTTGAAATCCCTGTGAGCTCGGTGCTTTAGAACGAAACTGTCACCGTGAATGTTAGGGTCCATTTGTTATAAGGTACGTATTAAATAAATATAAAGTAGTCAAATTGATACTAATCACGTTTATTTTGAGACTAACGAAGAAATTGAAAAAAAACTGGCTTTTCTTTTTTCATATTTTAGGGTCAGTCTATTGTTTTTAGTTCCAGTTTTTGAGAAAACTAAATGCTAAAATATGGAAATGGGAAAAGGTTTTTAGGCTCCATTTGTTTTGGTGGAAAACCATTTTTTTGGAAAATGATTTTCCTCCATCTTTTATTTTCCTTTGTTTTAGTAAGGGGTGGAAAATAATTTTCCCAAAGGTGGAAAGTGTCCTTAGAAGAGGAAAACCAATTTCATTTTGTAAACAAGGTATGTCACGTTTTCCTCTCTACTCCTTACTACTCTTGATTCTCTCCTTCCCATATTTCCTTTTATTTTGCTTTATTTACCTTTTTTCTCTAAGTTTTCCTCTACTCAAACAAACAAGGGAAAACTTTTTCTAAAATGATATTTTCCATTGAATATTGTTTTCCTTGAAAAGTGATTTTCCATGAAAATTGTTTTCCATTAAAACAAACGGAGCCTTAAGACCGAAGACCTTCTTTACTCTTCCTTCTACAGGCGGGTGATAACATGATAGTCGTTTTTGTAAAAAGGAGGGTTTGGTGACAATATTTTTCAGCTATGCGTTTTATTAATTGTATATTTTGCCTAAATTTGTATAATTAAAATAAAAGGTGTGACAAGCATTGGTGACTGTCACTTGGTACTAGACTCTTCTAATACGGAGTACATACATGTCATTATCATACAATAAAATAATTAAGTAATAATCAAATTTATGATATAAATAAGATAATTATATTCGATTTCAAAACAATTGTAAGGTTAAAAATTAGATATACTCACTTGATGTAGACATGTAAAGGTAACTCATAAGTCCCTCAATTATTGAAGCACTTCTAATATTGAGATGCCCCATACTAATTGCAATTTTTTTTTACTATAGTAAAAACTTATGCAAGAATCATATGGAGTTCAAATGACAATAACTTCTACCTCAGATGCACGACATTGGAGGTTTGATTCTGATCATCGACAACATTAGTTGCGGAATTGTTATGTGTTTTCACCTTGGGTAGCTAGTCTAAATGTCTAGAGTTTACTTAGCTTACAAGTTGAGATTTTTTTACAACCCATTTTACAAGGGCATTAAATTTCATATAAAAAAGAACCAACACTTTACCGTTTCTCTCTCCTACAATGTATCACTTTTTCAAGTACTTTTCTAATAAAATACACTATAAATCCGCAATCTATCTTTTCAATAAAATAATACCTCTCAACAACTTCTAGCCTATCAAGTTTTACACTAAATAACTCAATTCCTACCATGGCAACTTATTTCAATTATGCTATACGTCGAGCCTGCTACTGTCATTTATGATGAGAGGAAGGAAGCATGGGAGATTGATTCCAATTTAGATCAATTGGAGGTCAACTTAGTTTGGTTATGCAAATTATTTTGGATCATGGTATTTTTTGTTAGTCATATTTGGCCTGAAGTCCAAATACTGAGTTGAAATCCACTATTTGTTTTATTAAAATATGATTAGATTTTCTTGGTCAAATATAATCAAGTTTTCAAAACCTAAGTTAAACATGTTAGTAAAAGACTTTGTATTTCAAAATGCACTAGAATTAATGAAGTACTACAAAGCACTTACGAGAATCTTGGACAGGACATTGTACCAACAAATCGATTCAAGGTTAAACATATGAGAAATTATATAATTAATAGAAAAAATTGTCGGGAATAAGTCAACCTTTTTGTGATTTTTGTTTTAATAAGTTAAACTTTTAATAATGCTGGAATAAGTCATCTTTATTATCACTTAAATATCTAATCTTTATTTGTAGACTATAGTTGCAGGGGTTGTAACCAAGATTTCTGAGCTTAAAACAAACAAGGATTATGATTTGGTTAATTTGTTCAATTTCATAAGGCAATCACTTTGTGAGTTTCTTCTTGATTGTTTGATTAATTTGGGGCTTATTATCCCTTACGAACTGATTGAATTTGAAAGTTTGAGTTAGGAGAGAGAAAAAGAGCTTTTGATCAATTTTGGCTTATCCTAGCAGACATAAAGAGTGGACATATGCACCACCTTCACCAAAGGCTGTCTTGGCAACGTTTTTCACTCCCAATTAAAGCTCTCTATCCATTTCTCTTGATGGTGAACTGGTTCAACCATTAGCAGTCTATGCTTAGATGCAAAATATTTCATACCCATACTCCTTTTGTTGGATTTGAAATTCAGAGAACCATGTGACAATGGAAAAAACAGAGGAGAAAAAAGGGAGGACATGAAGTGGTGGTTTTTCTTAGTGGTGGGGTGGCCAAAGAAGAAACACGGTGGTCTGAGAGGGTTTTAGGGTGGGTCGACATTTTAATTTACTGCTTATGAAGGTGGTATTGTTGGACGAAGGTGGCTGCTGGTTGGAAGTTTCGGAATGAAATGTGGTTGTCAAAAGGTCATAAAGGGTTTTGTTATAAAAAATTACTAGTTTAGCAGGTCACATGTAAAAGAACTTACTATAAATTTAAGTGATAATAAAGATGGCTTATTCTAGGATTATTAAAAGTTTAACTTATTAAAAGAAGATCACGAAAAGGTTGAATTATTCTCGACAATTTTTCCTAATTAATAACGAACTTTGGTACATAATGCTTACCATTGTTTTATGAAGGGATTTCAATACAACTCGATCATTATTTATTCTTTATGACATATCATTACTTAATGTGTTTATCTTGTCACAACAAATTTGATTTTTGTTGTGCAATCATAATATATGATGCACCATACATCATACTAGTATTATCTATTTATTGAAGCAATAATTTGAACACTTATTTAGGCAACCATCCTTCTTTTGTGTAGTTCCACCATTGTCATGTGTACAAGAGCTCATAGCACAACCAATATGACAATACAAACCTTGTGCTTCTTCGTCGGAGAATACTTTTTTATGAAGGCAACCTTTGATGCATGAAGCTATATCAGCAGGAGCATCAAATTTTGCAATACACTTACCAATGCATATTGTAGTACCTATAATATTATGCCCATGAGATTGCCCGACAAACATGATCACCACAAATGTAAATATTGTAATTGCTTTTAATGTTTTGACCTCCATTTTTTTCCTCTCTTTGAAAAAACAAATTACTTGGTAATATTCTGAAGAAAAAGTATGATTTGTTTGAAAATGATGATTTTGATGGGGATATATATAGGCTATAGAAAATTTAAATAGATCATACTAATTCTTGTAATTTTGGAAAATTATCGAAATAGATGAGCTTTTAGAATCTTGTATGGGGAAAAGATCTAGAATCACATAAGCTCCCAACCTTTTCTTTATTATTGCAATATGAACATAATTTGACATAATTTTCTTTGATTTTTTCTTCTTTGAAGAAAAAGTACAAGACTATAAAGAAATTAAACTATTAACCTCTTAAAAAGGAGGATATTCCATTCTAATTAGTAGCAATGCTTTACAAAAGTTCCTCTTGAACTTCAATATAAGTTCCCTTTTCTTTGCTTCAGTCAAAGCATCACACGGTCACTCTTTATAAAAGTTCACTCAAACTCCTTTCCCAAACTCAGTCTACAAGAATTCCTCTCATCTCTTCTCCCAACCCGAAATACAAAATAGTATAATAGTAAAAAGCACTAATGGAATAGTGAATTATATGGTATTGGAACTTGAAACTTGGATTTGTGGTGGTAGTGACACGATAAATGTGATACTCAAATAATACATTTTTAGATTACTATCACTAGTCAGATATTCTTAGAACTTAATTGGACCAACTCTTTATAGTTAACATTAGCTAAATAATCTGATTCGAATGTGTTTCAATTAATCCACTAAATCCATTTAGTTCTTTACCTTGAGGACCAAGCTCCACTACTTTCGTTAACCCACATTCATTTAAACGTGCAGTATAATGTGGAAATGGTGTAGCAGAAATAAAAACATAATAAATAAATTTGTTATCTAAAATGTATTTTTAGGTTTCAAGATAGATAAATTTGATTTAAATCCTTTATCTGAAAATATCTTAATGAAATATCTTAGCAGATTTTCTAAAAGATATTATTCAATTTTAAATCTTTATATTAACTATTCAAGTCTCCCAATATATAGCATACACTAATGTGACGTTTAATAAATTTTTTTACTAACATGCTAACATATTATTTTATTTTATCTTTAGTAGTTAATTAAGACTCTTAACTAAGTTAGAATCTTATTCCTAAAACATCTCTATGGTTTGCCCTTCTTATTTTCACTCATAAGACGGAAAATGGCTTGTAATGATTTACTTTCTACTCTCTTTTTTTCTCTCTAACTCAAAGAGAGCTAACTCGGTTCTGATACCATGATAGTTTTAAAGGGGAGAGGAGAGTAAACAAAATATGGAGAATCTTTGCGTTAAACTTGCTCAATTAATCTCAATAGAATAAAAACCTTTTATAGGCTTAAAATATAAAGCAACTAACTCAAAAGTTAGACATGTGACTAAGTAGTGGAAAGTATGACTCACAATCTCACACCAACTAATCCATTACTAGTCCAAAAGGTCCTCATTGTTAATCCTTATTATAAACACATTTGAATTATCATATGTAGTACATAACGAACTAATCCATTACTAGTCACTTATCCTCATTGTTAAAAAACCACTTGACTACTTTTGAACCATAAGAGAACGCACCCCTTGCTCCAAAAGGTTTAGAAACTACTTACACTGTAGCACTTTATGTCAAATCCATCCTTGACATTTCAATTTTGATGCATTTCTCATCATGATTTTTTTTGGTTGATATTAGATTTTTGGCCATTTTACTCTTAATCTTTTTTTTAATGTAAAAATTAGGGCTAGATCGATCCATAAGTTTCTTCATTTATCATATACTCCCTCCGTTTTTTTAATATGTACTTATTTCCATTTTGGGGTGTTTTCTTAATTAGTACATTTCTACCTTTTACCATAAATGGAAGGTTGACACACTTAATTATTACACTTCTCTCATACTTTTTCTTTCTTTCTCTCTACCTTTTTCACCTTTTTCTTACTTTTACTAACCTTCTCTCTTACTTTTGCATTTTTTCCTTGATCCGCGCGCAAAAGCAAACATGCATATTAAAAAAGATGGAGGTAACAAACAAATTTTGTAATAATGATTGTTGTATAAACTGTTTTAATAATGACAAATAATGTTTTTGGACTTTACAATAAAATATATATAATGATTAGTTTAAGTTTAACTTGTGGAGAAATGGTTAAGAGTTTAACCTAATCAAGTTATTTAAATTAATTATTATATTCACTCAAATAAATAATGCATTAGAATCTAGGTTTTTATTTGAGTTAGTTTTATTTTTGGTAGACTTAGATTTTATTTAGGATTTAGTTTTATATTTATTTATGTATTCTGAAACAATTTGTTTATTTGTAACTTATGGAGAAAATGGTTATGAGCTTAACCTAATTAAGTTATTTAAACTAGTTGTTTATGCACTCGATTATTATACATATGATTTTTGCTTTGAGTAATCCTAATATTGTGGAATATTAATTTGAATAAAATTAATTTCCATGATATTAGTAGTGTTAGTTTGTTAGTGTTGTACAGGATTGAACAAGTCAATATAAGTGTGCAACAAACAAGCAACAAACCGTGTGCTATAAAAGAGGAAACAAATTCAAAGTGCCCAGCTAACTTGTTCCTGAAATCTAGGAAGTCAGTTCCTATAATCCAGGAAGTCAGTTAGTCAGTTCCTATAATCTAGGAAGTGAAGCAACTAAGCATACTACAATTGTGGAGGAAGTGCTAACTGAATGTGTAACAACCTAGCAACAACATGTTGATTATAAGGGCGTGTAACAACCCACGCATACTCAACAACAAATTGATTCAGCTGCAGTCCCTAAAAATCAGGATGATCTGACTGGCAGTTAGTCAATTCCTGATATAGAGGAAGCCCAACAAACTTCCTAGTCTTCAGCTCAACAACTAACTAATTGCTGATTTGTTGGAGATTACGGCTGTTGGCGGCATGGACTAAATAAGAGATAATCATGCACATAACGTCCACTTAATGGGCGGATAATGGGCTTCATTCATGGACCCATAACCGCCTAGTGGAGCAAAATTGGGGTTGTTGTGATCTCTTATAAATAGCACAAGAAAATCAGAATGAAGAAGAAGACTTTCCAGACATTCAAGTTCAAATCTTTAGAAAGTTTTCATTCTATTTACTTCTCTTCATAGCAAAAATATTGTATTCGTTTTTTAGTGTAGGGTGAAAGAAATTACAAGTGAGAAACTTGTGTAATCAAGAGAGAAAGAGAAAGAGAAGACTTCGAGTGAAGTCAAGTGAGAAGAATTCGAGTGAAGTCAAGTGAAAAGAATTCGAGTGAAGTCAAGTGAGAAGAATTCGAGTGAAGTCGAGTGAGAAGGTCACGTGTTCAGGGGAACAGGGTGACTGGGAACAATGTCAAGTTCCTAGAGGAACAGAGTGAGAAGAGATTTATAATAGGTTGTACTGAGTTGTAAACGCTATTATAAATAAGAGAAGACAATGTTTCTTTCTATAGAAGTTTGCGAGAATACCTTGTTAAAAGTATCTCTCTGTGTTCGTACTCTTTTAGCTTATTCTCTTTTGTTTATTTAAGCGTTTTTATATTCCGCAAAAAGTGTCTAAAATCCCCACAACTACAATTCAGGTCCCTCTTGTAGTTGTTCTAATGTTCATACTAGACTAACAATGATATTATTGGAATACTTTCCGAAAAAATTCTCACCTCCTCACCACCATTTTCTTATCTTTATTTTATTCTATACACCATAGCATAAACTCACTTCAGTTCTTTTTGTAATTTAGAGAATATGTATGATTTTGTTTGGTGGTTAGGAGATAAATGTTCACTAATAGATTACTGCAAAGGCTCGTTTAATTGACCATTGACTATAAATGGGGGAAAAAGTATTTGTTAAAATATCTGATAGCTAATAATTGTTTACTTATCTGAACTAAAAAAGATATCTAAAGGCTGGTTTCCAATCTTGTATTTGAATATGCTATAGTTAAGATTCTTTTTCAAAATTAACTTTTTTAGTCGTATGCCCTAATAAAATCCACTCAAAATTAGCATTTTAGATGAACAAACCTCTAAGATACTACCAAATCGCTAAAAAGTTAATAAAAAAGCTCACAAACAAACGATAATAATGAAGGTGTTTGACAATTGCGTGGTGGCTTTATATGCTGGGTGGTTTGACCGGCCGTGTAATCATTAATTATTAAAAAATATTTCGTAAAAGTGGTTGTTAGTGCCGACTGTTTTATACAAAATGGAAGTACTACCTCCGTTTTTTTTTAATATGCACATTTCTCCATTTTGGGTGTTTTTTTTAATTGGTACCTTTCTACCTTTTGCCATAAATGAAAGGTTGGCCCACCTAATTATTATACTTCTCTCCTACTTTTTCTTTCCTTCTCTCTACCTTTTTCACTTTTCCCTTACTTTTACTTCCTTTCTCTCATACTTTTGCACTTTTTCCTTAGTTTTAGTGCAAAGTCTTAGGTGCATATTAAAAAAAACGGAGGGAGTAATAAGCAAAAGCTAATTAAATAAAAGCAATTCAGCCCCAACAAAAAAAGGTCATCTATCAAACACTTTTTTAAATTATTCGACTGACATAAAATTCAAAACCCAAAACCCAAACATCCCCAATATTTTTGGGATCCATGGGGAAAATAGTTTTTTTTTTTTGGATGTGTTTTTGAAAGGGAGGCAGTAGATTGTCGAAAAAGCCCTTGTAAAACAAAGATAAACCCCATAGTCTCCTTCTAAAGAAAGCTTTTTACACCAATCATAAACCTTCTCAAACCTTCCAATCTCAAATCTCTCTCTTCTCTTTCAACAACACCCAACCCAATCTCTGTACCCCGCATTTCATTTCTCAAGTCTTCTCTAAAGCATTTCATTGCTGACGAAACCAAACAACCCTTGAAATCTTCAATTCATCATCATCATCATTTCCTGTACGAAAAAATCTAGGGTTTCGATTACGGGGTCAATCAATCAATTCATCTGTAAATTGCGTCGATTTGGTAGAAAAAGAGAACAATTAGGGTTTTGCAATGGCAGGAGAAGGTGAAGAAGAAGAAGAGATGGAGTACGAGAGTGATCCAGAAGAAGCGAAGATGTCGTTGAAGATGCGAAGGAGAGAAGCGAGCGATGATGAAGATGTTGATGTTGATGTTGAAGAGGAGAGAGATAGAAGGAGAGAAACTCCATCTCCGAGGTCTGTAGGTGATGAATCTGAAGGCGCTGCGGCCGAATACGATGATGACGAAGAGGAAGAGGAAGAAGAAGAGGAGGAGTATTATCAAGTGTATGAGCAAAATGTGAGAGAAATTGGTAAGGTTGAGTGTGAGTATGAGGCAGAGGAGAGAGGAATCGGCGTTAGCGGTGTGAGTGAGGGTAAAGCCGTCGGAGAAGGGGAAGATGGTGGTGGCGGAATGCCGGTGGCGGGAGTCGAAGGGGAGGATGGTGAAGGTGGAGGTGGAGGTGAGGAGGAGGAGAAGAAGGAGAATGAGCCATTTGCTGTGCCTACTTCTGGAGCGTTTTATATGCATGATGATCGTTTTCGAGATAATGCTGGTGGCAGACACAGGTAATTGCTATTACTCAGCAACGTTTCTTGTTTGCACACTGTCCAATGTAATACTTTGAACTTTAATATATGTGATTATTGATAAGTACTATATGTGATTATTGATAAGTACTGTAAAAATTATAAAAAGTTGATATTATGATAGTATGTAGTAAGACGAATCAAATAAGACCGACTGTATTTCTTCATATACATTTGGGATAAGATATAATGAATAGGGGTTACTATGCTAATGTTGCGAGTAGTGCAAATTGAGGAAGTATCCTTTATTCAATTGGAGTATCTTTTTGTGTAATTCTTGTTTATTGAGGGTAATTGAGTTTGTGGTCTATTGTTGGTGGGGACAATGGGAAGATTCTTGGGTTCTTGGAGATGTAATGTCAAGAAATTCTGAACACTAAAGATTGTTTGTTGAGTATGTAGTGTGGAATCTATATAATGATATTGATGTTTTTGTAAAGGTAGCTACTTGAGGATGGGTTTTTTTTGCTCCACATTCGTTCGATGAAAAAGTAGGATAGTGAAGTGATTAGGTTTTTTCTTATGGTCTATTAGTACAAGTGTTCTTTCAAAATCGAGGGGATTGTTTAGAATTGTATATCAAATTAAGAAATTCTATTGCGAGTAGCTAAAAAGTGGTGATTTCTTTGGCCTTTTTTGGGCCAGAGATGCATTAACTGGATGGCATGTTCATTTGCTATGTTGGAACGTTCTCATTCTTGAGAAAAGAAAAACTTAAGACAATGATAATACACACTACTCTGTGTTAATTTGAATCTAGTGAACAAGACTAATGTAATCTTGAAATTGTCTTTTATGCTTGTTTCTTACAGCAAATAATTCGTATTTCAAATGGATGTCTCTTGGAAATATATAAGTTTGATAACGTCTCTGAGCACAATTAGTGAAAGGGCGTTTCCTTAAAACTCGAAAATAAAAGCATCTGTTTCCTGGAACTGTTTTGGAAGCTGCTCTAAGTGTCTAACAACGGGAACATACTCACAGGATTACTTTGTAAGCATACTGTAGAGTATGTAATGTTTTCGTATAAGAAAGAGACCTCAGTTCACTTCACTGGATTTATCTGCTTAGAGGTTGGAAGAACTACCTTTACAAGATGACTCCTAGAAAAGATTCATTCATTCATTCCATCTCCTTAGATAAGCTTGATCAGACAGTTTCATATATTATACTATATGGAGACGTAATTGGTGTTTATTGTAGTTTCTTCTTTTCTTCAGTTTTCTTTATTTGTTTAGAAAGAGTAGAGAGTTTACTGAATTATTCCCTCTTCAGCGATAACAGTACCTCTTCCAGCGTACTAGAATTAGAGTGTATGTACTTTTTTGCTGCTTGCATTGTTATATACTCTCTTGTGACACTGCTGTGTTCACCTGATTCTCATCATAAACCTGAGGAGTGAAGATTTGCACCCGTTTTGAGTTATTATACTAATAGTATACTAATTTGTCATAGTCGGTTGTTGCTATGTGCTTATATTGCCCACTATTGCACAGTTGTAGCGAAAGCTCAGTAACTGATTTTAAGTTCCCGTTGTACCTTAAAATCACTAGGAAAGGAGGTTTTATTCCACTTGGTGATGTTTTTTCTTCTTTTTTACTTTCTTGCCGAAGGTGGAAAATGATAGCATGCCTTGTCATTCTCGAAGGAAAGACCTCCTGTATAATGTGAAGTTGCCTAAAATATTAAGTTGTTTAATCTAGTTTTTTGTGTTAACTTGACCACCGCTTATCGGCTAATGTTAGGCCCTTTAGACTGTTTTGAGCTTTTACTTGATATTCTGTAATTTCTGTACAGCTAACCTTATTATTTTTGTTGTGTTCTCAATGGACTGTATTGCTGATTCATAATTTTTGTTTATCAATTTATTTATCCGATTGCTTTTCTCTGATCAGGCGAACTTTTGGTGGTAGAAAGTTGTGGGAATCAAAAGATGAAAGGAAATGGGGGCATGATAAATTTGAGGAACTGAACATGGGGGACAGAGATCATGAAGAGGTAATGCTTTCTGTAGATATTTTATCGTTTTATTGTGCTTTCTTTTCATGTCATGTGCAAACTCATGTTAGCTCATGCACAGTTGCATCATTATCGTCTGTTTTATCCTTCCTATTTGGCTGTTGTTGTAGGTTAATGTAATTACAGTTTAATCGTATTCTTGGCTCTCACTCTGATCTGGTGTGGATGCTGAAAGTCCAATTCCTTTGGTTTTGAATCATTGATTTTCTTCCATCTACTGATTATCATTTGTGATTGCACCAGGGGAGGAGGTCTTCTAAAGGGTTTTATCGAGGTCGTGGGAAAGCTAGAGGTCCAGATCGTGGGCGTGCTCCAGGGAGCAGGATGAGAGGTTATGGTGTTAGCAACGACCAGAGTGCTCCACCACCTAAGGATGTGAGAGGAAGAGGGCCTAGAAGATATCAACCTTCAATGAAAAATAGGAGTGAAACATTCCCACCACATAACAAACAGTGAGGAGTCTGACTTTTTCTTCCTTGGTTATGGATTTCTTGTATTTTACACTTAATAGTTATGTCCTTTCTTGTGCTTCTAGATCGGCAAAGTCGCTAGATAAGAATTCACATGCTGGTTCTGGAAGAGTTATTGCTAAAGCAGCTAGCTTTAATGTGGATCATGAAACAGTCCCTGCTAAGAAAGTTGCCTCCAACTTAAGTTCTGCGTCTCCTCCTTTTTATCCATCTGGTTCATCCAGTAAAGACATTCCATTGACAACAAAAAAAGAAGTTCAAGCTGGAAATCATAACAGGAATTCTCGTCCTTCTTCTGCAGACCATAATTTTCCTCTGCCGCAGTCAACTTCTTATATGCGCGGGAAAAATGTTATTGATTCTATGTCTATGGACAAGTTGCACATTGATGATTCTTTTTTGCCAGCCAGTGTTAAGAGTTCAAACAATATGCATCTTTCGTCTTCTGCTTCTCCATCAGTAGGTGCTATTCAGATGACTCAGTCTAAAGCACAGGGAAGGGGTGTATCGCCAGCTGGACCTGCCATATTCCAACCTCCTCAAATAAATAACCAAGTCAATAAAGTTGTACCTCAGGCAGCTCAAGCTTCCCAGCGGATTCTTGTTCAAAGCCGTGGTCAAACTACTTCGCAGGCTTCAAGTCAGCAACTTATTCAGCGTCCGCTTGATGGTTCTCAAGGTTCTTCTCCACCGAAATCAGGTTTGCCGAATAATACATCTGAGCCTGGAAACTTTGAGGCCCCTTTAGAATCTGGTCAGTCTAAGATTGCTGTGGTTGGTAAAGGAAAAGGCAGTGCTCAGGGAACTGGAAGGGGTGGGCTTGTGTATGGTGGGGCACCAGTAATGGGGCCTGGTGGAAACATGGGTACTGGTCATGGGGACCCAAACCTTCCGGCTTTCTTCCCAGGTGAACTATGTTGTTCCTTTTCCTTGATGGGTTATATTTTGTGTAGATGTGCTTTTTTCCTTCTGAATTATGAAGTTCAATGCAGTTGACCAACTTTGGTCTTAAGTATAGAAGCACAAGTGATGTGGATTATTCAAGAATCCAAGTCCATTTGCTTCTAATGAGTGTACAATAACTGGAGTATATTGTATATTGGACAACAGGAATTATGATTGAGTTTCTGTAGTTTAATCTTTGGGAAAACGGAATTTTTTTCTTAAAATATCTAAAAGAATGCTGAAGCAGCAAAATCTCTTCCAAAGTACCTAAATATAACGCTGTATTGATTTTGTTGAATTTAAGGTTGAGACTTCTCTATGGCTGGAGTTAATATTGAGTCTATAAGCATCATTTGACTTCTCCAGTTTTTCTAGATACTAAATTGCTCCGCAATGGCTTGACGGCTTGAGCCTTTGTACTTAGCCCTTCGTGTGTAAATGGATGACACCTCTTTGGTGTCTTTCTAATCTAATTCTTTATTGTTGTAAAAAGCATAAAAATTGATAAGACAGTAAAAGATATTGGCGATGTTGAGAGTTTGTTGATCTAGAAATTTTGAAACCATATTTTGCTATATGTTTTACGAGAAGCTTTGGGTACCCTTTTTTAAAATTTTAAAACTCTTTTCTTCTTTATGGCACACGGTTGTTTACTACTTATGTATATGCTTTCACATTTCCCTTTTCTTGTTAGATATCTATTTTAATATTACTTGTTGGGCTGTATGTAGTTATGCAATTTGGGGGCCAACATCCTGGTGGAATGGGAGTCCCTGCTGTTGGAATGGCATTTCCTGGATATGTTGCTCAGCCAAACGGTCTTGGAAATTCTGAAATGACATGGTATGCATCTTATTTGTTGCAATTTTCCTTCAAGAAATGGGTTAGGTGAGATAAAAGACAATACCAATGTTCTAACAATTCAAAACACCAATGCAATATTAAGAACTATAAATCATGTCTTCATAATTTTAAAATATGGCTAATTGTAAGTAATGGAGAGAGCATTTAACCCTTTAGGAATGAACTGCTGCAGCTGGCTTCAGACCTTACAAAATCATTTCTCTAAGGAATTGACTTCTGTCAAGTTACTATGATAGATTGATGCAATTTTTTTTTTATTTGTATTGACTAAGTTCCAATACCTTTAATTGTTTAGGATGTAGTTGAAAGTTTGAGGCGCTCCTCTCTGATTTCTGATGTTTGCTCTACAGCAAAAGCTCTGTTTTTATTTATGTCTATTAACCCCTGATTGAGTTTCTTCTACTTGCTCGGATAGTTTTGCCTGAGTCAGAACGCTTGTAGAGTATTGTTTTTTATCATGGCCGCTTTCTGATTGATACTCTGGCCCCTGTCCACTCTACAAGTGTGAAAAGATACATGACATCTTTCAGAAATTGAGTTTTTATTTTATTTTATTGTGAAGACTAATAAATATGTTTACACGCTATTCTAAAGCTGTGTTGCTTATGCTGCTCGTCAACTTTAGTGATTGCATATTGAGCTGTTTGGAGTTTCAGTTATTAGCTTTATTCTTCCTCAGTTCCAAACCTAGGTTAACAATTGTATTTCCACGGTCCAATGTACTATTTTGACCATTATTATCTTTAATTTCATATTATCAAAAATTGGGAAAAAAATATTTTTAAAACTACATATTTAGATGAATCTACAAAGATCCTCATGTGACTATCTTTTCTTCCTTCCTCCGTTCTTTTCCTATTGCTTTATGTGGGTTGGGATTGGGTAGAGTAAACAGGTAGTGGAGAAAGGTGACTGTGACTACTTAATACAAATAGCAAGAAGGAAATTCTTTCATTGGATTTATGCAATTTATATGCAACTTCTGTAAATGGGAAATGATGCTATGTAAAGTATACCTTAAAAAAATACAAGTGTGTCATTAATTATGGATTGGAGGATGTATGTTTTTGTGTCCAAGGGAGTTTGATATGCCTTGACACTCTTATTATAGGGCTTTAAGTTAATAGTGTGCCTTTATTCAGGTTGCCAGTACTAGCAAGTGCCGCAGGTGCTTTGGGAGCCTCGTATTGTCCACCTTATATTGCTGTTGATGGTTCTTATAATCCTCGGCCAACAGGGCAAACATCTGCCTTGCCTGCCCCTAGGTCTGTATCTTCATTCTGAACTATATGTTTTATTAATGTAAATGTTATAGCATACTCTGCACTTTGAATATTAGTGAAATTAGATCAGTCAAGATGTCTGCACTTTGAATTAGTTGAGCCTACATTTATTGCACCTGGAGGAAGACATCCCTACTTTTTTGTTGTCTGCCTAGTAGCTAATAGGCACAAGCTTATTGTGCTTTCAAGACTGTAGGTTAATCTTGTTTTGCAATTTTTCTAATGTATTGTATGCTTTTCTCCAAGAATATCGGTGTCTTTCTCTGCCTTTTGTAGTGTTGCTTTTTATCTGACTGCACTAAGTAAAGAACTAGTTTCTTGGGACCTGTTTTCTTTTTTCATATCATGTTAGAGTTGTCTTGACTCTTGTGTTGTGAAGTTGAATGAAAAGATGTTACGCCAGGGATCTGTTCTAATAATTAGAATTGGTCTGCACTATTTTGCTGATCAATAATTGATCCTTGCCATTGAGTATCTTGCAACAATCAGTTTTTTGTTTCCAAGTCTTCTAGAAACCCTGATTTTTAAGTGACTTTTCAGGCTCCAAGAATAAGTGCTTTTTGGCTGACTTAGCGTTATTGCCTTTTCTTATACTTTTGGTTTCAACGTTCTGTATGCACAAGTCGTTTTGCTTCCAACTCAGCCCTCAATATATGTACATGTAATGCTTACGCGATACTTGTTTTTATCTTATTGGAGTGGTTGATCTTAAAGGTAGACTTTATTTTGAACTCGAAGTTCAAATCTTTTCCTCGCCTGTTAAACTGGCTTTTATTTGCTTACTCATATAATAGCATAAATGAGGTGCTAGCAATGTGTTGCTCTTTGGTTTAGTGCTGAATTCTTTCTTTCTTTTGCAGCAAGGATACTAATCTTAGTAAACCTAATAATGACATAAAGCCTCAGCAAAGATCTGGTAAATGCCATGATAGCCTTCAGTTGTTGATTTTAGCTACTATTTTTTCTCCATTGTCTGTGATCTGATTCGGCTTGCTCTGCAGATGTGGCGAACGATGAGTTTAGTCAGAGACAAAATAAGCCTCGCAGGTTGGATTGAAGTCTTACTTTTCCTGAAAGAAAATGTGCCTGTTACTCTTTACTTTTTGTCCGCTTATTGTTACTAAACAACTTTTTTTTTGAGTTGCAGATACTCAGAGATGAATTTTAGCCAGTGAAGTACATATTGAAGTTGCCTGCTCAAATAAGATTATGGAAGTTGTTTCCTTGATATGGAAAATAGGTCGTGGTTGGGTTAAGAACTCCGGTTTATCTTCATCATAGGGCTCCCTTTCTGACACCCTTTGTGCTCTTGTGCCCTCGCACTAGACCACATTGGGCCTTCTGTGTCTCAGAGACATCTTAGGTAAGCAATTTTGAAGTGATTGATATGAACGTGAAATTCTATTTTTCACACCTTAGTGGTACTCTCAAGTGCCTGTCTTGGAAGTTAAGCTGTGTTAGTAGGCATATATGAGGAACTCATTTGTCTTTGAAATGGCGCAGTTAATGTGGTATGCATCTGCTCAAGCTGTTTTCAGTTTAGGAAGATTGTTGCCATCATATGGGTTGGTTGGTAGCTTTCTGTTTGATATGTGGTATGGACCAAACTAATCTTTCATTTATTTAGCTTCTTAGATCGGCTGATTGCAATATAATTGTGTTGCTGTTTCATGTTTTTGTGGTTTTAGGTTTTTCGGGTGTTTGATTTCTGTGAAGCTCATTCAATAGTGTACGGCTTTTTTGAGGAAATGTTTGCAGAAGATGTTCGAAAAGCCATCTATGTGTGTGACAATGCATATGCTATATATAATCAAGATTTTCTCTTTTTCCTTCTTCTCAATGTTGGGTATTGCCTTTTAGTTATGTTGACCTTAATATTTTCTATTTGATTCCAGTTTATACAAGTTAATGTGGTAAGGGGAAAACTACTAGCCCTATCCCACTTATTGTTGGGGCCCTGCTTGTTGTCAACGTTTTTTCTGAGGACTACGTGGATGAATGAATTTGTTGCTAAACTAGTTTGATTTTGGCTTCTCATTTATTTTTCCCATCTCAGCTTTCATTCTACACGACCAGTGTTAGAGGACATTATGGTTTCACGCTTGTATTCGACGTTTTTCATCTTATTGAGTCTCACTGTGTTCGGGATTTACTTGCAGTTATGCCGTAAACTGTGATGTGATATTAATGCTACTAGCGTCAAGTGCACTTGATGCGGGCGAGAATAGTTAGAAATTTAATTCGTTAAATGGTTTATTGTCAAATTAATAGATCGGTTAGGTTTTTTTTTCTTTTTCTTTTTTGGTGTTTCTGAAAGAAAATGGTTCATATAGAGGGTGGGAGGTAATTAGAAAAGTGGAATATTTAGGTCTTCAATCTAATATTGGTTAAATACTTTATCGACTTTTTGGGTTCCGGTTTGACTCTGATACGATATGAACTCGGTGTTTGTGTAGGGGTCTAAGGTTGGGACTTGGGAGTGGGAGTTGGAGTTCGCGAAAAAGTTTAGGCCGGGGTGGAGGTTAGAGGCGCGAAAGGTTTTGCAATGTTTGTTCAAGTTCAATTGAGGCAAGTAATATGTGCAGATCGAGTATTTTTTGCGATCTACGATATCACAAATTCCAAAAGGGGATTTGTCCAAAGCAAAATGCAAAATGCAAAATATGCCTCTATAGGGTGAATTTGGAATTTTTTTCAAAAATTGTCTCATAGATGCCTACAGTAGCGTGAAAACAATATTAGATATAAATGTGAGTAAAAGCATACAGTAGAGTTGAAAAAGGAAAGTATAAAAGAATAGTTGTCTAAAAGAACATGATCTGGGATCAATTGTTCAACGAAAATTACTTTTATTCATTTAGAATAGTAAAGAATAACTTATCTACGTGTTTATTAGTATTCAATCTTAGGTTGAGCAATTACCAAACTAAGCGGTATAAGCTGTGACAAATTGACAATGTGGTAGTCACGAATGTTGTGCAACTACCGAAACTCCCTTAGAAGTTAGCAGCACTGTCTGAGTTGAGACTTGAGAGTGTACCAGCCCCTGGGTGCGTGCAAATTCACACATTATGAGCGAGAGTCACATTAGCAAAATCAACAGATACAACACAAGTAACAGTCAAATTCTATACAGGATATCATACAATAAGGATTATATGAGGCCAGTCTAATATGGTAGAAGCCCGAAATATTTATCACTATTGAGCAATATTATGCACCAACATTCATTATCTATCTGGTAATATGTCCGCAATGCTAGAGAAGTATGCAACACTCTTCTGTTGGACCTCGAAACAATCCTTAGAAGTAGAAGTCTTTGGATCAAAGATTTGCGATCAGGGAGACTAAGACCTTGTTTAATCCTACCAACACGCCAAGAGTGCAAGCACTTGATTACAAGCAACAGGCAATCGAGTGGACTGGTACTCTGCAAGAGCAAACTGTAGAGTATATAAGCCCCATTTATCAAGACATTTGCCTAGTACTGCTACATCGAGAATTGACATGTTATTGCTTCTCGCGCAATGAGGAGTTGGGAGATGAGCTGCATCTCCTACTAGTACGACGTTGTCCCAAAAGATCTGTTCTGGAGGGTCAGTATCGTAAATCATATTGATAAATGGTTCCTCTATAGTTTTTACGAGTGCTACTAGTTCCGAGAGCCATATCTTCTTTGCATCTTGTTGCATCTGCTTGATTTTGTCTTTGCTTACTTTCATGGTGATCGATCTTTTCTGAAAGCACATTCCAATTATACATGGGGATATAAATGGTAAACCTCCTCAGACCCTGTTATAGGATCCTTGTAGAGTGGTCCTTTTAAATTTCAAGTTTAATCGCAGTTTTTAATCTAATAATTTATTCCGCATATTGTTATAGGTTCGCGTGACCATAGTTAAGGTTTGTATCAAAACAATTAACAAAATATAGCTCATAAAATCTTAAATATGTTTAACTTACATCATTACATGTTTTAAATGGAGTCACAACTACTCATAAATTTATAATACACAAGTTAATTTTTTTTTGAAACTTTTTTTATGTAAATGGGTCTGTGGGTAGAGTCTGGACCAGGTCTGATATGTTTGGACCTAGACCCGACCAATGAGTCTAAAAAAATTGGACTCAAACCCTTATAAATGAGTTTGTGGGTCTGGGTTTGGGTCGGGTCCTAGACCCATTGTTATCCCAGTGGTGGTAGCCTGGTAGTAGGAACTAGGAAGCATAGCTGTAGTATCGTGTGCCCACGCGCTCATATCCACAGGTTGGCAAGTTGTGGTGGTTGAGAAATCATCTGGGCGTACTACTGGCAGCCCAACTGGTGCTGGGCTGGGCCTTGACCCATTGGCCTGTAACATCATCAGCTCATGTCTTGCTGATTCTTCCTCCGTTTATAAAGGCTACTTTGCCTTACCATTGATCAGGTGTGTTTTTTTTTCTCTTGCACGTTAATTTCTTCATTTTAAATTATTTATTTTTTTGATTTATGCAATTCAGAATAATATACTTCATAAAATAAAATAAAAAAGGGGAGGAAAACATATTCTAAAAAAGCGCTAGAAGGAGGGTTCGAACCTCCGACCTTGTGGTTAACAGCCACACGCTCTAACCAGCTGAGCTATTCCAGCTTTTTGATCAGCTTCAAATTGTAAATATTATGACTTATTCAATTTGGATTGTTTTGACCTATGATAGCAGCAAACTACTTAGCAAAATGTACAAGTATGTCTTTTGATATTCATTTCATCCTTATTACTTATGTAGAGCTTTTTGGTCAAAATATAGCCTCCTAATTTAGAACAAAATTATTCCCTCGATCTGTTCTTTGCTAGTTTTTACTAAAGGGGTCTTCGTTGTTTCCTCTGAAAAAAGCAATAGGACATACGTTTGGGCTGAGTGTCTAAGACAAACTCGAACATGAGTGAACAGATTTAAATTAGATTCAAAACATACTTTGCGGTGTATGCATTTCTTCGATGTTTGGGGGTATTAATCCCTCCAACTCTTAAAAACACTGTGATAATTAACTAATGCATGTGTATCTGTTTGAGTTGATAACAAAGCCCCCAATACTTTATGGCTTGATCAATCATGCATTATTGTTATGAGTTTGTATTTTTCATATTTTCGAAACTAAAGTATCAAGATAGTCTTAGATCCTAGTATAAGTATAATCAATTTAATGTTTCATTATACAACTAACCCATATGCTAAAAGTTATTGTCGTTCTGCATTTCCGATGACAAGAACACAGGCAGGGGACGTTTGGTTCAAGCGTTGGAATGAAAACAAGAATCATTACTTTTTAAACTTGTTTGGTTCAACAATCAACGGAATGGAATGAGATGGAATCATTTGTTTTGGTGGAAGTGTGGTCTAGTGGTGCCGCTGCAATGCTGGGCAACAAGGCAAGGCAGGCAAGGTTGTGTGACTTGTGGTGTATAGGTTGAGGGGAGAAGATTGTTAGAAGAGGGAATCTGTAGAAATAATGCTAAACATAGAGTTAGTTTCATAAGATAGATGTATTGTATTAGGACTCTTGTACTATATATATATTAATCCTGTGATTAATGAGAAGAGTAGCGATTCTTTAGCCAATCTAACATGGTATTGAGAGCTAGGTTTTGAGAGAGACATAAACCATAAGCAACCGCCACCAGGGAGACCTTTAAGAGATCAAAGTTCAGTTTTTTGGACCGCCGACGAATAATAGGTACCCTCACCCTAGGCAGAGTTAGTGAGCCGTGTAATAGGCGACCATTTCGCGCGGTTCGGGGGGCACTTGAGTCAGCCGCCGGCGCTGGTTGAGCAGCAGGAGGAGAATCGGTCTAATCTCAGGAGCGTCTTCAATGAGACCAAGGGCAGTGAGGGCGATCAAAGTGATAAAAGATGGCATATTTCTGAAACCGGGAGTTCTTTATTCAGACCGGGTCAAAGAGACCGGAACTGGTAAGCGATCGAAAAATTCGCTTTCAACAACGTCAACAACACCACGAAAAGGGAAGTTCAGATTTTTTTTCTTTCTGCTTTGGGAGAGATCAAAGTTCAGTTTTTTGGCGACCTTTTCTTGAGAGATCTAACACTACTATCATGCCTGGAGAGGAAGATCTAAAACAGCCACATCAACCACGTCCTGCTTCCCCATACTTTTTGGGTTCACAAGACAACCCAGGCAACCTTATCACTCATGTTCAACTTCGCGGGGAGAATTATGACGAGTGGGCACAGCCTATTCGCTTGTCTCTTCGAGCACGCTGCAATTCGTCGATGGCACAGTGACCAAACCCACAATGAAGGAGGCTAATAAGGTGGAGGATTGGCAGACCGTTCACTAAATGATTGGTTCTTGGTTAATGAATACGACCGAACCGATGTTGCGGTCGACTATTGAAGGAATATGTCCTTAGACAATTTCCGCAATTACAAATATAAATGGGATTGTATTTATGGAGATAATATAGTAATATTTTAGTACGACTCATATTATGAGGATGCACATCTGTTACTTGGATGGATTTACGTGAGCGTTTTGCGTGGTCAATGGACCTCGTATTCAACAACTGAAGTCGGCCCTTGGTGAATGCAAGCAGAGCAGAACCGAAGCCGTTGTGACATACTTCGGGAGGCTTAAGCAGATATGGAACGAACTCGCGAATTACGTGGTACTTCCGGGTTGCGAATGTGGAAATTGTACCGGCAATTTAGGAGACAAGTATGAGAAGATGAGAGAAGCAAACCATCCTGAACCCCGAGAATTCTCGAAAATGATAGGATAGCGATGCAAATACAAACAAATGGTGAAGGAGAAGTATGGAACCTGACTTTCAAAACGTTTAAGGAATGGACCATACAATAATCCAACAGTTGCGAACCTTTTTTCAAAAGCATCCTAGGTTGGAGAGGTTCGAAGTGAACCGCAGGCTTCTTGAGTGTAAAATGGAGAAAGGGAAATCAGTTGGTCCCCATGTGTTCAAAATGATTAGTCATTTTGAGCATATGACCAAGTTGGGATTTTCCTATCCCCAAGAGATAGCAATTGATATGATCATCAATTCACTCACTGATGCATATAAGAACTACAGTTTGAACTTCTATATGCAAGGAGGGAAATGACCATACAAGAGTTGCATGGTATACTTATTCAGGCTGAAAGGAGCTTGCCTACTAAGCCCATAAAAGAGCATAAGGATGTTTTGATGGTGCAAAAAGGCAAGGGGCTCAAGAAGCACGGAGTTCCGTCTAAGAAGGGTAAGGGCAAAGGCAAACAAGTTGCTGAGCCCAACACTTCGAGGACCAACACCCAAACCTATACATACACACATTCCATCTAAAAAACCCAATATCACAAACAACTCTCTCTATCATATAAATAACAAACACTTTCTCTTATTATACAATTATCTCACATATCTAATCAATCAAAAAAAACCCTAAAAAATCATTCATACCACCCCCTACTCCATCTTTCTTTATTTTTTTTAACAATAATTTTTTTTTAAATATACAACCTTTCTTTCTTTTATTCAATTTCTCTTCCATAAAAAAATTTTTTTCCTATAATATATTTCCATCTCACATATCAATTTTTTCAACCCTCAAAAAACCAACTAACAATAATTAAACCATCTCTTCATACCAAACAAACAATAAATACTAAATAGTCCAATCTTTATTTTAATCATCATTTAGTTTCAATAAAAACAATCTCTTTCCTTCAAAACCAACCCCCCCCTCAACCAAATCTCAATCATCTTTCAATACCTATATTTTCCCCCCAAATACCAAAAATCAAATCCAAAAAACAAACCACCAAATAAATCTAATCTTCAATATCACAAATCATCATTAAAATTAATATTCCATAACCAAAAATTCCCATTTATTTTCCAAAAAATCCCCCTTCATCCACTCACTCCTTTTCTTTATTTCCACATCCCCCATAACCCTCCAACTACCCAATTCAACCCCAAAATTCTCAATAAAATAAACTCATCATAAATACCCCAATCAAAATTTTCTTATATCCCAACCATATATTCCCCACAAACAATTTTCCCTTCCCAAATATTTCCAAAACAAACCAAATCACACAAACAATACCCTACCCCACAAATTTAAACATCCCCCCACCCCCCATCAATCCCAACTCAGCACACCAAATCTCTTTTTCCCCCTCCTATCCCTCCTCAAATTTATTTTCCCAAATCAAATAACATTTATCCCCCAAAATCTACCACCCAATCAACCAATCCAATAATCTCAAAATCAACACTTTATTTCCATCAACCCTAACAAATATTTCATAAAACACAACAAACTTATTTTTAAACCTCAAATTCTCTATCTAACAATTTAACCTTTCCCTACCTCCTATAATCCTCATCCCTTCTCAAAATACACAATAAAAACCCCTAACTCAAAAAACCCCCAACTACTCCCAATCAATCAACAAAAATCATATAACAACCATAACCATTATACACAAACCCAAAAAAAACACAATAAAAAACATTTTACTAAACCAAAAAAAAACCACCAACAAACACAAATAAAAACAATATATAAAAAACTAAAATAACAACATACACAACAATCTCCAAACAAATCACCAACTCACAAAAATATTCCTACAATAAATGCACTAACCTCTATCCTTACTGCCAATAGCAAATATCCTTTCACAAAACTAATCTTATTTATATGAAAATTATTTTTATATACTATCATACCAACAAATATCCATCCCTCTTTCTTCTTCCCATAAATAATAATCAACAAAAAAAAAATTCATATATAAAATAATCCCCAACCTTCCACCACAATCTACTATCTGGCTAACATATAAAAAATGCTTTATAATACTTCTTTATTTTCTTTAAAACTTATTATCTTAATTTTTATCAATAAAAATCTACATTCTTATTTAATTTTTTATATTAAATAAATTCCAATAAATTTTTTAAATAATCATCATAACTTATAATAACCCTATATAACAAAACCCTTTATATTTCCCTTCACCAATTACATAACTTTTAAAAACACTATTTAATTATACCTCCTTGCATAAACTAACAATAACAATATATTATATTATACTTAACTTACCTATTAATTCTATATAATCAATTCTATATTTAATAATTCCTTACTATTTCTTAATAACCTATATATTAGTTTAGCTTACATTTAAACCCGCCAAAAATATAAAGGCATCCGTTGCAAATTATAGTTCATACAAATTAATAAGTCCTCCTATTTATAAATGTCTGGCCTCTTATGAAATAAAACCTGCCTCAAATAATTAAAATTATCTTCTAACATTCAACCTCTATCAAAACATATTTATATATAACATCGTTTATCAAATTTGGCATTAAAACTTAAAATTTAATATTCTACTTTCTTACACAAGTAATTAAAATATTCCTACAATTTCCCAATACAAATATAAATGGATTTATTTATAATAATATATTAATTATTTTATAACCGTATTTGCTTGCTAAGAATAAATTACGGTTTGTAACAATTGTTTGGCCACACAATTAATTAATCCTATAGTCCACAATAACCATAATAAATAAATTATAAGCCCTAAAGGCTTATAAGGGCCGGCCACTATTAGGGTGATTAGGGTTTTATTTTTCCTTTCCTCTTAACCTAATCTCTATTTATTATATATAATATAATAAAAAGAATAAATAATTCAGTTAGTCATAACACACAAAAAAAAAAAAAAACCCTTCTCCCTCTTTAGTCTAGGCGCCTATCCCTCAAAAGTAAAATAATAGTTCATACTCTTCCGTTCTAGCGACGTGTATTAATCGGTTTCGTTACTAAGTAAAATTACAATTTAGTTCTTTATCTCTAAAGTAACCATCTGCAATAATACTTTGCATATTCAAACCCTACATACCTTTCAAGTCGTGAATAAAAGGTTTTTATTCTCTACTCTATGTATCGTTCATATATTGTTATGCATGCATTCTGTTATAGATGTTAGAAATTGTTTCCAAATTCCGCTATTCGCATCTATAATTCCTATATCTCATATTATGAGGATGCACATCTGTTACGGATGGATTTACGTGAGCGTTTTCTTGGTCAATGACCTCGTATTCAACAACTGAAGTCGGCCCTTGGTAATGCAAGCAGCAGAACCGAAGCCGTGACATACTTCGGGAGGCTTAAGCGATATGAACGAACTCGCGAATTACGTGGTACTTCCGGGTTGCGAATATGGCAATTGTACCGGCAATTTAGGAGCCAAGTATGCGAAGATGAGAGAAGCAGACCACCTGCACAGGTTCTTGATGGGATTGGATGGAAATAAATATGGGGCAGTGCGTTCCAACCTTCTTAACATGGAACCCCTGCCCTCGTTGAACAAAGCTTATCAAAGTGTCGCTCAAGAAGAGCACTTACGAGGCCTGACTACACTACTGCTCATACGGAGGTCGAAACTGTTACAACCTTTAAAGCTCAATCCAAGACTAGAGGACCGGGGAAATCCGCAGAAACAACTGATTTGTTTTTCACCCATTGCAATCGGGAAGGACATGAGGAGTCTACATGCTTCCAGATTCACGGGTTTACTGAGTGGTGGGGCGCCCATCCTCGAGGTGGACGAGGTAATGGGTGTGGTGGCTCTAATAACAGGCGAGGAGTAGGCAGATCTGGTTGTGGTGGCAGAGGCGCTCGAGCAAACAATGCCGTGACTAACCACAGCAGCAGCAGCGCGGCTGGTGGTACGCGCCATGGCATGACAACGGAGGCAGCGCGGCTCTCCGGGTTCATGGTAGAACAGTGGCAGGGACTACTTGAATTAGTGGGCCAAGGCAAGACTAAAGAAAACCTCCACGGTAAGACAAAAAGTGTTGAGTGGATTGTTGACACCGGTGCGACGCACTATGTAACATGAACTTTGGAGGCACTGTCCAATGTGAAGCAGATTGAAACTTTGTTAAGACGGTAGAACTCTTCCTCCTCTTTACCCCTGAGGAATGGTAAAGTTGCCGCGACAACTCGTGAAGGGAGTGTGTTGTCTGGTGGCTTGCATTTGGATCACGTTTGATACATTCCTAAACTATTGCAGTTTAATTTTTGTGCTAAAATTAATTGATGACTCAGATGGTATCGTCAATGTACTAAAACTCTGTGTGTTATACAGGTAAGATGGACGAGGAGGCTGGTTGGAGCGGGTGAGCGTGAGGATGGACTTTACTTCTTTCGCAGTGTGTCTCAAGTGAAGCGTCAAGTGTGTCCAAGGATTCTTCATTGGAGCTTGATATCATGTATTTATATAGTGTTTTTCTTCTTATCTATGAGCTAAATTGTGTGTCATTGGAGCTCTTCAGAGCTATTTTATACTAATTATAGTATATAGTCGTAGTTTTGTGTTTTAGTGTTGAATTGCAGGTTTTAGGGAGTTTTCTCCCTGATTCCGAGCTATTTGGAAGCAACCACGATTTTACGAGTTGTTACGAGGCACGTTAAAGTTGTTGCTAGCATTACAGACGAGTTAGGTAGTCCCGAGACATTAAGATGTGTTAACTCGAGCCTTGAAAACAAAGAAAAAGCAAGAAAAGAAGGCCAAAGCACTTTGCCCGATTGGGTCGGGCTAATCGGCCCAATCGGGCTGAAGTTATGTCATCTAGTAGCTGAGATTTTGGATTTGGCGTTGGAGAAGTGGTCTCGGGCCCGATTGGGCGAACGAGCCTTCCCGTGCTCCATGTCCGCGTACGAAGACAAGAGAAGGTTGGGCTTGCTCGCCTAACAGCCCGATCGGGTGCCCACGTCCGATGGCATCGGGCGGATGCTTACTTACTGCTGGTGTTAAGTTTTGGCAAAGGAAAAGGAGCTCGTGTTTTTGGCCCAATCGGGAGGTTGGTCAGCCTGATCGGGCGGTTGGCCCGATGTTGAACTTTTATCTTTTGCGGATTTATTTGAAATGCTTTTTAGGAGTTATTATAAATAGCTAAGCTTCATTATTTTGGAGACATCTTTTATTTCAGCTTTCATAGTATTAGTTTTATAGCTTTCTTAGAGTAAACACTTTAGAGTAGATTCAAAGGTGATCGAACCTTGGATTATTTTCAATAAAAGTTACTGCTTTCCGTAAATTGGTATTATTCTTCACTCTTATTTTCTCCCTTTAATTCTTAATTGCTTAGTTTGATTATTTTATTAATTCATGATGCAAATATTAGGGTTTTATATTAGTTTGGTTATTGTTGATTCAATCATGCCTGAGTAGTTTGATTTCTAGGATTTTAGAGAGGAAAACCATGTTTATACCATGATCTATATTTGAATTGCTATTAGTTCTAGGTTTTGATTAGTTTGATTATAATGTGATTCGTTCTTTATTTCGTAGTTTATGTCAGTGTACAATTTCATGAATTATGTTTGGCAACATGAGTATGACTCGATCGTAGGCTTACTTTTAGAGGCTTAGAACACATTATTGATTCTGATTATGTGAGCGATCGTACTACATATGTTGAATCGAGAGCGTTATGACCTGATCGTAGGCTTAACATTGGCTCCGATTGTTCGACCCTAGACCTAGATATTATTAGTTATTCTTGATTGGTATAAGCATGGTGGACTGAACTAATGCCCTAGACCTTTAATCCATAGTTTAATCTCATTATTTATATTGCTTTCTTTAGTCTAAAAAGTAGTTTAGCTGATTTCTATCTGATCTTGTCTGAAGTAGCTTTTTAGCTGAATTTTAACTTAGAAACTCTACCTCTATGTGAATTCGTCCCTACTTCCCTTGACTACTGTTGTTAGAAGACTTAGGATTATGTTTGATTAGGTGATACGACTTTAGCCTATCAGAGCTTTGGCATAGGAGGTTGGGACATCCTTCCGATGAAGTAGTAAAGTTGATTCCATGTGTTAAGTGTTCTAGTAGGAAACATAATAAGAAGGCATGTGACATTTGTATGCGTGCTAATCAACCTAGATTTAGTTTTTCCAATTAGTAGAAATAAAGCTACAGAGCCATTTGAATTGATACATTGTGGTATGTGGGGCGCTTATAGGACACCTTCGTCCTGTGGCACTGTTTATTTTTTAGCAATTGTTGATGATCATTCACGTGCTGTGTGGCTATACTTATTGAGTAGTAAGTTGGAAGTTGAGTCTATGTTCTTAACCTTTGTTGCCATGGTACAACGTCAATTGAATAAACAAATAAAACGGGTGAGAAGCGAAAATGGAACCGAATGTAATTGCTTACGTGATTATTATCAAGATTAAGGAATTTTGTTTGAGATTGCTTGTACTAAAACCCCTCAACAGAATGGACGAGTGGAACGGAAAACAGACATCTTTTGAATGTAGGTAGGGCATTGCGTTTTGAAGGAAATTTACCTATGTCTTTTTGGGGAGAATGTATTCTTGTGGCATGTTATTTGATAAATCGAACCCCAACTCCTCTTCTTCAAAACAAAACCCCTTATGAGATGTTGTTTGGCAAAACTCCCTCATATGATTATATGCGTGTTTTTGGTTGTCTGTGTTATGTGCACAATAAAAAACACAAAGGTGAAAAATTCGCGAGTCGAAGTAGAAAATGTATTTTTGTGGGATATCCATTCGGAAAAAAGGGTTGGAAGGTGTACGATCTTGACATAAAAGACTTTTTCGTGTCACGTGACGTGATATTTTTTGAAGCAGAATTCCCGTTCCAACATTCTTATCACCCTGCATCCTCACCCATGCCTAATACCCATAGGCCGTTAGATGTCATTTTTGACGATCTTGATTGTGTTGCGGAGTTGGGTACAGGAATTAGTACGTACGAGGTGCGGCCAGTACAACACACTGTCACGACAATAGGAAGATCTGATGGTGTGGTAACAGTGGATGCGACGAGTGAAGGTGTGCAGCAAGGAGGTGTTGGCGAGGGGGTTTCGAGTGGCAGTGGGCAGCCCTCCAGCGTGTGCGAGGCCATCGAGCCAGAGGGGGCGAGTGAGGGTGAGGCTACCCAGCCAGAGGGGGCGAGTGAGGGTGAGGTACCCAACCAGAGCGGGCGAGTGAAGGTGAGGCTACCTAGCTAGAGGGGGGAGTGAACGTGAGTGTGTACCGAGGCCTAGTGGGAATGTTATGGAGGAGTTAGGCAGGGGGTTTCGAGAAAAAAATCCCTCGATAAGGCTGCAAGGTTTCGGTACACAAGGTCTCAAAACACACACTGTGCAAAAGTTAAGTCTCTCCAAATGCTCGTCCGCGACACAGTCATCCTTAGGTACGCGTTATCCTATAACACATTTTGTTAATTGTGAACGTTTCTCTGTAATGCACAGAAATTTCCTTGCTAACATCACTGCAGGTCTTGAGCCACGAAATTTTAAAGAAGCAGTTAAATAGAAGGGTTGGTGTGAAGGAATGACTAGATAAGTAAGTGCGCTCGAGGCAAATGGAACTTGGGATATGGAGCCGTTGCCTGCAGGTAAAAAGGCATTGGGAATTAAATGGGTGTACAAGATAAAGTAAAACTCGGATTGAAGTGTTGAAAGGTTGAAAGCTCTATTGGTGATTCTCGAAAATCATCAAGTTGAAGGGATCTATTATAATGAGACGTTTACCCCGATAGCAAAGATGGTGACAGTACGTGCATTTCTTGCCATTGGAGCAGTAAAGAATTGGGAAGTTCCCAGATGGATGTTCATAATGCGTTCTTGCATGGTAATTTGGATGAGGTTGTCTATATGCGAGCCCCCCCGGGTTTCATAATGCAAATAACAAATTGGTTTGCAGGTTGAAAAAGTCGCTATATGGTTTGCAACAAGCCCCCCGTTATTGGTTTGCGAAACTCTCAGTGGCCTTGAAGAAATATGGTTTTATTCAATCCACCTCTGATTATTCATTGTTCACTATGACTCGTGGGAAAACTCAGGTAAATGTATTGATTTACGTTGATGATCTCATAGTTGCAGGGAATGATAGCGTGGCTTTGAAATCTTTTAAAGATTATTTAGGCACTTGTTTTCATATGAAAGATCTAGGAGTATTGAAGTATTTTTTGGGCTTGAAAGTGTCTCGTAACAATAAAGGCATTTTCCTATGCCAACGGAAGTATGCCATCTCTGAGGCGGGGTTGTTGGGTAGCAAGCCTTGCTAATTTTCCTCTTGAACAGAACCACAGATTTGCACTAGCAGAGGGGCGCTTCCTTTCAGATCCGGAGAAATATGGACGACTAGTTGGCAGGTTGATTTATCTTTCCGTGACACGTCCGAATCTAGCTTATTGTGTTCATATTTTGTCCCAATTTATGCATCAGCCCCGTGAAGAGCATTGGGAGGCGGCATTGAGAGTGGTGCGATATTTAAAAGGCAAACCAGGATAGGGAATTTTGTTGAGATCAGATAGTGCGTTAAACTTGGAAGGTTGGTGTGATTCAGATTGGGCGAGTTGCCCTTTGACACGTCGTTCTTTGACTGGTTGGTTCGTGCTTCTTGGGCATTCCCCAATATCATGGAAGACCAAGAAGCAACAAACAGTGGCACGTCCATCCGCAGAAGCTGAATATAGGTCTATGGATGCCGTTACTTGGGAATTAAAATGGTTGAAAGCGTTACTTGGAGACTTGGGAGTGGCACAACGCAAGGGTATGAAAGTATACTGTGATAGCCAATCGGCGTTGCATATTACGAACAATCCTGTTTTTCATGAAAGAACAAAGCATATTGAAGTAGATTGTCATTTTGTTCGTGATGCTATTAAGGAAGGTCTTATTTGTCCATCATATGTCTCTACGAAGGTACAACTAGCTGACATTTTTACTAAAGCCTTGGGCAAGGTACAGTTTGAGTTCTTACTACGCAAGTTGGGCGTACGAGATTTGCACGCTTCGACTTGAGAGGGGGTGTAGAGATAATGATAAAGATAGAGTTAGAATATGATCAGGTAGAGATAGAGCTATGATCAGCAAAAGATAGAGTTAGTTTTATGATCAGCAAAAGATAGAGTTAGATGTATTCAGACTCTTGTACTATATATATATAATCCTGTGATTAATGAGAAGAGCAGCGATTCTTTAGCCAATTTAACAGAATCAAATATGTTACCACAAGTTAGAGTAGGGTTTCAAATGGGGGTTTGGGTTTACCGAAAGAAAAGGAGTGGAGTTTTTTTTATCTAACCAAACATATGGAAATGAATTGATTCATTCCATTCCATTTCCAAATACTACAAAGCCTCAAACCAAACATACTCTTAATTTTTATCTATAGGTTTAGCTGATGACATGCCAAACCTTGACAATATCTTCTCAATGTAGCCCTTTTGTGAGACAAGAAGCTTACCCAGATTCTTATCCCTACAAATCTCCATACCCAGAATTTTCTGTGTAGCACCAAGATCCTTCATCTCAAACTCTGAACTGAGAAGAACCTTCAACCTATGTATATCAGTCTTGGACTTTGCAGCTATCAGCCTATCATCTACATATAGGAACAGATAGATCATAGAACCATCAGCAGACTTGTTGTGATACACAAAACAATCATACAGACTCCTAATGTAGCCTAACTCCACCATAAAACTGTCAAACCTCTTGTACCACTGCCTAGGAGACTACTTGAGCCCATACAAGGACTTTTCAACCTGCATGCATAATCTTCTCTGTCAGGAACTTCAAACCCCTCTGGCTGAGTCATATAAATCTCTTCCTCCAACTCTCCATGTAGAAAAGTTGTCTTCACATCGAGTTGCTCAAGTTCAAGATTCTGATGTGCCACCATTGCTAGTAACACCCTGATGGAAGTGTGTCTGACCACTGGTGAGAATATGTCATTATAGTCCACTCCCTCTCTCTGTGTGAACCCTCTTTCAACCACACGAGCTTTATACTTGATTCCCTCAGATGGTGAAATCCCTTCCTTCTTCTTGAAAAACCCATTTGCAAGTGACAATCTTCCTCTCCTTACGCTTCTTTACAAGCTCCCATGTCTGATTCTTGCCCAGAGACTCTATCTCATCCCCCATTGTAGCGAGCCATTGTGTAGACTCACTGCCAGAAACAGCTTCCTTGTAAGTAGATGGCTCATTAAGATCCATCTCCTCAGCAACCTGTAGAGCATATGCAGCCATATTCTCAAAACTGTACCTCTTTGGAGGTGTGTCCCAACCCAACTTCTTTGGAGGTCCAACTCCAACTCTTCTAGACCTGTTAGGAACTAGACTTGGTTGAGAATCTAACTGACGAGACTCCCTTTGAGACTCTAATCTTCTCCGAGATTCTGATCCTTGAGACTCTAACCTCGGAGACTCTGGTTGACAAGATTCTGACCCACCAGATTCTGGTTGGTGAGCCCCCAGATTCTCAGATTCTCCATCTCTAGACTCTGACTGATCATGTTGATTATCTTCTCCACCTTGGTGTTGTAAGTCACTCTCATCAAGAGGAACTTCCAACTCCACGTGTTTATCAACATTACCTTCCACAACAGACTTCATAGTGGGGTTAAGCATAGAGTTTTCATCAAATACAACATTTCTGCTAAGTATAACCCTACATTCTGAGGGTGACCAGACTCTATAACCCTTAACACCATCCCCAATGCCCACAAATACACCCTTCATAGCCCTAGGTTCTAACTTACCCTCATTTACATGATAGTAAACAGTACAACCAAAGACTCTCAATGAAGAATAATCAGCAGGCTTACCAGACCAAACCTCATAAGGTGTTTTACAGTCAATACCAGTGTGAGGTCCTCTGTTAATCAGATGGCAAGTTGTTTTAACACCAACTGCCCAGAATCTCCTAGCCAAACCAGCATTAGAGAGCATACATCTTGCTCTCTCCAATAGAGTTTGATTCATACGTTCTGCTACTTCGTTCTGTTGTGGAGTATCCCTAACAGTGCGATGACGGGCAATACCTTCATCTCTGCAGAACTTATCAAACTCAGACCAACAGAACTCCAGACCATTATTAGTTCACAACCTCTTGATCTTCTTCTCAGTTTGATTCTCCACCAATGTTTTCCACTGCTTGAACTTCTCAAAGGCTTCACTTTTATGCTTCATCAAATACCCAAGTCATTCTTGAGTAATCATCAATCATAGACACAAAATACCTATGACCTCCAATGGATTCAACTCTGCATGGACCCTAACAATCAGAATGGATGTAATCAAATGTGCCCTTAGTCCTATGGACACCCCGCTTGGGAAACTTGGTGCGATGAAGTTTTCCAAATACACAATGATCACAGAATTCGAGATTTTGCAACTTGTGCCCACAAAGAAGATCCCTTTTAGCCAGAATCTGCATTCCTTTCTCACCAATATAACCCAACCTCATATGATAGAGTCTGGTCATATCTTCCTTAGGATCTGCAGAAGATGCAACAACAGCACAACCTGTCAATGTAGAACCTACAAGAAAATACAGAGCACCACGCTTGACCCCTTTCAGAATCACCTTTGAATCCTTGTAGACATTCATAACTCCACCTTCACCCTTGAAACTGAACCCATTTCTGTCTAGAAGACTCAATGATATCAGATTCTTTGTCATAAATGAAACATGCCTAACTTCATTCAAGGTGCAAAAGGAACCATCGTGAGTCCTAATCCTGACTGAGCCAATCCCAACAACCTTGCAAACAGCACTATTGGCCATAGAAATATCGCCTCTATCTATCTGCTCATAAGTTTAGAACCACTCTCTGCTAGGACAAATATGGTAAGAAGCCTCAGAGTCTAGAAACCACACATCACTATGACGAGACTGTTCATTGATTACTAAGGCTAAATCCTCTTCTGAATAAGTATCAGTTTCTGCCACAGCAGCAGAACCCTTCTCCTGTTGTTGCTTCTTTCTATTAGGACATTCATTTTTCCAATGTCCCTTCTCCTTACAGTAATTACAGACATCATTTGGTTTAGGACCCTTCGAACCCTTAAAATTCGATTTATTTTTACCAGATTTCCCAAATTCTTTATTGCCTGTAACAACTAACCCAGATGCCTTATGGCGAGACTCTCTAATGTGAAGTGCAGACCTAACTTCCTCTAGAGACAGACTGTCCTTCCCAACAATAAAAGAATCAAAAAAATTCTCATATGACAGGGGCAAAGACACTAACAGAATTAGGGCAACATCCTCATCTTCTACTTTAACATCAATGTTACGTAGATCTAACATAATAGGATTTAATCTATCGAGATGTTCCCTAAGAGACGTATCTTCTTGCATACGCAAGCTGAACAAACGTTGCTTGAGAAGCAACTTATTGGTTAAAGATTTAGTCATAAACAGACTTTCAAGCTTTAATCACAGACCAGCGGTAGTTTCCTCATCTACGACCTCAGTGATGACGTCATCAGCCAAACAGAGCATGATGGTTGAGTGAGCCTTCTCCTCCAAGCTACTCAAATAATCTGCGTCATCTGCACCCACTTGCTTCGAGTTCTTCGATAGTGTGCCCAAATACCTTGCTGCTTAAGCAAAGCTCGCATATTAATCTGCCAAGTGAATTTATCGATCTTCACGTTCACCCCAGACATCTTTAACGCCAAACAGATTGCGGAAAACTTCAAACCCAGATGAAACCAGACGAGGCTTTGATACCAGTTTGTTACAACAGAGGAGGCGCTAAAGAATAAATAAGAACGTGAAATACAAATAACACACACAGAGTTTAACGTGGTTCACTAGCAATATGCTATCTATGTCCACCAAACCAGAGGGAGAATAGTTTATTTAGGAGAGAAATAGAGTAACAAATAGTGTTAGGCAACACTATTAATCAGATGAGTGAATAGGCATTCAATTCATACAGCTATAAGTTTAACCTAAGGGTTTATATAACACCATTAGAGTTAACCTAAACAGACATGAGCCTAAACCCATAACAGAATATAAGGTTTAATCTAGCGAGACCCCCGTGCTTGGCTATTCGAACTATCAGATATTCAAGGCATATCTAACAGAGCATGTAGAAAATAAGTTTAAAAAATTTTATTTTAGTTATAAGACAAAATGGGACACTAAATGGGAAACTATATGGGACGAACGATCCAGACTCAATCTTGTGGCACTTATTTCTTTGACATTAATTTTTTCTCTTTGCCCATCCAAATGTAGGACCTCTGGAAACTAAGCTGATCTTGGCTCAAAGTTGGGGTTGTCTCTATAGTCTAGAAGAACTAAACACATTTTGTCCCACTAATAATATCACTGCAGTCTACAAGTGTATATGGGGGACTAATGGCATATATTTTTGCGGCTTACCTCGTGAAGCTTGATATTATGAATCAATTCAATGTAAGAGAAGATGTTATCCTTAGATAACGAACTTGTAAGTAGATAACCAACTTTTCTAACTAATGTCTAACAGTCGATGCATATGTGAAATAATGAAATAAGGGGATAATTATGACTGAGAGTTGAATTGAAGTACATGAGCATTACGATTGACGCGCAAAGGGAAGATGGGAGAGATATAGTCATAATCCACCAAATTTTATACTAAATCATAACTAATTCACTGCCATTTCATCAAGTAACCATCACGATCATCAAATCGTAAATTAAAAGTGGGAAAGATATAGAAATCAACGACATTGCATGAAAACTCATGAAACGACAATAGTTACAACAATAACACAAGATAGAATGTAAATTACCCAATAAAGTGGGAGTCTATGGGTTTTATAAGAGTGAGTAGGAAGTGAAGGAGAAATGGCCGAGAGAGAGAAGATAACAGCATCAGCGAAGTATAGAAGAGAGATGGAAGAAAGAAGCAACAAAGCAAAGCATGAAAGCAGAAGGGTAAACTAGTCTTACCACTGTTTCTAAGCTACGGTAATTTTAGTGTGCGGCTAAATACATCCCTTATTTACCAGCGCACAGCCCATATTCGTATAAATACGTGGTAGAATTGTCTATATCACCCCCTCCCCTTTAATCATTTTCTACCATTTTCATCTAACTTCTTCCCTCCAACCACCTTAACCCCCACCATCACCACCACCATTTGAGCCACCACCACCACCAACTTCCGTTTTCTTGGTTTTACTGGCGTGAGGGGGACGCTCTCTAAGGCAATTGGTAATTTTTTTTGAAATCTGAATTTTACGGTACCAGATGAGGATCTCGGTTCCGTGAACTGAAAACCTCATCCGGTACCGTAAATATGTTTGAATTTCACGGAATCGGATGAGATTTTCGGTACCGGAAACCGAAAATCCGCATAACTTTTTGAAACATCTCAAACAAAAAAATCGGAACATCAGATGGAAACGGAGGGAGTAGTAAGTATTGTGTTTAGATGATCTAGATATTCATGTACATGGCCAACTTCATATTATGTTCAACATATATAAAGCTTGCTTTATTTTCCTTTTTCCCAAATATGTTTCCTTTCACTCTCAAAGAGATGGAAGGCTGACACATAAAAATAGCTTTTGCTGGATCATTATTTGAGTTGCTGCTCCACAATGGCAAACAACATGCGCTCCATAAAATCTAGTTTAAAGAGAGAATCATATCGTCTCTCAATAAAGTGAAGAAACAATTGTTTTCAAAAAAAATAAAAAAAGTGAGCAAACAAAGTAAAGTAGCAAATTTATTTATATATAGTACTAGTTTGGAGTATGATATGATTGTACAATGTTCCTCACATTTGGTGTTACACTTTCTCTTCAAGCTTGTTTTGAGTCCCTACCATACCACTTAGATTCTTTCCCCAAATAATGCACTAGACAACTCTTCTTTGTTGTGAGCAATGTTCATTTTGTTTCAGTGATTTGCTTGGACTAAACAATTGATGAAACTTTATCTATTATTTTAGTCATTTTGTGAAAGTGATTGATTCATCATCATGTTAAGAAATGTTGGCTAGGCAAATAGAAAGTGAGGAGGTTGGCTTTTCTATTCTCTTTCGTGCAACTCTAGTTGGGAACCGAACCTAAACTTGTGCTCGAGAGATAGTTGTCCATACACTGATAAGGGATGTATGGATTCTCGAGAAGAGAGGAGCCGCAGTGGTCTCCCCCGGACCGCCCGGATCTCACGAGTGAATCGAAAGTTGGATCTAAGATAAAACATACACCTAGGCCATGTTTAGTTCACCTTAAAATAATAATATTCAGTAAAAATAAATTCAGTTCAGTAAAAATAAGTTCAGTTCAACAAAAAAAGTTCAGTTCAGTAAAAATTAGATGAACTGAACAGGATCCTAGTGTATGTGGTTACACTACTCAAATACCCACCCCTATTGCCTATTGTTTAGGAATGGCAATGGATCGGACTCGGATCGGACTTACCAAACTCCAAGTCCGCTCCATTTCAATCGGACTACGATTTTTACACTCCTATTAGGATTTGGACTATATATTATCGGATTCGGACTCGGACTTTTTCCTTCAGATTGTTTCGGACTCTAATCGGATTCGGATTAAATTACCATATTAAATACCCAAAACACATCTTTAATATAAATTTTTTAATGTTTTACTTGATTTCTTATAATGTAAATCTATTATTTCTATTAAAATGTACTTTCAATCTATTAGTTGACGAAGTAACAAGTAATAATCGGACTCTAGTCGGATTCGGATCGAATCTTACCTAAGGTCCAACTCCTATCGGATTTCATTCGGACTTTTATATTTTCGGATTCGGATCGGACTTTTTCCTTCGGATCAAGTCGGATCCGGGTCGGAGTCGGACTGAATTGCCATCCCTACTATTGTTCCCCATAAGTCCCACCCCTCTAGTGGCCCCCCTATTCCCCTCTTTTATCTCCTTTTCTATTTCTTAGTGTATGTGGACCCCCCCTAAGGGGTTGTTTGGAAGCAAAAACGACCACTGGAAACGGTGACAAATGACTGGATCTGTTACCAAGTGTTTGGTAGAGTGATAATGACACCCCTATCCGTTTCCTGGGTTAACCCAATTTCGTTATCATGCTTCCGCTAGAAAGTGAGCAATAACAAAATTATTACCTCCCAACAACAGAGTCTGCAACTTTGGTTTGAGAAATAATAGAGAGTGGGTTTGGTGTGAGAAAATCTTGCTCCTTCATCTTTTCTCAATTGTTTTTCACGATTCTTTTCGTTTTTTCTTTCTACAACTAATCTGTTGAAGGTTTGAAGTTTGAAGTTTGAATTTAGGATTTTCATTTTCTAGACAACCTTGTTCATAACTTGATTTATTATCATCTTTGTATATTTTGTAAGTGCTTCTTCATCATTTGAGAAAATATCATACTTATCGTTTCATTCTAGAGTAATACCAAACAAATAATAACAATAACACTTACCATTACCTTTTCCCTTCCTTATTAGTTTCCATTCCTTTCCATTTCCTCTTCTCATACTAAACGACCCCTAAGTATATGTGTATCAACTCTCACTATAGCCGCTGTTTTTGGTTTTTGTCGATAATGTTGGAACACTTTGGTTAAACAGAGTGATGTGCCCTTGTTGGTAGTACAAGGTTGTATCACGTCTTGATACTTCAAAGGTGTACTTTGATAAAGATGGCACAAGATTGTGTTAAACGTGTCACTAATCCTATACGTTTGAACATAAATATGCAATGTTCTCATCTCATATCGTATATTGTCATGTCATAAAACCAAGCTCAAAGAATTATCCCGCATGACCTTATCTAGGTTGAAGTTTATGGATCGTGTTGATTCAAATGTTTTTTTTTTGGTACTATGAGCATTTTCTCACTGCCTTTGATGAATGGACTAGTTTTTATCCAGAATTAGTTAGACATGAAGCTAGGAATGTGGAACTTGCAGTCAATCTAACATAAATTTTATACTCCCTGGAACAATAAATGCTTTCAGAAATTGTAATTTTCAGGTTATTATAACTTATTGCGTCTTGTATTAATTTATAATTTCAAACTCTAAGATGCATTTAGGACAACTCATTCATAGTAGTTCTAAGCACATGGGTCATGGGGTCATGGAAAACCAAAGTTTGTTTATACAAATATACAATAACATTTACCAAAGAAAATGGGCATAATGATATAATATAAGGCATTCTTTAACAACTGAGCAACCAAATGCTGACTAACCTTGAAGAACTTTCTTCTTCAGAAGACTAGTGAGAAGCTCAAGATTTTTCTGATTTTACAAACGCTACCTAGATTTGTGTAATTTACAAAGCTAGAGGAGCAATAGAAGGGCATTTCATGTGCATCAATTCTTGCATCTAGTGACATATTCAATTTTTAGAAATTAGACATCTAATACGCCAAAAAAAAATGGTCGTAGCAACATTCGCACCATACCGAAACATTAAAAAATGATAGTTTAATATTCCTTCCGTTTATTTTAATTATTACACTTTACCTTTTTATATTTGTCAATGCAGTTTGAACGTTAATATCTCTAGTTGTATATTTATAAAAAATTATAAAAAAATATTCTAAAATGGTATATCGAGACGAATCAAACAAGATTTCACATGAATATATTTTTTCGTACTCAAACATCACAAATAATAGTCAAAGTGACATCAGTATATAGTGTAAAAGGTCAAACTGAAACAATTAAAAAACAAACGGAGGTAGTAATATGCAAAAGAATAAAACTAAGGTACGACTAAACAATTGCGTTCAAAAATGTGTTGCAACTCTTTTGTCTTTCCTTTTTCTTTACACTACTTTAGACAATCGTAATACGTAAAAACAAAAATGCATCATGACTTATATGGGATAAGGTAGATTATGATGATTAATTAAAACAATGATTAAAAGCTACTTCAAAATTCTAACTAATATTCCTTGAATATACTCCCAAACGTGATTAATTCTTTTCTATACACGGATTGGGAAACACTTCCTAAATCCTCATCAGACCACTCTGTAATGAGGCAATGAATACATGCAACACAAAACTTATGTTGGCGCTATTAATGGAACATAAAACATGTTATACTCCGTTCTACATAAGTAAATACAAAACTATTATTGTCCTTACTACATAAGTAAATAGCATATTAGTTATTGTACGAAAAATTGGTTGGAATAATCTCAACTATACTCGTTCCACTCAAAATAATCTCAACTATAAGTTATTCTAGAATAATCCAAACTATTAGGGGTATTTTTCCAAAATAATCTAAACTTCCATTTTGAGACTATTATATATAGTAAAATTAAGAGTTTGGATTATTTTGATAAGATACCTCCAATAACACATAGTTGGGAGTATTTTGAGTAGAACGGTCATAGTTGAGATTATTTCAGTCAATTTTTCCTCCAATACTACATAAGTACATATGTACAACTGCTTAATAATTTTAAGATGAAGGGCAAAATTTCGAAAACTATTTTGCACTAGAATAGAGAATACAGCAGCTGCTAGACAAGGACTTTAGGAAGCGGTATTTTGATTTTTTTATTTTCCTACAAAAATGGCGGGAAGTGCTTTCATTTTCTCAAATTATAAACTAAGAGAATCACATGGGAGAATATTGTTTTTTTGTGGTTGTATACTTGTGGTAAAGTAACTAAAGTTGATCCTTTTATCATTTTGACATTAACAAATCACTGTCGTACTAGCTACTACCCAGCAAGAAATTTCACCAATTTCTGTAACATTATGGTTCAAATGAAGGCTGGTTCCAAACAATATACTCCAATGTACTTCAACATGGATAATCTAATTATGTTATGTAATCACATTGCACCTATAAGGCTTTAATTAGAACACGCGCTACCACTAATGGAAAGGAAACGACGTTACTACAGTCTCCATGTAGCATTTCGAAATGTAAGTGCTAAAAATGAATCCAACCATGAGTCCATGAATATGAACTTCTTACAATTTCATTTCACAATCATAAATAAGAGATTGAACCTACCTAAGAATGTTCAAAAAGGGTTGCCAAATGTGAACCCGGTGAAGAGGAATCCGATAAAACCTACTCCCTACTTACAACATACAGTGGAAACTACAAAAACAGAAGCTAAGGAGCAAAAATAATGAACAAACAATGAGAGCTAATCAATTTTCAAAACCACCCTGGCATGTTTTTCCCAAATACACAGACCGGATTCCTCTTCGCCGAATAATTCATCCATAACCTTTTAATATGTTAATATCTAGGCATGTCCAATATTAGTAGTGCTATAACTACTTACCCTGACTCTTGGCCTTCGGAAGGACACCTGATTAACTCCAATATATTAACCACCTCTCGCATATCAGGTCTGTTTGATGGCACCTGTGATGTGCAAATTAACCCGAGTTTCATTACTGGAATGGCTTCCTCAGCTGGGAATTCACCCTGCAACCGCTCATCAATGCATTCTTCCACCTTCCCTTCTTCAAGTGCTCCTCTTACCATGTCACACAGAACAATTACATCATCCTCCATGTACTCAACAGGCCGTTTTCCTGTCACCACTTCCAGAACCAAAACTCCAAATCCATAAACATCACATTTATCTGTTATCTTCACAGTTCGGCATGCAAATTCAGGTGCCATGTACCCAAGTGCACTCTGAATCTTGCTGCTTAATATGTACCGATCTAGCATTGGCAACAATCTTGCTAACCCAAAATCTCCCACTTTAGCATCACCCATGCCATCGATGAGAATGTTGCTGGATTTGAGATTGTAGTGGATGACATTCAATTGATGCAAGTGAGATAACCCTTTAGCCATCCCAACAATTATGTTGAACCGATCATTCCACGAGAGAAAGTTCCCACCGCCTCCTTCATGAAGATGCTTATGCAAACTTCCCTCGGAAATAAATTCATAGATAAGAAGCTGAAGTGATTGAGTCCAATAATACCCTTCAAGTGTCACAAGATTAGGGTGCCTGATCTTCCCCAACTTCTTCACTTCCCTTTCAAAGTCTTCCTGGGACTTAACAAGACTTGAAACAGTGAGCTTCTTGATTGCAACAGGACGACCATTTTGAAGAACAGTTCGGTAGACCGCGCCAAATCCTCCTCGGCCTAGCTCACAGTCCTTGTTAAGAAGAGCATGGGTCCCAGTGCTGAAATCAGGCTCTCCAGAGAAAATGACAAGCTTCCCAGAATTTGCATCAGTGGAGGGAGATTGACTGAAATCATCACCATTAGATAATGCGAGGGCAGCAGCAAAGCGAGATGTTGAGGCTCTGACACGGAGATTTAGTACGGTGATGGCTATGACACCGATTACAATTACTGCAGCAGCCCCAATTGCGATGAGGGAGGAAATGCTCAGAAGGTTTTTCTTAGGGACAAATTTAGGAGGTAGAGAAGAACCGGAGGTGGCATCAGCAGTGGAGTTAGGATCTAGAACAATGGGTTTGGGAAGGACAGTAGCACAAGATCTTTTTGCAGCAGAACCACAAAGAGATGGATTGTCCGAGACAGATGAAGGGGATATGGTGTTGAAGAAACCTCCAGGCAGTTCACCTTGGATATTATTATGGGATATATTGAAGGAAAGGAGATGTTGGAGGTTTTCTAGTTGTTTAGGCATACTTCCACTGAGGTCATTGAAAGAAAGGTCCACAACTTGTAAGTCGCCAAGTTTTGATAGAGCTAGCGGTATTGGTCCCTCCAGACTATTATGAGATAATATCCTGGAAAATAATATAGGTAAAATGAAATAAAACCAAAGAGAATTGGACAAAGACATAAAAAAAAACACCAAACAATGTACGAATATGGCGCCAAAGCCTTCAAGTTTATGTGTAATATGCGACATTGCAATTTTAGGCCACCAGCAGTTAACAAACTGGCTTCATCCACGAGCAATTTGATAAAATAATGTTATGATACATTGTGGTTAAATTCAAATTTTGATGAATGTCGACAACGAAATTAACGATCAAACTAAAAAGTCACTGTCCAATGGAGACATTTATTGAGATATATGAGTGAGCATGCCAAACCAGCCATAGTTATATAACAGTATTAAACTACACATCATAACATGGTTAGTTCTACAGAGACTAAGTTAACAGCATAAGATACAATGTTACATATTTGATGGACATGTTGAAGTCAGTAGAAGACGAGAGAACACTTACAATCGAGAGAGTGAAGTGCAATGCTCCAGAGAAGTTGGGATACGCCCCTCAATGAAGTTCTTCTCCAATACTAACTCCTGCAACTTAGTAGCTTTTCCAAGTTCAGTAGGGATGCTCCCTTTCAGCTGGTTTTCGCTTAAATCAAGCACAGACACCGCTGTTAGTTTGCCTACATTACTTGGAATGGGACCTGAGAATGAGTTCTTAGACAAGTTCAAGAGCTTCAAGCTGTCAAAACTACCAAGTGATGATGGAATAGCCCCACTCAGCACATTATGAGACAAATCCAACACCTCAAGGCTTCGTTGTGAGACATTTTCAGCCGAGGAGAGCGAATCATTTATGGTTCCACCAATCTTATTTTCTGAGAGCATAACCTCTTGCAAACCCACCTTGAAAATCCACTGAGGCAGATCACCAGCCAATTGGTTCTGCCTAAAGTCCACAACTTGAAGGCTTACACAGCCAGCCATCGACTCCGGTAAGCTTCCACTCAAACCATTGACTGACATATTCAACATTTTCAAAGACCTAAGTTTTCCCACAGAAGTTGGCATAACACCAGTGAAGTTATTAGCTGAAAGATCAAGATTCTCAAGTCCTCTCATTCCACCAATCCATTCAGGAACCTTACCCACAAATGAATTCCCACCCAAATTAAGATTCCCTATAAAACTCAAATTCAGCAATGAAATTGGCAAACCCCCAGAAAGTGAATTCCAACTAAAATCAATAGATTTCAACAATGAGCACCCTCCAATTTCACCCGGGATTCGTCCAGTAAGCCGGTTTCGACTAAAATCAATGGTTCTCAAATTATACAACCCATCAATCCCCTTAGGAATATCACCACTCAATGAATTCTTAGACAGATCAAGTGACTTCAACCCATGTAAACCCCAAATCCCAGAAGGAACAGCCCCAGAAAACTGATTAACAGACAAATTAAGCACAGAAATTCCAAGACAAGAACTCAAAGTATCAGGGATCTGCCCTGAAAACCTGTTATTAGCTAAATTAACAATTCTCAAAGGCCCACATTGTCCAAAAAATTCAGGTCCCAATTCACCAGAAAAACTATTACCACTCAAATCAAGTAGTCTTAAATTAGAAAGCCTCACCAATGCTGGGCTAATTCTCCCAGTGAGGTTGTTGTTCGATATCGAAAGCCGCCGGAGCCCTTGGAGCTGAAGAATGCCTCGTCCTAGCTTACCGGAGAGCGAAAACCCATCAAGATTGAGCTCTGATACACGGTTGGATCTAGGATTACAAAGTACTCCTTTCCATTCACATGGACTATCATCATCTTCATTCCAAGATGATAATTCTCCATTTGGGTCTTTTATGTCTGCTTTCAATACTATTAATCCTAATACATCATCATTCAATGATGGGCTGCTTAATGGTGATGAACTCTTACATACTATAAATAACCCCACAATTAGCAATGTTACTAAAAGTAACTTCCTCATTCTTCACAAAAAATTTCTAAATTAGTAGATGTTTTAGCTAAAAATGAGAGAAAACCATTTCATATTTTTGGGAGTTTTACAAAACCCAGAATTTTTTTTGGTGTAAAACAAATGATTTCAAGATAAAGTTTCCAACTTTTTTTACAAGGTTGTTCTTTTTTTTTTTGCTACACTTGTTCTAGTGTAACGGCTAAAAAATTCAACATAAATTAGTGGAAAAACCACTAATGGGTTTGCAAATGCAGAGTAAAAAGAGGATTAGCAAAGCTGAAAATGAAGAAAATAAGTTGAAATTTAGAGGTTAAAATACCCTAAAAGAAAAAGTTACAGAAATGGAGTTACATATATGACCTTAGAAAGATGGAAGATGACAGAGGTGCAAAGTTTAGAACAGTTGGAAGAAGAAGGGTATTTCTGGAACTTTTGTAGCCGGAAAATGTGGTTGTTACCGGAAAAATGAGGAAGCTTTTGACGGTGGTTGGTTGAGGAGAGAGAAAGAGTGAGTGAAGAGAAATGAAGTGAGTGAAGTTGGGTGTGATAGTGAAGTCTTTAATACAAATAGTAGAGAAATTTATCTAACAGGGGAAAATGAAGAGAAATGCTTTTACTTTTTTAGAAAGAGAAAAGAGAGCAATAAAGAGGGAAAAAGACTGGGGGTGGGGTCCAAATTTATGAATGTATGTACAATTGGTAGTTTGGTGTATAATATGGCAATATTACACTGGTGGGGCATTTCTCTTATGTGGATAACATGTAGGATCATTTAGGGTTAACGGCCTTAACGCTCGGTTAGAGGGTTATAAATTATTGTGAAAGTATAGGGTTAAATTGTCTGACCCAATCTTACTGTAAGACAGAGTCTCGCCATCAACGCCACCCCTCCCTCCTTTCTCTCCGCCGACCCCACTGACCCCACCATGTCTGCACTTCCTGTTCTCTCTGCTTGCCTTTTATCGTTGGTGAATCAATCTTCACTTTCTTTCCACAGCACCTTCCGTTGTAACTTTCTGCCGCAACTTCTCCATTTTCGCCTCTTCAGATTCTCCACTTCCGAAGAAGAATGGCGGCGAAGTCAGAGTTCGATTCGCTCCTTCTCCAACTGGAATCTCCATGTTGGAGGTGCTAGAACTGCTCTCTTCAATTACATCTTCGCTAGGTCAGTCAGATCACTTATTTTTGATCTTTTTGTTATTTGTTTTTGTGCGAATTTGTTTTCGATTTGTGTAATGTGAGGTGATTTAGGTCGAAAGGTGGAAAGTTTGTTCTTTCAGTTGGTTCACTTATCCTTTCAGTTGGTCACTTTATTCTTTTAGTTAGTTGGTTTATCCTTTCAGTTGGTCACTTTATTCTTTCAGTTTGTTAAATTTATTCTTTTAGTTGGTTCCAACTGAATGAATAGAAGGTCCAACTCAACTTAAAACACATGCAACTGAAAGAATAAAAGGATCCACTGAAAACTACAATCAAAATTCATCCAACTGAAAGAATAGAAGGTCCAACTGAACTTATCCATTGAACAACTAAAATCAAAATACACCCAACTGAAAAAAACTAAAACCAAATGAAGTGGTCTGACCAAATGTTATGGTTAGACGCGTCTGATACAATACGTTCTCTAAATCATTATTACTACCTCCGTTTCCTAAAAATTATTACACTTTAATATTTTACAGTATTTACATATTTCACTTTGACCATCGTTTGTGATTTATACATAAGAAAAAATTTAGTCATGTGAGATTTTGTTAGATTCCTTTTGATATGTAAGATATTAATATCTAGTTTTTATAATTTTTACAAATACGGAATTAGAGATATTAATGCTCCGAGTTTTGCATTGGCATGCGTGAAAAATACAAGTGTAACAATCTTTGGGAAACAGATGGAGTATTTTATTAGCTAATGTCATTATCTTACACATTTTAGATTTTTAGGCATTTTAAGCGGGTTTATTGTTTTAGCAATTTTTTTTCATAGACAACATATTATAATGAATAGACAATATATTTACATACGTAGGCAACATATTGTTATAGACAATATATTTAACTACATAGTAAGAAAAAAAGTAAAGTTCTTAGGAATGACATTATCTGATATTGTTTTATAATTTCTCGATTATCGAGTGAGTTGATCGTGAGTTAACGGGTTCGGTTTTGATCTTTCTTGAGTTGTTGTATTAAAGTTTAGATTATACAAATCTAGGAACAGTCATATTCAAAATCATATGGTAATAGGATGAATAATTCCTTAATTTATAAAATGATACGTTAGTTAATAATAGGGCTCAACAACATGCAAAGTGAATCTCTTGATCCTTATCTCTGGATTCTTAAGTTTCTATAATTAATTGGAGTAACTTCTCTATGCATTCAATCACTTTTGTAATTACTTCTTCCATCCAATCTCTCAATTGTAACTCCGTACTCCAAATCTCATTTCACATTCACTCTCTTTTCCTTATAGTTGTATTATGATTTATTGGTCTATGACCTAGTCTCATCTTCTTTTTCCGCACATCTACATATATATTAAAAAGCGTAGCAAGCATTGTCATTCGCCACGTGTCACCACCCCTTTTTGGATGACACTTTATCCACTTCATGCTCATATAATTTAACAAATGTCTACGTGAAGACTCGAACCCGTGACCTTGAGTATGCAATAAGGAGTTTCAACCACTACTCTAACATGTTATTAGTGTTTCTTCTATCAAAATCAATAATGATCTAAGAATAAAAACTAACAGTTAAGTTGTAAACTTTTTAAATGCATATTGTAAATGAGATGACTTTTCTTTTTTTTTTTGATAATTTTTCACACTACATGACATCAATTATTTTAACTACTATCATTAAATTTAATATATAAAAATTCCGGAATATCGCCGGGGCTAAATACTAGTTGATAGTTTAAAATTTTACAAAATGCCCAATATTAGAGTTTTTAGTTTTTCTTCTGTTTTTCAACTTATGACACTATTTAATACTTCCTCTGTTTATATTACTTGACTTGTTTCTTTTATCACGTTTGCCAATACACATTTTCAATCACTTATCTCTTGGATTATCAATAAGTAAAAATTATAAAATTATGATATTATGGAAATATACAATGAGATGAATCTAACAAGACCCCACATGACTATATTTTCACTTAAGCAAAAATCACAAAAGGGGGTCAAAGTAGATTTTGTGAATAGTGTCAAAAGTCAAAACGTGTCAACTAAATAAAAACGGAGGAAGTATTTATACAAAAAAAGTATCAATTTCAATATGCTCCATAACACTTTTTCCCTTTCCTTTATTACCTCTCTTCTCTCTAAAAAAATACTCCCTCCGTTTTTTAAATATGCACTTTTCTCCATTTTGGGGTGTTTTTTTTAATTAGTACATTTGTATCTTTTGCCATAAATAAAAGGTTGTTCCACCTAATTATTACACTTCTCTTCTACTTTTTCTTTCCTTCTCTCTACCTTTTTCACTTTTACTAACTTTCTCTCTTACTTTTACACTTTTTTCTTGGTCCGTGCGCAAAAGTAAACATGCATATTAAAAAAACGGAGGTAGTACTCCCTAAACATAACTATATTTATTGTATTGGCCATTGCCCCCATAAATGTGTCATTTTGATGGTATTAGTCTATGAGTATATGACACTTTGACTATTGCATGCCCATGTAAATTAAATGAGACCTCAGATCCTAACCAACATAATTATATGGTGGGTGAGAACTAAATATAGATGAAAGATTCCAGTTTTCTTGTTTTCTTTGAGCGATTGAACTAATTATAAGGTGGGTGAGAACTGAAGTGTTAAGAGATTACTGCTCATTTGCTTAAACTGTGAAAAGTAGTTATTGGTAGGTAGCCTCGTTTAAAAAAGCATCCACGACTAGCAATAAATAGATGATGGCATAGTGAAACCACGGTAAATTTGTAACTCCATCCTAATTAAAATGTTCAGTCGAATATTTTAAAATTTAGAGTTAACAGTGACAAAGATCACAAGATGGTTAAATGATCCAAAAACCTTCCTCCAGTAACATTTTATATATATACCAAATTTACTTGAGTTGAATTTGACTCTACACGTAAAGATTTAGAGACGATTTTGAGCCATGTCAAGCTCAAACAAATCGAGCTAATCTAACAAACTCGAGTCAAATTGACCAAATCGATCTTGAGTAACTCATGATCCCGAGTCAAATCTGTAGCACCTCTAGAGTGCGTAGATGACATACTATATCTTGACATTTTACTTTTAATTGTAGTTATAGCATTAATAATAGTACTTGATATACAATTTTTTTATACACCCGAGTGCACCGTACACTCTCTCTAAAGAATTTCATATATCTTCATATATGATGAATCTAAAGTGTATTCATCATCTTCAGAGAGAAAGGAAGAAGAGAGAAAGAGATTACAGAAGAGTTTCTATATTTCGGAAAATGAAAGTCAAAGTGTTTATTACATGACTTGTGCTATTTATAGCTAATCTAATCTAACAACTTTAACAACTCTTAACCAACTAACTATGTATTATGTAACAAACTAGTTATTATATAACTTATACACCCCCTTCAAGCTTGAGCATAGTAGTGAGGCCAAGCTTGAGACTAAGAAGATGATGTTGATGAGAGTGGAGAGGTTTGGTGAGAAAATCTGCTAATTGATCACAACTAGCAACATGAGAAGTTTGTAAGAAACCAGCTGCAACTTGTTCTCTGACATAGTGCATATCGCTTTTAAGATGCTTTGTCTTATCATGAAACATAGGGTTCAAAGCTAAATGCTCAGCAGATTAGTAGGTAATGGTTCCATAAAGAGAAGATTTGAAATAGGAGTCTCAAAACCACTATTCAAACCAAGTAGGAATTGAATGAACTTATCCTCAGCTTCAAGATCAGTCAATTTTTTAAGAAAAAAACAAGAACACTTAGCTACAGCGCCACAACTACACACAGGCAGCATCCTTAAACTCTGTAACTCATCCCACAACTTCTTGATTTTACCATAATAGGCAATGATAGTCATATTATCCTGCTTCAAATTATCTAACTCTTTTTTCAATTGAAAGATAAGAGGTCCATTGGATTGACCAAAGCGTTCATGTAATTCACTCTATAATTCAGCAGATGTTTCAACAAAACCAAAGTCATCAGCTAATTCAGCAGACATGGAGCTTAAAATCCAACTAATAACCATGTAATCAGCTCGTTTCCATTGTTGAAAAGTCTTATCAGTAATAGTAGGCATAGGAAGCAATCCAAAAATAAAAACTTCTTTGTTCTTAGCAATCAATGCTCGACGCACATTTCTACTCCATCTCATGAAATTCACATCAGTAAAAGAAGATGCAACTAAAGTTGAGGTAGGATTATCCGAATTTGAGATAAAGAGATGATCAATATTACCTCCAGTTGAAGCTTCAGTAGTAACAGTTTGATTAGATTCATTGTGAGAGCTCGTCATTTCAAGAATGAACAGGAAAATCACAAGCAGCAAAATCGTAATTGAAGAAGTGAGGAATAAAGATCGCAAGAAGAATTAAAACCTAATTCGTCGCAATCAACAAAAGAATCCTCAAGAAAATCGCATAGTGTTGGAGATGAAATCGCAAGAAAATTCAATCTGAATTTTCGCAATTTCAATAAGAAAAACTGCAATTGCAGCTAAACATGATTCATAGATGCAAATGCTAATCTCATGAGAGAGATATAGCTCTGATACCATAAAGAATTTCATATATCTTCATATATGATGAATTTAAAGTGTATTCATCATCTTCAGAGAGAAAGGAAGAAGAGAGAAAGAGATTACAGAAGAGTTTCTATATTTAGGAAAATGAAAGTCAAAGTGTTTATTACATGACTTGTGTTATTTGTAGTTAATCTAATCTAACAACTTTAACAACTCTTAACCAACTAACTATGTATTATGTAACAAACTAGTTATTATATAACTTATACTCTCATATTCTACATCCTTATTCTCTTGTGTAGAGCACATGAAAAGGAAAACTGTGAAAGGGTGCACCGTACATCCGGGTGTACGGTGAATGCTCTCTACTTGATATTAGACCTTTTAAATTGAACTTCTCCAAGTTTTCGAGTCCAGTCAATATGTGTTGTTCACCTCAACTCGTCAACTCTCGAGTCAAGCCCACTCAAAGAGTTCTGGCCAAGTTGAACATGAGTAACTCGGGAATTATATATCACCATACAAATAATACACTAGTTATGCTCAAATGTTTAAAAGAAATCAGTTCAGCTACTAGATATCTATCAAATAGTTGATGCTAGTGTTTGCTCATTGTTATATCCTATATACCTATATAAAAAAGGAGGAATTGGTCAAGTAGAAGTCAACTTTGTTGTAATTTTAATTATTCCAATTTTACCCTTATAGTTTTGTAGTAATTTTGACAATTTCCATTTTACCCCTAATTTAACAATTAATATATATCTTCATAATCAACATATATCTCCATATCCATAGAAAAGAAGATTAGGTTACCTCTTCTAATAACATTTTGTAGTGATTTTACTCTTTCTATTTTACCCCCTTTATAACAACCATTCTATGACAATTTAAAATAGAAGTTAAGGAAAAATTGTCAAGATTAAGTTACCTCTTCTAACAATATTAATCGGAAATGTTGGTGTTTTCCGTATTAGTAATTTTTATAACGGGAATTATATGAGGTAACTCGTATTTTAGACATATTTCTAATTAACCCCATGTTTGCATGTTTATCGCAAGTAACCCTCAACTATGTAAAAGTTTTAAAACCTTAATGATTTTGGATATAGATTTTTGTACCCGCATTTTCATTTTAAAGTTCCATATACATAAAAAGGTTTTTCTCCGTTGTCGGACTATTCTTACTAAAAATTTATAGTTCTTTTGGTACAAGGTTATACAAATGAAAAGTTTGAAAAAAAATACGGGATACGACAAGTAGTAATATAGAAATTTCAATTTTATCTATGTAACATCGTCTCCAAATTATTTAATTTTTGAAATTCTACAACTTGGGGTTACTTAATAAAAATAGATCACATGCACATAAACATGAGGGTTACATTAGAAATATGTTTGAAACACAGGCCGAACTCACAAAATATGTCCTTTTATAATTCTCATATTATCTTTTATAACAATATTCATTCAGAATGCTGATCTTGTAGTGAGATACATTTGATTTCTCAATTAATGGTATTGTCGTTTTAGAGAGTTGTTGACTTAAAGTTATAAGAGAAGAAAATTTGTTTTAACAGCTTATATTAAGCGACGTTTTCTCTTGGTGATATATGATATGTTTTAAGATTTAATATGATTCCAAGAGAATTTTGTAATTGATGGTGTTTTAAGTTATACTGTTATTGTCCTTTGCTTTCATTTGCTTGTACTAAATGTCAATAATATCTATTTTATTTTTTATATATGCTATGTTGCCAATACATTTTTATAAAAAAACATAACTGTGCAAACTCATTAATATGATACATACCGAGTAACATAGTAAGAGCACGTGCAATGCACGTGCCCTTTTACTAGTCTTTATAAAAAATCACAATCCATAGTTGCATTGGTTAATACTTCAATACGTGTGAGAAATCAGAGCAAAAAGCCATGGGATTTATGTGCACTTTTGCCAAACATGGAAAGTAGCTCAAAAATAAATTTATGATAAATACAATCTTTAGAGCTGTATATAAGAACCTAAATAAAGAAATTGAAGTAACTTTCAAATATTAATCACACCAATTCACGCGTGATTGTGACATAAATTGCCAACTTAATACTATTTTAAGTAATTTATTTAATGCTATATACAACCCTTAGGGCTGTATATATCATTACCCATGAAATAAGTAACTCAAAAATGAAACAACATAGTAGAAGAAATTTAGGTTTAGCAATGAGTGAAGCGCAAATTAGATCCTACAATCATCCTGCTCCTGGTGTACATTAGATTTTCTTAAATGGATACAGAAACAAATTTCAGACATCTTAATAAATAAAATACAAAATGAACATTAGTTCATCTTTAGTGAATATTATGGGACCAATTTCCTCTCTCTCCTCTATTATTTGACGTTTTGAGTTGATTTGATAAAAAAATTTCCCTCCAAATGTTCCAATTAACTTTGACATATGTTCTTTTATATCACTTTATTGTTCATTATAATTAATTAATATGTTCATTTATTTATTTCAAATGTTCATTGTATAGTCATACTCAATTTCAAAAAAAATTGTTCCAATTAACTTTGACATATGTTCTTTTATCTTTAGTGTTCACTATGACTATTAAATATGCTCATTTATTGATTTTAAATGTTCATTGTAAAATCACACTCAATTTGAAAGAAATTTTTGTTCCAATTAAATTTAACATATGTTTCTTTTATATAAGATGGCAGGCGGGTAAAATTTGGTGGGTTTCGCACCGCACCCGCCCTAGTTGGGGCGGGGATGGGTATAGGTTTAGTGGGTGGTGGGTGGGTATGAATATGAAAAGCTCTACCCGCCATGGGTAGTGGGTAGGTGGTGGGTATGAGAGTAAAACCGCCCATACCCGCTCGCCTCGCCCCGCATCCGCCCGCTCCGCATCCGCCCGCCCAATACCCACCTATTTTAATTTTTAGAAATTTTATTTTTACCATATAACCCAAGTCCAAAACCCACCCATCATTTTAATTTTTTTTAAAAAAATTAAAGCTATACAAATTACAATTTAATGATTAGTAATTACTGATTACTCCCTTACTGCCTTATTGCCTTACTCACTTACTGCCTTTTCATTGTAGAGGATGGCAGAAACTTTTTGGATTGATGATTTTGGGCTTTTAGCTGAAATTGGCTTGCTAAAAAATATAAAACGAATTAAATGTTCGCGGGTAATGGGCGGGTAACAGGCGGGTAAACCCAGATGGGTAAACCCAGGTGGGTGGTGGAGGTGAGGATGGTGTTGGGGTCATACCCATGTGAGCAGGCGTGGGTATGAGATCTTTACCCACCATAGGTGGTGGGTATGAAAATTTTAGGTGGGTATGGGGGACGGGGTCCCCGCACCCGCCGCCCATTTTGCCATCCCTAAATATAACCTTATTGTTCTCAATGCTGAAAGGCCTTCCAATAAGGCTACTTACTCTTAATCATATGCAATGGAACCTTCTTCGCCGACATTGATATTAGAGTAGCCATTGTTGCTAATTGCTTAAATGTTAAAATGTTAAAATGTTAAAATGTTAAAATGGTCCACTTACACTTATCATTATAGTAAAATGTTAAAGTCAAAGGCTAGCTATGACATACATACTATATAAGTATTAAGAATCTAATCCTCCAATTAAATCCAAAAGTGTTGAGCTAAAGTAGCAAACAGCTAATAAGCAATGGTAGTTTGTTTTGTTATGTGTTTGACTCAATTGGCCGTATTAGATTTTAGAAAGCAGAATAGCAGATGAAACAACCAAACAGAACAAGTCAAATGAGCATATGACAAACAGCTTCCCTGCCGTTACTTGCCTTTTTTTTTATAACTCATTTAGATGTAGAATGTAGTAGTCACTATTCTCAATCACACGTTCTTCAAAATCCTTTTGTACAATACTTTTTGGAATCTTATGTAATTGGTTTTTAGGGCAATTATGTATTATTACTTTACCAATCTCATATTAGATGATACACTTATTTTATTCGTTTATCTCATATTAGTTTGTGAAAGTATTGGGTCAGACCGTCTGACCCAATCTTACCGTCAGACGGAGTCCCGTCACTGACGCCGCTCCTTCCTCCTTCCTCTCCGCCGACACCACCGACTTCACCGACCCCACCATGTCCGCACCATCTTCCTCTGCTTTCCTTCCTCTATTCTGCTTCTTCTGTCTTTCTTGCTCGTCGAAATACATCGCCACAAATCAAGGATATAGGAAACAAGTTGGATTTCGTCTCAAGAGACCATGCCCAGTTTGGTAGCATTGTCAGAATGTCGTCGGCAAGCCAACCCTGTGCATGGAGCGTTCAAACAACTACTTCTCACATCATGACTGATTTGGTGATTGGAAGAGAAGGAGATAAGAGAAACATAATAAGCAGAATATGTATGTTAACAGACTCAGAAAACCATATGTTTGATTGAGAGGTTAGTGTTTTATTTATTTATTTTTTATTTTAGTTGTTAAATGAAAGAATAAGAAAACTAACTGAAAGGATAATATAAGTAACTGAAATCTAAGTTGCTTTCATTTAGAACTTATTTTATTTCATTTACTTAAGTTTTGTTTTCAGTTAGAATAAAACACGTAAATGAAACAATAAGATAAGTAACTGAAAACTAATTTGCTCTCATTTAGAACTTATTTAATTTCATTTACTTAAGTTTTATTTTCAGTTAGAATAAAACACGTAAATGAAACAATAAGATAACTAACTGAACTTAAAAGACATCCAATTGAAATAAAAAAATCAATTGAAAAAAATTGAAACCAACTGAAACGAAATTGAAACCAACTGAAAAAAATTGAAACCAACTGAAAGTCGTCCGACCAAATGTTATGGTCAGACGCGTCTGACCCAATACCTTCTCTATTACTTTATACATTTTTATAAATGAAATAGGAGTACAATAGAAATATTATTTTTCAATATTAATGAGTCCTACATATAATTAATTTAATAACCTCATCCACCCCAAAACCCTATGATATGCCCCACCAACATGTATTTTATGTATAAAAACAAATACCAATAATCAACTACTCTCCATAAAATAAATTAGTCAAATAACACTCATAAAACTTTGTGCCTGTCAAAATGTATCATCTAATACGTGACAGAGGGAGTAATAGTTTAATACTTTCTCCGTTTCTTTTTATTTGCAACAAAGAAATATCTTATATTTTAAAGAAATACCCTTTTCGTTGCAAATTAAAAAAAAGAATGAACTACAGTTGGGGCCTGTTCTCTTCAGCTTATTTTCAGTTTAGTTTAATTCAGTTCAGCTCTAATAAGTTCAGTGCAGCTCTAATAAGTCCATTTTAGTTCAGCTCCAGTAAGTTCAGTTCGATTCAGTTAGCTCCATTCATTATTTAACCATTTTATTTAATATTATTAGTATTATTATTATTGCTCTAACTTATTTTACTTATTATTATTATTGTTGTTGTTGTTGTAATAATGATAATTTTTATTTTCATATATTATTTTGTTATCATATCTTTACTCATGACTACTATTATTATTACGGCTGAGCATGGTTTGGGTTGATGCGCGGTTTAACCAAATTTCATGTCAATGCGAGTATTCTAATTTGCAATGGCTGTTTTATTTTACCGATTAGATATTCACCTATTACATCATACAAATAAGCTACAAAAAGTTAGAAGATATTAAAAAATTACAAAGTTGCTAATAATACTGGAGTACCATTTAAGGTACAACATCGTCATTATGCTGAATATAAAAGATAATTTGGCGGTTTGTGGTAGGGTTTGGTTTATAAATATTATAGACCAACCCACCACAAATCGTGGTTTGGTTAGAAGCACACACTAACCCATGTTTTAAACTTATTAATATTATAATTGTAATATTAATTTACTTCTTAAACATCATTGTTATCATACCATCATCATCAAGTATTAATATATTAATACTAATAATAGTACTCCCTCCGTTCCCAAATATTGTTCCCATTTCCCGATTTGGTGTTCCTTTAAGTTGTTCCCATTTAAAATCTTTCTAAATTTAACCCACCTAAAGTCAAATCACTTTACAATTTCATTGGTTGAAATAAAAGGATGATCTTTATGTTTTGCATGGTAAGTTGTAACTTCTTTGCATTGATGACTTTTTTTCACTTTTACTATGCTTTGGTAAGATAAATTTTAATAATAAACCTATCAATATGTATTCATTAAATGTCATTTCATCAAAGATTCTTTTTTCTTAATCCTCTCCCCGATTCCAAATGGGAACAACATTAGGGAACGGATGGAGTAATTGCTTATTATTATTATCAGTAATTATTTTTTCTAAAATTCATTTATCATTATTACTATTATCTATTTATTTATAACTATCATTTAATAACATCAAAATATAAATTATTAATTATTAATTATTATTACTTACAATTATGACTACTTATTTTTTAATATTCTATAATTATCATAGTTTAATTATTATTTATATATTTATTATTTAATTCAGTTCAGTTCATTTTACTTCATTTCAGCTCCAATAAGTTCAGTTCAGTTCATCTCAGTTCAGTTCAGTTCAGTTCAACTCCAATAAGTTCAGTTCATCTCACCTTCAATAAGTTCAGTTCAGTTCAATTTAGTTAGAATTAGACGAAGAGAACAGACCCTAGTGTAAGTTGATTTAACAATTTTTTTTTTGGTAAGAAGAAGTGGCCCATACCCCGCTCGGATCCTATTGGGCTAGACACTTGAGAGTAGGGGGAAGGGTAAGGAAAATCTTAAGTATACTTTCAGCTTATTTTCAATGCGTATGTGTCCTCCGAACTTCAGAAGATTGGTGAATTAGGCCTAGCCCAATAACACATCTTCATGTACAGATGAAAACAAATAGTCATGGAAGTTTTGGGCCTTTGGCCCAACAACAACTCAGCACACAGAGTTCCGAAAGTACAACATGGCATTGTTTGTTCATTATTGCTGATTTTGCCCCCCCAAAATTGTCATTTTGATAATTTGGTATTTTTTTTAATTGATAAGCCATAGCAATGGTGGTCTCCAATGTTACCCTGATAATATTAGATGTTGATGCAGTAGTTTCTTACTTTTCTCTACTTATGTTAATACTGAGGTAGTTTACGGGACACTGAAAAGCTTGTGCTCTGTCATCTTCTTCACTTTGTTTCCCTACTCATATATACAAACAATAGAATAGAGTATAGACTACCCCCCTGTTTCTCCTGTTATAGAAGTGTTACCCATGAATTGAGTAAATTAAATACCATGCAAGTGGTGTTAACTTTACAACCAAAAAAAGAAATTATTTGGTTGAAATTACAAATGAGCATGAATGAGCAAATATCGAGTGATGCTGAACGCCTGAACCATGCTCCATGCTCGATTGCATATTGGTGTTATTTTTAAAATGTTTATGTACTCCGTATATGGTTAATGAATTCTGTAACAGATGTTATGAAAATTTACCAGCAGAAAGAAAATCATTCACCCATGGCAGTATGGCACAATAAATAATTGGGTACAAACAAATCGATTGTTTTTGCTGTATTACTTTACTTTGAATCAAATACTTTGTATGACATCTTCTTTGTTGTAAGATTCATTTATATTGTTGGAATACAGATAGATGTTCGGAGCCAGAAATATCTGAAAAACTGCTCCCTGTTCCAGTACACGCCAAAACCGTCCCACTCCACCATATGGAGGAAAATTATGGAACAACGGGACATCTTGAGAAAAGGTATTCGATGGAAAATAGGGGATGGTTCAACCATTTTGTTCTGGTTAGATAATTGGTTAACCAACAAATCCCTTTTCGAACTTCTAAAACCCGACCCTAATACAATAAATACTGATTTATGCTTGGATGCTTTCATTACCGATGATAAACATTGGGATTTCGAAAAGTTAGGTACAACACTACCTCACAATCTGATAGCACAAGTACGTGGAATAACTTTCACAAAAAATATCGATATGGATACACCTATTTGGGGTATGTCTACCCATGAGGATTTCACGGTCAAATCAGCAAACTGGTTGGCACATAACATCAGTCCTGACACCCCCAAATCGGAATTTCGTCAGATTTGGAAAGTTCTTTTACCTCCAAAACTACAGATCTTCATTTGGCAAGTATTGCATAATGCGATCAGCGTACGTACTATTTTGTTTAAAAGACAGATTATCCCTATTGAAACATGCTCCATCTGTGATGCTCTGTGCCCAGAAACTATAGACCATCTCTTCCTTATGTGCCACAAGGTGGCAACCTTATGGGCTCTTCCACATGTGAAAGATTGGTTAGGCTGCTCTATAGATAACCTAACTGTCAAAGAGCTTTTTAGAAAGCACTTAAAGGATAAAGGTTTAGCCGCAAAACTCACCTTTCTTTTATGGAGCATCTGGAAGGATCGAAATGATGTGGTCTTCAACAACACAGCTTCTAACGTACATAGGATTTACCACCGTGCAAGATTACTCTCCCACGAATGGAAGATGCGACTCCACTACGACGAATTTGCTTTGAGCCCTTCCCATTTGGATTCCCCCACCCCCTATGTTCCTAAAAAGGCTGCTCCTCAGTCCATCCTGATCAACTGGTCCCCCCCTCCTGTGGGATCCATAAAACTCAACTTCGATGGCTCCGTCAAACAAAACAGCGCAGCAGGAGGTTTTGTCATTAGAAATCACGAAGGTACGGTCTTAGCAGCGGAAGCCCACAACTTAGGCAACACGTCAGTCCTTTCAGCAGAAGCTACGGCACTTCATAGGGGTGTTCTTAGAGCCCTTACTTTCCCACATTCCTCTATTTTGTTCGAAAGCGACAACTTGCTGGTCATAAACGAAATGAATGGTGTTTGGTCCATTCCGTGGCAGATCGATAACATTATTGAAGATACAAAAATCAACCTAAGAGCATTCCAAGAGGTTCAGATTTCACATGTGTTCAGAGAAGCAAACCAAGCAGCAGACTGGATTGCTAATGCGGGTCACTTAGTGGTAGACTCCTTATGTATTACGGACTGGCATGGTTCAGATCTGTCAAAAATACTTTGTAATGATATGTTAGGAATTCCCCTCGAGCGGAGGGTTTCCTAACTATCCCCTTTTTTCTTCTTACCTATATATATATAAAAAAAGATAGATGTTCGGAGCAATAAGAATATAAGATAAAGTAATTCTTAAACAAACTTAAGTATGTTTCTTGAATGTAAAAATTAAGTGAAGGTCTATGCATCAAGAGGAACGCATTGCAAGACAAAGGTCTCGATAGTCAGGTCCAAACCCAAACATCACACATTCACAATTTCGCAACCCAATGCCAACCCTAATCTAGTTGTTTTGTTCCCTTGTTTAATTAATAGATCTCTTTCCCATTTCATTCATCATGACAATCACTCTAACACTAGCCAGATTTCCATATTCGCTCGAGAATATCTAATCACCTCAAGTTTAGTCTGATCTCGGCTTCAGTTTGGTCAAAGACCGCAAGGCCACTGTTGTGGGCAATCCACAAATGTGAGTTCCAATCCTTGATACTCATTGTTGGAACCTTTGTAACGTAATGGGTTAAGTTATTGTATGTGGGGTGTATAGGAAGAGGAGGAGGTCCTATGTATACGGTTTTTCAGAGGTTTAGTTTGCATGTCAACCTAGTGGGTGGTTACATAACCAACCACATGGCCCACTTCCCCTTATTTCAAGGGCATGCAACAGGCGGTTATGCATGGATGCAAATAGTGGGTAATTACCCATGTAGTGGGCGGTTATCTTGCTAGTGGTAACTACCCGTTAGAATGGCATCACCCTGAAAACCGTCACTCTAAAAGAAATGGTCAACAACATGCTTTCTAATTTGGGTCTTAGTGACGGTTTTTGGGGTGATGCCATTTTAACGGCATGCTATATTTTAAATAGGGTTCCTAACAAAAGGAACAAGACTACCCCATATGAACTTTGGTCAAAGAAAAAACCTAATCTCAATTACCTTAAGGTATGGGGATGTATGGCTATTGTCAAATTGACGGAACCCAAACGTAAAACTGTATGTGAAAGAAGAATTGATTGCATTTTTATAGGCTATGCGGAAAATAGCAAAGCATATTTTGTCTCTATTCACACCGTGATAGAGTCAAGGGATGCATTATTTGATTAGACTGGTTTCACTTCGATTCCTAGACCAAGGGACATGATACCTAGTACTAGTTCCAATGTTGTGGGTGACATTAATGATGATCATGAAACCACAACAACATAAATTAGGAAAAGTAAAAGAATTAGAAAAGAGAAATCTTTTGGTCCTGATTTTCAACTTTATTTAGTTGAAGGGTCAAGGGAGTCAATTGTGACTCAATTTTCATATTGTTACAATATGGAGGATGATCCTAGGACCTTTGATGCGGCTATGAAGTGACATAATGATTCATATAAAGTTTTTCCCTTCATTTACAAGCTAAATTGTGCGGTATTGTTGCTCTTAGGAGCCATTTATGCTAACTATTTCGATATAGTTGTGGTTTGTCTGTTTTATAACGTTTTGCAGGTTTTAGGGAAAAACTCCCTATTTACTTGTCATTTTGACCACCACACTGTAGCGGAGAAGTTATGAGACATGTAGAAGGTCTCGAGATTGTATTCAAGGGATTTTGAGGAATTTGGCGTCTGAAGCCAAGCACAAGAAACACCCTGGAATAGCACCCACCCGATGTCATCAGGCGGTGGATGCCCGATTGAGTTCGATCTTTACAGCCAAAAATTTAGTGTCTTCCACCCGATCGGGCAGCCTTGCCCGATTCCATCGGGTGGACTTCTACTTAGCCATTTTGCTGGTTTTGAAGACTATGGAGCAGAAGCTTTGCCCGATCGGGTGCAAATGTTGCGGCCCCGATCAATTGGTCATCACCCGATCCCATCGGATGGATGTGTATTTTTGGCTGCTGAAGGAATGTTCCTAGACCCGATCGGGCGGCCCATTGCCAGATCGGGCAGGAGACACGAAGGGACGATTTTTGCGTCTTTTTCGTCCTATCTTATTGCTTTCTTAGGTTATTATAAATAGTTTTTAGTTTATTTTTACATGCACCTTTTTATTATCTTAAACACTTAGAGAGCTTTTAGAGTTATTATTCATTAGTTTCATTAGTTTCATCATTGCAGAGGAGATCAAACCTTGGTTCAATTCAATTAAAGTTATTGCTTTTTGTCAAATTGGTAATCTTCTCTCTTATTGCTTTGTTATTGCTTCCTAATTATTCTAGTTTAGTTGTTGATTATTTCATGGTGCAAATATCAGGGTTTCTTATTAGCTTTGTTATTGTTAGTTTAATCATGTCTGAGTAGATCTCTTTCTAGGGTGTAAGATAGGGAAGCTATGTTTTTACCATGATTGTTGTTTAGATTTATATTGATTTCTAGGGCTTGATTAGAGTGATTGTGGTGTGGTTTGTTCTTGATTAATGATTAATGTTAGTGGCCAATTTCATTGATTGCTTGTGGTTAATAATTGTCCGCACAGACCCATCTTACGATTAGAGGCCTAGGACACACCAGTAGTTCTGATTACGTTAGTGAACAAGCGGTGTATGTTGAACTATGAGCGTTGAGACTTAACCATAGCTCAACACGTGCTCTAATCCCTGGACTCATAACTTAGGTTTTGATAGTAGTCAATCCTATTTGATTGGTATAAGCACGGTGGACCGAACTAATACCCTAATCTTTTATTTGATAGTTAAATCTCAGTTTAATTCTCGCTTTCTTTAGTTTAATTATTAGTTCAGTTAATCTTCCCTGATTTCATCTGAAGTAGTTAGTTGGTTGAATATTAACATAGAAACTCTGTCTCCTTGCGGATTCGACCCTGCTTCCATTGACTACCATTGTTAGAGGACTGTAGGAATTATCTTTGAATAGGTGATACAACTTTAGCCTATCAAATTTTGGCGACGTTGCCGGGGAGACGACTAGTTTTCTAGTTTTCATTCGATTAATTAACAAACTTCTTTTTGCCTCATTGGAACCTCCCGTTCCAATTGAGGTTGTTCTCACAGTTTTGTTCTTGTTTCTCTTTTATGTCCAGGTACAGAAAGAAAACTTATATAATCCCTGGAGATCCCGATATGGAAGCAATACTTCGGGATCTTAGAGCAGAGTTCGAACAAGAGAAACCTGATTCAGAGATTTCTTCACTACCAATGGCGAAGTCGCTGAAGTCTTATAGGGTGCCTAATCCTGAAGACATACCCACAGGTCCACAAATGCCCACTATTGCTGCAAATAATTTCGAAATCAAGCCTGCACTAATCAATATTGTGCAGCAAAATCAGTTTGGTGGGCATCCTACTGAAGATCCGGCCAACCATCTGCAGAGATTCCAACAACTCTGCAGAACTGTTAAACATCAAGGAGTCACACCTGAGCAGCTAAAGGTTATGTTGTTCGAGTTTTCTCTCAGAGACAAAGCTCAGAGGTGGTTCAGTGACATCGCTGAGACAGAATGGCCGGGGAGTTCTGTTGCATTCCTTCAAGAATATTGCCCTCCCACAAAAACAGCAGATATCAGAAACAAGTTGGCCACGTTTTCCCAAGAGCCAGATGAGACAGTAAGGGAAGTGTGGACTAGATTCAGAGACCTACAGAGGGAGTATCCACATCACAATATGGACAAGTTGTTTCTGACGCAAACTTTTTACAATGGTCTGCAGTCCCAGACGAAGAGTCTTATTAGATAAGGCGGTTGATGAAGGCTATAACTTCCTAGCCAATCTTGCAGCAAATGATCATTCATCATCTAGGAGTCTAACTAAGAAGGTACTTGATGTTGACGTTATTTCATTACTTACTTCTCAGATGGCGCAGCTGAATCAGCAATTGCAAACAATGATGTCTTCTAGTTCGACACCTCCGCCTACGAGTATCAATGTCATGTCAGCAGTTGCACCCATCACCTCATCTTACTGCGAGGTGTATGGCAGGGTCATTTTGGCCATAATTATCAGTTAGGTCAGAATCAGATGGAGCAGGCGAATGCTTTTCAACAAAGACAGCCAAATAACCCCTACTCCAACACATACAATCCTGGTTGGAAAGACAACCCACTACTCTCATATCGCAGCAACTGTGCAAAACCCTCACCCTCCACAAAACAACTACCAACAACCACAAAATTCCTATCAGCCTTCACAAAACCACCCTAGGCCCAACTACTACCAAAACCAAGGGAATTCTCAAAATCCCCCTGGTTTCCATAAACCTGCCCAACAAAATTTTCAGCCAGCACCACAAAATGTAGCCCTACAAGAGCCTAGCACATCTGAACTAATGAAACTGGTGTTGTCTATGCAAAAGACTAATGAGGGGGCACAGAAAGCTCAAGAGAAACATATGTTGGCTATGCAGAAAGCCAATGAGGATGCACAAAAAGCTCAAAAGAAGCACATAAAACTTCTCGAGACTCAGATTGCTCAATTGGTAGGGAATAATGCTCAGAGGCAGCAGGGACAATTGCCTGGGCAACCATACAGAGGGAGTAAGCAAATGCCGTTACACTCCGTAGTGGCACTGCTTATGCTGCTCCTCCTATGCCTGTTGATGATGATGCTGCCTAGCAAGGAGAAGGAGGTAGTAGAAAAGGATTTGGAGAAAATTTCGAAGTCTGATGTCAAACTGTCTGAGGAAGTTGAACAGACAGGAAAGAAGAAGGAGAAGGTTTCTGATACACCTTTTACACCAAGGCTGCCTTTTCCTCATCGAATGCAAAAGTCCAAAGTGGATCAACAGCTTGGTAAGTTCTTGGCTATGGTCAAGAATTTTGAGGTAACTGTTCCTTTCACAGAACTTATTTCTCAAGTGCCTGTTTATACTAAGTTTTTGAAGGAGATGATCACTAAAAAGAGAGATTTTGGTGGGGGTAGATAAAGTCTCTCTCATTGAAGAGTGTAGTGCAGTTTTGCAAAATAAATCTCCACCTAAATTGAAAGATCCTGGTAGCTTTTCCATCCCATGTCATGTAGGTGCATTATTTATTGATAAAGCATTATGTGAGTTAGGTGCATCTGTGTCTGTCATGCCTTTGTCTGTTTGTAACAAACTGAACATGGGGGCCCTTAAGTGCACTCAAATTACTTTGCAGATGACTGACCGTTCTATAAAATACCCTTTAGGTGTTTTAGAAGACGTTCCTGTTAGGGTGGGAAAGTTTTACATCCCTGTGGAATTTGTTGTGTTGGATATGGAGGAAGATGCCCAAATTCCTATTATATTGGGTAGACCATTTTTGTGCACTGCGGGTACGGTAATTGATGTCAAGTGTGGGTCTTTGAATTTGAGTGTTGGTGATGATATTGTTACTTTTAAGCTAACCAATGCTATGAAGTCTCCTATGCTTGAAGAGTCTTGTTGCAGGATTGATGTGATAGACAGAGCTGTGATGTCTGCATTTCAGCAGATACGTGATGTTGAAATTGATGCTTGCCTTGCTGATTTAGAGGGTCCTAAAGATGAACAGGGACAAGAGAGTGTGGTACTTGAAAGTGCATGTTCTACCACTACTCCTCAGATAACTAAGGTGGAACTCAAACCACTACCCTCTCATTTGAAGTATGCATTTTTAGATGATAAGGAAGAATTGACTGTAATTATCAGTACTAAACTCACAGATAGCCAATTGAAAAATTTGCTTACAGTGCTTCGCATGCACAAGAAGGCTATTGGATATAGTATTGATTATCTGAAGGGCATTAGTCTTGATTTTTGTATTCATCGTATTAATCTGGAAGAAGATTACCGCCCTTGCATTCAACCTAAGAGACGTTTGAATCCTAATATGCAAGAATTGGTGAAGAAAGAAATAATGAAACTATTGGATGCAAGGATCATTTATCCCATTGCTGATTCCAAGTGGGCCAGTCCTGTGCAAGTGGTTCCTAAGAAGGGGGAACCACTGTTGTGGAAAATGAAAAAGGTGATCTAATCCCTACCAGAACTGTCACAGGGTGGCGTATGTGCATTGATTATCGTAGACTTAACAATGTCACTCTGAAAGACCACCTCCCCCTTCCCTTTATTCATCAGATGTTGGAAAGACTAGCTAAACATAGTTATTTCTGTTATCTGGATGGATATTCTAGTTTCTTCCAAATCCTCATTCATCCAGACGATCAGGAAAAGACTACGTTTACATGTCCTTATGGCACCTTCGCATATCGTAGGATGCTATTTGGATTGTGTAACGCTCCCGCTACTTTCCAACGCTACATGATGGCCATATTCTCTGATGTTATTGAAAATATCATGGAAGTTTTATGGATGATTTCAGTGTTTATGGTTCTGATTTTGATGTTTGCCTGCATAATTTGTCTAAAGTGCTTAAAAGATGTGTCGAGGCAAATCTTGTGCTTAATTGGAAAAAGTGTCACTTCATGGTGAATGAAGGTGTTGTATTAGGTCACTTGATTTCTGAGCGTGGCATCCAAGTGGATAGAGCAAAGATTGAGGTGATTGAGAAACTTCCCCCTCCAATGAATATCAAAGGAGTGAGGAGTTTTCTTGGTCATGCGGGGTTTTATCGCAGGTTTATCAAAGATTTTTTGAAAATTGCAAAATCCCTCACTTAATTGTTGTTAAAGGGTGCCACATTTGATTTTATTAATGATTGTTTGGAGTCTTTTGACAGGATAAAGACAACATTTATCACTGCCCCTATTATACAACCCCCTGATTGGAATCTCCCTTTTGAGATCATGTGCGATGCTAGCGACTATGCGATAGGGGCAGTATTTGGTCAGAGGAAGGATAAGCTACTCCATTTTATCCACTCTGCCAGCAAGACCTTGGATCCAGCCCAGGTTAATTATGCTACGACAGAGAAGGAATTGCTGGCAATAGTTTATGCATTGGACAATTTTCGGACCTATATGATAGGTTCGAAGGTTATAGTACATACTGACCATGCTGCTTTGAAGTACTTGATGGCCAAGAAGGAGGCCAAGCCTAGACTTATCAGGTGGATTCTTTTGCTACAAGAGTTCGACTTGGAAATAAAGGACAAAAAGGGTGCTGCGAATGTGGTCGCTGACCACCTTTCTAGGTTGAGGTTTGAATCATCTTCTGACTCTCCTATAGATGACTCTTTCCCTAATGATCATTTGTTTTATGTGCCGTCTAAATCTCCTTGGTATGCTGACTTTGCCAATTATTGTGTTAGTGGTTTCCATCCTCCCAATCTTACATATCATCAACGAAAAAAGTTTTATCATGAGGCTAAGATGTATTTTTGGGACCCTTTCCTATATAAGAAATGCTCTAACGGAATGTTCCGTCGTTGTAATCCTGATTGGGAAATGGAAGGTGTTTTGATACATTGTCATAGTATGCCCTCTAGTGGCCATCTAGGTTTCCAAGCGATTGGTTTTCGAGTCCTACATAGTGGTTTTTATTGGCCTTCTATTTTCAAAGATGCCCGTGCCTTTTGTTTGTCTTGTGATGCTTGTCAGAGGACGGGTAATATTTTAAAAGGGCAAGAGATGCCACACAGAGTGGGATTCTAGAAGTCGAACCTTTTGATGTGTGGGGGATTGATTTTATGGGACCTTTTCCTACCTCTTGTGGGAATAGGTATATTCTAGTGGTTGTCGACTAAGTGACCAAATGGGTAGAAGCTATAACATCACCACCAATGATTCTAAGTTTGTGATGAAAATGTTCAAGAAGATAATTTTTCCCCGTTTTGGTGTCCCTCGTGTTGTAATTAGTGATGGAGGTTCTCACTTTCATAAGAGCCCTTCAAGGCCCTATTGAAAAAACATGGGGTCACCCACAAGGTCGGTCTAGCCTACCATCCCCATACTAGCGGTCAAGTAGAAGTCTCAAATAGGCAGATTAAGAGAATTCTTGAAAAAGTTGTCACAAAAGTTAGGAAAGATTGGTCTTTAAAACTTGATGATACTCTTTGGGCGCTCCGCACTGCTTTTAAGACTCCATTGGGTACCACCCCTTATCGACTGGTTTATGGCAAAATGAAAAGAGAGGAAGAAATGTTTTTCAATCAATCTGGTCTAAAAAGTATCCAAATCCGAGATAGGGGTGCTAATCGAGCAATACAACTCGTGAGCTATTCAAGATTGACTCGGTTAACGCTCGACTCGGGTTAGCTCGGATCGAACTCGAACTCGACTCGAGACGCTAATGAGACCGAGTCGAGATACACAAAACTTGACTTGAAGACTCGCGAGAAACTCGAATGATATAATTAAAGGTTAAAATATTCAATATTTATATACAATCTATCCTATGGGTGTAAAGCCAACTGAAAAACTCGTAAATAGCTCGAGAATGACTTGAGTCAAAATTGGTTCGAGCTCGTCAAATTAATCAAAACTCGATCAAAGTTCAACTCGATTGTGACGGATTCGAATGGAGTTCGACTCGAATCAAGTCTAGTTATGCAAAACCCAACCCCACTCGTCTCGTTATTACCCCTAATCCGAGAAAAGGTTGTGAATAAAATTGAAAATTTTCTGAATTAATGGCCTCTAATATCCCACAAAAACGTGGCAAGGTCAATGAAAAAAAGACTTTCTCTCTCCTCCGACAGTGGTGCCCCAGTCGTTAAAATAAGAGGGAAAATAAACGAATATCTGGATAAATAAATTTGGGAGGAAAATAAACCCAAGTAAAATTAGCTCAAAAATCAGCTCACATTCAACTTCCATAGCTTCACTGAATCTCTGAATATTCCCCAAAAAAATTAGCCCCAAAAAGAAAGCTCCTGGCGTCATTCAATGGTGATTATTTTTCCTTCACTTTTATTTATTTCTTGTGATTTTATAAACATTAAGCTAGTAATCTATTCTAATTCTGGGTGTTATCTATTAAGGGAAATCTTTCATTGCTTTGTGCATATCATGGGTTGTCTTTCCTTTTATATATTTCTTTTTGATTTTTGTTGGGTAGTTTTATTTTGTGTAAAATGCCAAAAAAAAGAAAAGAAAAGATAAAGAAAATGATACCCAGTACAGTGTACAGAGATTGATGTTGAAATAATAAGCAAGATGGTATTTTTGATCTTTTTCTAATGAATTATAAGCAAGTTATGTAGTTGTAGTATTGATCTTGTTTTTATGAATTATAAGCAAGATAAGTAGTTGTAGTTTTGATCTTGGTTGAATTTGGAATTCTTATATGCAGACTTTGAGGAGATTAAGAAGCTGTAAAAGGATTTGTTGGTGATGCATTTTGGTTTTCAGCAAAAGCTTATTTGTCGAAAGAAGTCTGGCTTTACACATTTACAGTTTTGATCTATATTTAGGGTTTTTGTGATGATTCTAGTCTATAGCTTGTGCTAAATGATATGATTAATGGTGTAATAATAGAATAATGGAGGGTAGCTACAATGGTGAGGATTTGTTGGGAAATGTGATTAGGCCATCGTCATTGCGACCCTTAAAGACTACATTGTCTGGAAGATCTACTCCTAGGTCTTCTCCCACGTTTCGGAGGCTTTCTTCTACTCGAACACCTAGGCGAGATGGTAGATCTACCGGGGGTGTACTTCAGTGGTTCAGTAGTAATCGGTTGGTGTACTGGTTACTTTTGATTACCTTGTGGACTTATGGTGGGTTCTACATTCAGTCAAGGTGGGCTCATGGGGATAATGGAGGTAATCAAGTTGGGTTTGGAACTAATTCTAAAAATGAGTATGTTGATTCTGGGCTGAGTCAGCGTCGTGAATTGAAATCAGATGATGCTTTTGTTACTGTCAAGAATAGGTCTAGTGATAGTGTCGTAGGAAATGGGAGCAAGGTTAACAATAGCATAGTTTCATCTTTGACTGAACAAGCAAATGTTGTTTTACCTCCTAGAATCAAACCTCCCCGGACTGGACCTTCCAAGAAGAGGAGTAAGAAAGGACGGCGTGGTTCACAAAGTAAATCTCGTGGGAAACAAATTGGGCAAGAATTTAGAACAATAGATGTGGAGGAGGGTCTGGAAGAGGACATTCCAATGAGTAATTCTACCTACCGGTTTCTTGTTGGTCCATTTGGGTCTACCGAGGATAGTATTCTGGAGTGGAGCCCTGAGAAACGAACAGGAACATGTGATAGGAATGAGCTCTTTGCACGTCTAGTCTGGTCTAGAAACTTTGTCTTGATTTTTCATGAGCTCTCAATGACGGGTGCTCCCCTCTCCATGATGGAGCTGGCAACAGAGCTCTTGAGTTGTGGGGCAACGGTTCATGCTGTAGTTCTAAGTAGACGGGGTGGTTTAATGGCTGAGCTGACAAAGCGAAGGATCAAGATCATTGATGATAAGGCAGAACACAGCTTCAAGGCCGCCATGAAAGCCGATCTTGTCATCGCTGGATCAGCAGTCTGTGCACAGTGGATCGGTATGACCTCATTTTTTGAAGTTTCTGTGACATAACATATTTTACTGTTCAAACATTCTTTACTGAACAATGGATTGAAATCTGTCCGAATGTGATTCAAGTAATGATTTAGTCATCATATTAGAAGTCGAGCCTGTAAAGTCTTCCTCAAACCGATGATATTCTTATAAGTACATAATTGTCTTTCTCTACAAGAAAAAATATGTATTACATTTCTGGGATCTATATACAGATATATCCAGAGCTGAGAAATGTAAATCAAATTATTGTTACAGAAGCCTTCTGTGACTTATTTAGCATATACTGAGCTCAAGAAGAGGGTTGCTTGAATGTTTCATCCTTATCTTCCTTCATCCTTGGAAGCTCAAATGTTCTATGAGCTGTAAGAGATAAATTTTATTCCAATTAACTTTTGTCCAGATATAATCTTGAGATTGTTTTCACTCAACGCAACCATTGAGAGACCAATATCTACTGTATATTCTTATAGAAGTATATCAATACCATATTAAACATATAGTAACATGGTGCATTCGCTAATAATAGGATCTAAATCTTAAGTTTTTAACTAGTGAAATATCATATCTTTAGATGATGTATCCACACTTGTTAATCTGAAGTCTCTTGCACTCTTATGGTGATAAATCTATAAGCATGTAAGCTTAAAGACTTCCAGTTAAGCTAATTCTGTCAACTCCAGGGCATTTTTTATTCTGCCACATCATTTTCTTGAATATAGCTATTTGAGATTTTTGATTTTTCTCGTTTTTGGAACACATCAAATAATCTGTTTGATTTTCTGATGTTTCTTCTGTAGAGCATTATCTTTCATATTTTAGTGCTGGCTCAAATCAAATTGCTTGGTGGATCATGGAGAATCGCCGCGAGTATTTTGATCGGTCGAAAATGGTGCTCAACCGAGTAAAAATGCTTGTTTTCCTTTCTGAATTACAGTCTAAGCAGTGGCTTGACTGGTCTAAAGAAGAAAACATTACATTGACTGCCCAAACATCTTTGATTCCCCTTTCCGTCAACGATGAATTGGCCTTTGTAGCAGGAATCCCCTGCTCCCTTAATACTCCTTTAGCAAACCCAGATAGAATGTCCCAGAAACGTCAGATGCTTCGACATGCTGTGAGGCAGGAGATGGGACTGACAGATCATGATATGCTTGTCATATCTCTAGGTAGTATAAATGCTGCTAAGGGTCAGCTCCTGCTTGTTGAGTCAGCTTATCTGGTAGATGAAGAGAAACTTTCTCAAAGTGAAGTTAGATCAAAGACTTCACCGGAGCTGGAGAAAAAATCTTCCAAATTGGCTAGGAAGTTTCATTTAAGAGGTGGAACTGTGAAGCCGGGTAGCACTAAAAAGTCTTCCCAAAGTGGCATATCTGATGGCCTGTCAGTGAATCCCAAGAATCCCACTAGATCTGATATTACCCAGAGTATTTTTGGAGTCAATTCTAGCCATGAAGCTCCTGAACAAAAACTTAAGGTTCTTATTGGTTCAGTTGGATCCAAAAGCAACAAGGTGATGTATGTGAAAGAAATTCTTGAATATTTATCGAAGCATTCAAACTTGTCAACATCCATCCTGTGGAGTCCAACTACAAAACGTGTTGCTTCACTTTATTCTGCAGCAGATGTTTATGTCACCAATTCCCAGGTAAATTTATAGTCCATACTCTTAAAATCCAGACTTGATTCTGCATCTTAATTCCCTGTACCATAAGTTGGTCACTTGGCTGACACGTCTGATGTGATTTTGATGAATTCATTTTACAATTAGCTTAGGAATGTGTTGGGTTGGGAATAAATCATCTTTTAGGAAAGTGGTTTTACCATATTCATCCTTTTGGTTGTAAACGGATGGAAATAGCTTCCTGATTTCCCCAATGTGGAAAAAATCTTCCTTTCGTAACGAAGGATGCCCCGTTTTTCTTTCCTTTTCTTTTTCTCTGTAACTTTTTAATGGGGGAATCAAACATGGGAAATATTAATCTCTATTTGCATTTTCCTTTGGGAAATACTTTCCAGGAAAAATCGATAATGATTGCAAATATTTTACTCACTGATATAAAGTATATTCTGGGCAGTGAGGATGGGTGGTTGTGGTAGTAAGAAATGTTGCATTGATTTTAATCGACTCAACCAACAATTTCTAATCTGTGTTCGGTTCTGTAGAATATCATACATATATTATCTAAAATGTCACGACCATCACGCTGAAACCTCTTTTTTTTTTTTTTGTGGTGACGAGAATTAGCATTTTCTGCAAAAGGAACCTTTTGTCTTTCTTAAATAACTGTTCTTGGAGCGCACTAATGCTGTGATCTATGTAATGTCAATAGGGGCTTGGAGAGACATTTGGAAGAGTGACAATTGAGGCTATGGCATTTGGTCTACCCGTAAGTCTTGATTTATTTCTTCTCATATATATTTCTCCTCTCTTTTCTGAGATAGTATTAGTTAGTAGCATCGTGCTCTTCTGTTTGGCTTCTGGGATTCACTGTCATCGTGTTTTCGAAGGAACTTTCGGTTGTCTGTTGGAGACCCCTCCCCCCACCAAGCACAGGTCCTTTGCAATTAGTTTTTACAAGAGGGCCACATGCAGTCTATCTCTGAGATTTAACCCATAAAAAGTATATCACAATTCACAAATATACGATTATATATTCACTTTTCTTACAAATAAATGTTTATCTTGGAGATGAACCAGTGAACTCCAGTTCCAAGAAACCTTATGTGCTCATTCGCTGTTTTTGGTACGTGAAATAGTAAAAAATTATTCTTTGATGCGTGGGCCAGGTACTTGGAACAAATGCAGGTGGTACAACAGAAATTGTTGAGCGAAATGTTACTGGTCTCCTCCATCCTGTGGGACGTCCAGGCACCAAAGTGCTGGCTGAAAATATCAGGTATTTGCTGAAAAACCCATCAGTTAGACAGCAAATGGGACTGAAAGGTAGGGAAAAAGTAGAGAGGATGTACTTAAAGCGGCATATGTACAAGTTGTTCTTCGAGGTCTTATTCAAGTGCATGCGAATTAAATAGAATTCTGATTTTTGAAAATCTTGTTCCCCCATTCAATCCATTGATCGTAAGATCAGAGAGCTCACTGCTAGTACTAGAAATATTGATTGCGCTGTTAAAAGGTTGAAAATTTGACATCAGAGCTCTCCACCTGTGATTATGAAGGTAGAAACAAGCTCCGGTCATGGAAGTGGCTCATATGTTCGATAGTTCTTAATTTCTGACGATAAACATGTGCATTGTTGTACTACTTGATTCTCGTGTAGTGTTCACACTGTTCGATCTAGAATATATTCATTGTAAGTAAAGGACATAGGATCACTTATTGTTCTCATGCAGCATTCACAGCTTGTTTGCTTTTGTCTCAGGCATATGTAGGCATATTGCCATCCAATTGTTTGCTTTTGTCGCGAGCATGTTTAGTCATGCAAATGGACTTGCACTAAACTGTGACTCGGGCCATATACTGTATTTTACATGAAATAAGATTTCCTTAGCACTAGAGCTTCTCATGAATTGTGCCTTCTTATAATCAACCAAACGACAATCAAATAGAGAGGAGAACTTGGTGCAGGTCCACATTGAAGTGGATTGACTAGATAGTTCTAAAACATATTTAGCGAAGAACTGTTCTCCAAATAGTCTTACTTTTAGCCATTATATAATTCATTCATAATTTTCCTACCTACCACTTCCCGAAATAGTCGAATTCGATATTTGGATACAAGTCACACAACCATTCCTAAAATAGTAAAAACTTCAGTGTAGTCAAACAGAAGGCAAAGTGTGAAAAAACGTTGGTTTGGCTCAGATAGCGCAAAGAGCCAAAGACTGACTTTTGTGCAAGCATTTATAGCCAAAAAATTTGTTAGTTGACAATTACTATACCTTTTAAAAGAGCCACAAAACTTAGATTCAGACTAATCAAGGTTAGACTTTTATCACAAGATCTCAAATGTGCTTTTGGCTCGATTCTAGAAACCTTTATTCTCTCAAATTTCAATCACATGAATAATACAGGTCTAAATTGCAGACACTGAAACACAACCTAATTGGTATTTGATTAGTATGAGCTAAGAGATTAGAGACGCAATTCAACGCGATTCATCCTAAAACCAAAATCTGATTAATTTTAGATTACAAATAATGAGAACCTTCTTGAACAAAGTTAAACGTATTTTATGTTGGAACTAAACGTGTTTATATGGTAGGTTTTTGCTTCAATTAATCACAGTTACAAAATTTTGTTATTGAGACAACGTTTTGTATATTCAATTGAACTTAAATTGCTTTCTAGTAAAAAGCGTTTTAATTCCATTGCAACTCGCTACCAAAAGCTATAGATCGTGAACAATTATTGTTCAATCGAATCCGGAAATAAAATGAGCTAGAAATCGTTAAACAATGAAGCAAGCAGACATATCTTTTGGACATGCTAATCACATAACATTGTAGATTATCACTAACAAATGCAATCTAGTCTAGTTTAGAATTCTAATGCATTACAGAAACAAACTAGAAACTATATAGAGTTGCAAACTATACCCAAAATTTATATATAATGTATAGAACTACAAAGCAAGTATATAATAACTCAAAATTTACACAAGATTCTTCCGAAGATCCTTAACTAGACATATTCACAGACACTAAACTCTACTTCAGACTTGCAAACAAATACAAGTAGCAAGAAATTACAACCTCAAATCTCCAAAACAAAGCCACATTGAACATGCCCTGAATACTGCTTAGGCATATCAAATTTACTCCATTTATAGCTCTTCAAATCCAACATATAACCACTATGTGGTTCTCCAAATTTTGAAGACCCAATCACCACCAACTTGTCTCCACAAGTGGCCATCCAATGTGAGCTTCGCACGTCGGCAGGAACCTCGGCGACAACCTGCCACTTGTTCTCCTGCCGGACCGCCACATTACTGCTTCGTCTTCCCACGCAAGCGTATACTCGGCCATCAGGGCCTGCCACGCATGATCCGGGACTCGAGCCTTCTTCTAGAAACTCCTCAACCACCCGGCCCCACTGCCACGTAGACGAATCAAATGACTCAGCGCTTCTGACAAAGCACCCTTGCATATCAGTTGGATAGCCACTGATGACTTGGAAGCTGCCACGTTGGAAGACCACTTTACACTCGTCACGTGGCTGGCTCATGTCAGGAAGTAGGACCCACTTATCCTCTTCCACGTCATACATCATTGCTGAACTCAAGGCGTTTTTGTCCTCATCATGGCCCCCAGCAACAAGGACCGTCCGATCATCATCGGACGCCGCGCACCCAAAAAACGAGCGCCGTACACCTGGCATATCCTCACCCTTACGCCACTTCCCACTCAAAAAACTGTAAATATACACATCTTTCGAGGCTTGCCAAGTCACAAGATTCCACCCGCCTATGACTATAAGATCCGATCCGCATCCGACTAGCCCACAAAACATAGGCAACCCCTCGGGAAGTCCGGGAATCGAGGGAAGATGCGCCCACGTACCGGCTTTTGGGTCAGATATTATTAGCCGGTACATAGGCCTAGCCGGGTGCTCTTTCACACCGGGGTCCGAATTTTCATTCGGACCCTCAGATTGAGCTTGGGCCAATACAATAACTGGCCGCGCCACACCCGCCGCCTTTCTTTGGCGGCGGAATTCCGAAACACTAACTTCAGACTTCCATATTTTACATACTAAAGTTGCAATCGGGAGCTCATTAAAAGGTACCCGAATCAAACACTCCCGACCAAGATCATCAATCAAACCTGGAATTATGGAATCCATTTTTGTCACCAAAATTATATGTAACTTTATGAGCTTGAAGTAGAGCTTTATAGTAGATGAGAAAGAAAATAAGAACTAAAGGATAAGTCTTTGGATTGAAATTGATAGGGGTATGTACAACTTTAATGTTACGTTTGGAATTTTATAGGGGAAAAAAGATTCTAGATAAAGATGATAAGTAAAGGAGGGGGTAAGGTTTCTAGAAGAAAAAGAGACGAGAATGATGTAAAAGGCGGTGCAGAATTATCTAAAATAAATAATATGTGGTGCATAGATGAATAAAATATATGCATCAGTTTGTCAGATTTATGTTAACGGCTTCCAGTGTTTTCAATAAGCCAATAATTGAGTTTTTTTGGGGGGGTTTATTAATAGAGCTACATTGCTGAATCAGCTAAGAATCATATGTTCCCTATGAATTATCTTACCTCTTTCCTCTATCACATCAAATTCCAAAAATAAATAGAAAAATATATCAATATATTGATGAAACCCATGGTGTCATGGTGTGCCAAGTTTTTTTTGGTTTTAACTTTTGTTTTGGTTTTAGTTCCAAATGGAAATTTTGTGTTTTTCAAATTTTACTCACTATGAAAAAGTGACAGTTTTGAGATAGATTGATTATATACTTTTTCATTTACGGGATAAAGCTGATAAAGTAGGTTAACTAGATAAACATATATTAAATAGGAAACTGAAAATAGATATGAAGAAACTGATTTGTTTCGTGACGAAATATATGTTGTTGTATCTTTAATATACTCAATCAAGTGAGATTGTGCAGATATGTATTACAATTTACAACAACTGATTATGTTGGTTTTCGTCTTTTCGCTCCTTTTCTCTCTTCTCCTTCACGAAACCCTAGCAATTTCAAACTAGGACTACAATCACTCTTTTAGGTGACGATATGCCCTCTTTTTTCTTTTCAGCTACTAATTTTGAATTTTTTTTCTAATAACACTGTTGTGTCTCTCTAGAGGAGAGGTTTTCTACATATATTGAGGGTATTGCTACACATATATTAAATTTTATCTCATGTGAGAGTTTGGAGATTTTGCTTTTAATACTTGTTTTCTTCTACATATGGTTCGTTGATTGGATTTTATATGAAAAGCAACAGATGTCAATACTTCGTCTAAAATTACGTTGAATTAATTGAGTTCTAAATTAAAACTACAAGCTGTTAGGTCCCATCATAGAATATTACATTAGACCACAATGAAATAGGGTATCTAGAAGTATTAGGCCATATAAATTATCCTGATTTTGCCATAGATTTTTTTATCTAATTTGTGATGTACTTCTATTGTAGATATCATATGATTTTATAAACAATGGATTAATTTAATTTCGAAAAGAAAAGCAGGATTGTTCATAACAAGAAAGTCTAATATAGATGGAAGAAAAGAAAATTGTGTTGCCTTGAGTGCCTCAGCGAAGATGCTATCTTCCCGCTAATTGAAGAAGTGTATGAAAATGGGGAAGCTAAGGGAAGATGAGGAGGAGTATCGTAGTCATGTTATTTTTTATTAGATTATTTTCAAACTATTAGGATTCAGTAACTAAAAATGGAATTCAGTTTGTTAATAATAAAGGATGTGACATTTTTGGGAGAGTTGTGACTATTCAAGTAATGGGACATAATTTCGAATCTCATTTCTTGTATTTTGAAACCCTATTTAAAAATTGATATATAACATATAAGAATATGTATTCACGCGTTTGATAATAGGGATAATAATAACACTTGATTGACGCCTGATTAATAATATTAATAGTATGTTAGAAAATATATTATGATAAAATAAAATTGCAAAAAGTTCACTTGAACATTGCTACTAATTTTAGTAAATACTAGTGTGCAGCCCCCGACGATGTCCGAGGTTTTTTTTTTTAATTGAGTTAGAATAATATTTCTCTTAGATTTAATTTTTTTCTTAATATTAAAATTTTGATGGTATAATTGGGGTTTATTGTTTTTAATTGAGTTAGAATAATATTCCTCATATATTTAATTTTTTTAATATTAAAATTTTGACGGTATAATTTAAGAACTAAATAAAAAAAAGGAAGGAAAAATTCACAAAAATAAGCCAACCTTTGCCCTGTCTTCCAAAAATAAGTTAACCTTTGCATTATCCCTGGTTAAGTCTAACTTGTAACATATTTTCTTATTTTGAGTCTTGACATGTTGGTCACCTATTTTACAGGTTATCACTAACACGTGGGGGAATATGATTGATTTGTTTTTTTTTTAATTTAATTTTCTACCTTAATTTTCGGAATTTTTCTCTCTCCCCTCCTTCCCGCTGTCCATATCTCTTCTCCCTTCTTTTCTTCTTTTCTCTCATCCTCCTCCGTCTTCACAGCTCCGACTACCATCAATGGGCAGTGGTGTTGGTTGGTTGTTAGCTCTGACCATCAACCTCTTTCGGTCACCAATTTCCCCCAACGTCGGAGAATTGAATGAAGAAGCTTAACGGCGTTAATCACGCCATTGATGCTCTTTGAAAACAGAGGAGGGCGAGGGTGGTGCGGCTAGGTGCTGGCGGCGAAGGATTGTTTCTGGGTGGCCGGAATTCAGGCGGTTGTGGGCTGTGTGGGCAGCCGGTGGTGCTGCGGTACGACAGCAGCTAGCAGCGAACGAAGGGGGTATAGTGCGGTGCTGTAGTGTTAGGGGTGGTTCTAGTGCGGTGTTGGTTTGAGACTTTGAGGGTGGCATTAATGGAGGAAAATCAGAGAAGAGAAGAGGAGGAAGAAGAGAAGATTGATTGTTGTGGTGTAGGTTGGTCGGCTTGTATTGGTGGGTGGTGGACTGGTTTTGAATTTCGCTGAGGTGTTCCGGATAGGTGATTGTGCATGGGTTTGTTAGGTGGTGGCAGCGTTGGGGTAGGGTTGAGGTATTTTGATGAGTGGTGGGGTAATAGAAGAGAGAGGGACAGTTTTAGGGAGATTTAACCAGTAAATTGATAAGAGGTTTTTAGTGTGTCGTTAAGGCACTAAGAATCGCTTAGCAAACACAATTTATAAACCTAACGAGTAACTACTAAGTACGTAGTAATGGCAAGTCAAGGGTCGAACCACAAGGAAATTGGGATTGAGTTTAGTCCACTAAGTCCAAAACTACCTAAGTGAAGGGTTTTTGGGTTTGAAATTTAATAGAACACCAACTAATTACTAGGTAATGAATACCGACTAAAAATTAAATAGGAGAATTAATATGATAGAGAAAATACTAGAGCTTGGGTTACTCGCATGAATTCGGGCAAGACACGACACAAATACAACTACGAAGCTATAGAGAATAACATGCAAGGTTAAGCTTCCCTCTAAAGTCCTTGAGTCCTCTCTCGAATGGCCCTCAAGAGTAATCAATTAATTAATCGACTGAATCCTCTCTCGAATGGTCTTTAGCCAATTGATTAATGGATTCAATTTGATTGGAAAACCCCGAAATAGGATCCTCTTAATTTCTACCCAATCTCTTGGTCTAGAAATTAAGTTGATTCATGGGAATTACTAGACAACAACAATCAATTAAGAGTAATTGAAATCTAAGCCCTAGCATAAACTTGATCAAGGTCTACCCTAAGGTGTCAAAACACCAAGAACAATGTATATTAGACATGAATAAAGCAATTACAAGAACATCTACATTAAGCCCCTAATTCATGCTTTCACCCAAACCCTAGATTAGGAACTACTCACTAACATGGATTCTAAGAAATTAAGATTCAATAAATTAAACATCATAAACAAAGCAATAAAATTAAAAGAAAGAGATTGAAGAGAAATTACTTGAATTAATTAACGAATTCGATCTTCAAAGATGAAATAATTAAGAAACCAAGTGTTTAGAGAGAGTTTAGGGCTAAGAGAGAGTAATTAGAAACTAAGAGTAATAGGTAATAGTCGAGTCTAAGCTAAGAAAAATAATTAAAAGAGTCATTAAAGTTTGACGGACAAAACGGGTCAACGCCCGAAAGCAGGTCACCACGGTCGTGGTGCCTTAAAAACGCACTGACAGTAACTTTTCTCCAAACGGACTGATTTGACGAAGTCAGGTCACCACGGCTGTGGTGATTTTGCCACGAACGTGGCCCCTGACTTTCATAGGATCAGTTCCAAATCTTCAACAGTCTGTTTTGCTTGCTACAGGTCCCCACGACCGTGGTGATTACACCACGACCGTGGTGACCTACTGGTCAACGGACAGCTCAACTTTGAACGATCATATCTTTCTCGTCTCTTATCGGAATTGGGCTCATGACCAGTCGTTGGAAAGCTATCGAAACGAACTAACACCTCCTGTTGGAATCACCTCAATCCGATTTATAGATCAAACGTTATGTCTATTTGAAGTTCAATAGTCCACAACAAGTCTTCCAATGATCATATGACTTCAAAAACCTGCTAGTTAGCCTGGAAATCATCCAAAAACAACTAAACAGATAATGAAGCGGCAATATAACTCAAAGGTGACAAAAACCATGCAATGCTAGGCTTAAATGCTCTAAACTACATGCAAGGACACTAAAATTAAGCACAATAAAGTGCTTATCATAAATCAAGTAAAAGGTAAATCGACTTATTTAGAGTTAAAGTGGTTATAAAGTTGACTTAACCAGGGATAATGCAAAGATTAACTTATTTTTGGAAGACAGGGCAAAGATTGACTTATTTTTGTGAATTTTTCCAAAAAGGAAAAGGAACATGAAAAATTGTAATTACTTTTTCCCGAAGCTTAATCAAGGTAAAAGGAATTCTTAATTACAAGATGACAACAAAAAGGGGATGTGGCTTGGTGGTAGAGCCTATCACATTACAACTAATACGTCGCGTGTTCAAAATTCGTTACTCGCATTTTGTTTATTGCAAAATATCACGTACAATGGTGACGCTGACATGGAGCGCCACATGGCAAGCTGTAACTCTTGCTTACGCGTTTTAATTTATATATATATATATATATATATATATATATATATATATATATATATATATATATATATATATATATATATATATATATATATATATATATATATATATATATATAGATAGATAGATTTCCTTCGTCTTTAATAAGTGAGACATTTGCATAGTGTTTACTATTCCCGGTTTTGACTTTAATTAGTCTTGATGGTTTATATTTTAGGAAAAACATAGTTACGTGGGATCTTGTTAGATTCGTATCAATGTGTAACCTTCTATCATCAACTAATTATAATTTTTATTTATGATAGTTATTGATATTTATGTGCAAAATAATGTATTGACAAGCCAGTATCAGGAGAGACAGAGTGTAGTCCCCGGCTTATTTTCAGTTCAGTTCAGCTCCAATCAGTTCAGTTCAGTTCAGTTCAGTTCAGCTCCAATCAGTTCAGTTCATTTTTGTTCAGTTCAGTTCAGTTCCATTCTTTTATAACCATTTTGTTAAATATTATTATTATATTGGTCTAATTTATTTTACTAATTACTCTTATTATTGTTATTATTATTTATTTATTTATATATTATTATTAAGTATTATTATTATTATATATATATATATTATTTTTTATTATATCTTTACTCATTATTATTACTATTATCATTAGGGAGGAACATGGTATATGTCAAAAGCATAAACCAATCAAATCGCGTCAAAACGGTTTATGATGCAATTTTGCACGGTCCGACCCAATCATTATTTTATTACTAAATATTATTATATTATTAAATATAATTATTAAAATAGTAATATTAATTTACTTCTTAGATATTATTGTTATTACATAATCATCATCAAGTATTAATCTATTAATACAAAGACTATAAAATAATTGTTATTAATTATCATTATAATCACTAATCATTATTATTAATAATAATTTATAATTATTAATACTATTTATTTATAACTATCATTTAAAAATATCCAAAATACTATTATTATTATTCATTATTAATTATTATTACTTAGCATTATAATTTTTATTTAACATTCATATTATTATTGTTTAAATATTATTTATATATTTATTAAATTCAATTCAATATAATTCAATTCAATTCAGTTCAGTTCAGTTCAGCTCCAATCAGTTCAATTCAGTTTAATTCAGCTGAATTATGCCGAAGAGAACAGACCCACAGTACGGTAAAAGGCCGCGAGGGAGGCCGTAGTAGGGGAGGATGTCGTAGACGGAGGTAGAAGAGTGATAGAGAGGGAAATGTTTTTTTTTCAGAGGAGATAGAGTAGTTTTGTGGAGTTTTAAAAATGAGCTAATTTCCTTTGGGATTCAACGAGGGAAAAGGAGTAAAGGGGAATGAATTTGGATTAAGTAACTTGTAATTATAGATTGATGGTAAAATATTAATAAAGTAAGGATATGTTGGTAATTTGGTATTCTGATTTATTTTAATCAATCTTATACAATCAAAATATTAAAATATTAAGATATTAATATTAGTGGTGATTAGCCGTGTTTGACATTCACTATAAAATTTTCAATATATCACTTATTAATTAAGAATGGAGGAAATATTAATATATGTCATATGTTTTCGATAGATAAGAAGAATTCTTTTGCAAGTTAATCCAACCCTGATTAACGAGCCAGATACTTTAAAAAGTCGGTACGAAGGATCACAAAATCCCCTTTTCCGAAATGTCTTTCGAACCCAATAATGTTTAGGTTTCTTTACTAAAGAGGGGCAGTTTGCTTGCGCCATTGGAAATGATCAAGATTCACAATTATTTCTTCTAGATAATAGTTTAGTCAGCCTTCATGAACAAGACACGTAGCGGAGAAACAAGTACTAAGTATAATTCTAATTTGCAGTTTGGGGGATTTTATTTATAAGATTTTAGATATCATGGACAGTGGACACATATGTTATGAAAGTGATCATACGGTTGTCTATCTATGGTCATGGAAACCTCCCATTGATTCACTGTATCTATTTAAGATTATCTTCTTCACCTCACCCATGTCGTTTTCAACTACTCTTACTTGTTTAATTCAATTTAGAATGTTGTTCGTTGAAGCAACATTTAATTCATCGACCTCAACAATACGACCACCTGTAATATTGTAATCGGAGATTGGCTATTTGGCTTTGGCAAATCCTTAGGGTTGAGTAATGGCTCGGATGAATGTGTCGAGGGGCTTGGCTTGGATGTTTATAGGCTATGTTGCGTGGATGGATATTTTGTGAAACTCGTGTATATGACAGATTTTTGGTGTCTATACTAATACGCGGTATAAAAATATTTTAATAAAAAAATAGATGTTTTATCTGCTTTTTAAAATTGCAATTGCTTGACTTGTGCCCTATTTAACTTAATTACATACCTCACTTTTGTCTCAATGAATAGTATCAAAATATTAGTTTTCAATCATTTTATCAGTGTAAAATTAAATATCTTAGTGATTTGTCAACATTTTGCATTGGCAAAAGTGTAAATCAAACTATTGCACTTTTGTGGATTTGGACTACATCAAACCGTCCGAAGAGAAAAATGAAAAATCGATCACCTCGTACAGAGTAAAAACTTCCGAATTCACTGGACCCGAAGCCAAAATTCGCCAAAAGGAGCAGAAGATTGGAGCGAAATTTCTTTACTCTTTATCTTAGCCTAGTTTTAGACACCCTAAGCTTACCACATTTGTCAATGTCCAACTTGAGTATTAATAAACAAGTAGCATAACTTTGAAAAGGGAATGTATTAATTATATATTAAGAGAAATATTAACAAGATTACCCAATAATTCATGATTATGTTTATTAGAGTATAAATGTCTATGTCAGAAGTATTGCATAACATAAATCGTCAATGTACAAAGCACCCACAAACGACTTAGTGCCAACTGAATATGAATCCTCGCAAGTGCGTGTTTGGAGTCACTTTATAAAAGTTTCTAGGCTTCGTTGTTAAACATAAAGGTATTGAAATTGACCAAGCCAAAAAAGGTAGTCCAAAAAATGCCTAAACCTAGAAACTTCAAAAGCTATGGGGTTTACAAGATTGTCTCGTTTACAATCGAAGGTTTCTATTGAATCTTGCTGCGAGATTCCATCCCTTTAGTTAACTAGGTCATGAAATGGGATTATCCATTCAAAGGGAACATTCTTACATACGAGATTTTGAATACTTGACTTCTCCCCCTATTGGGCACCAATTGAATTGTCGCTCTTAAAGAAGAACATATTGATGAAGTAGAGGAAAAAGAAGTTGAAATAATCTTTCTCTATTAAGTTGATAGCCAATAAGCTACTTGGTGCGAGAAGGAAAACATAGTTACATATTGGTTACAAACAATATGTTATTTCTCGTAACAGAGAAGAGACTGAATAATTTGACATGGTCTCCATTTATCAAATTGATGAAAAAGATTCGTTTCAAATTATTATAAATATCTTTGCTATGTTATTTCTTCGTTCAATTCCTTAGACTATCAAATTTGTGTTCACAAATGCTTACTTTGAAATTAAACACAAATTTTGCATGATGAAGTTAACTAAAGTTAATAAAGCACAATCTTAAACTTTGGAACAATAGCTTAATTACTAGAGTGGGAAGAATAAGATTGTCCACCAAATAAAATTTGAAAACCTTGAGAATTACCATATAAATTTTCCAATATATTTAAAACGATCGTAATAGATAGTTCCAATAGAAATAAAAAATGGAAAGTTTTAAATTTGAATTATAAAGATGTCGGGAGTATAATCCTAAATAGTCTTGATGAAGTCCGACTCAATCAAGCATCAATTGTGTTTTCTATATTCATGCAACGGTAGCATGAACGACTTTTTTCTAAGAGACCAAAGAGAACGATTAAGAAAATGATGGAATTACTCAATTACACGTCTCATCTTGCCAACTGCTTGGCATGCATCTAGTGATAGGACCATGATTCCGATTTTGCAAATTTTCAAAGTCGAATGTTTATAGGTTTTGAGATTGAAAATTTAGTATTCCTGTCTCATATTAGTTACAACATTTTTCATATATGGTTGTCCCATATTAATTGCAAAACTTTTATTTTAGGCATGGATCCATCAATATTTTATTATATATCTAACTAACATTCTCCACTTTTTATTAATTTAAGTGAAAAACATCAAAATATTACTCATCTACTCTATTAACTTCCTAAGTACAACATCACTTTCTATCACATCAACTTTCACTGTAAATTAACCCTACTATATTAACTTTCTAAAATTATGTGCACAAACTACTATTGCGATTAATATAAGACGGAGAGAGTATTATAATCGAAAAATCAATAGAAGATTTGAATTTTTAGTGCTACAAAAGAAAAGAAACATAAACAAATTCTAATGGAGAGTGTATTCTAATGGTATTATTTTAACCTCAATACAGGTTCTTTACTGCATGCATTCATGAGGAACGAACACGAGATACTTTTTGGTGGGATGAAACAAGCTTTGAATTGCAAATCGGATATTTTGTTGTAATAAGGCTGACAGTGTTTGTTGAATATTTAGAGTATTTGGTTGATAATATTCATGAAACATTAACTTAAGATGCTTGATTTTGGTGTCGCTACTTAAGTAATGTTTGGATATGCATGTTATGTGTTAAAGCATTGGAAAGTAAAGCCATTGAGGTAAGGCTTTGAAGTGATCAAGCAACGCAAACGAAGCGAGCAAGGTGCAGGGGCTGGGCCGGCTCGCGGGGGGCGACCCACCTTGCGGCCCGCGACCTGCAGCTTGTCGCACCTCGCGACGAGCTCCTGATTCCCTTGTGCTCCGGATTTCGGATAGTCGCGACTCGCGACTGGGTAGTTTTGCGGACGTCTAAATTAGACAGTTTCATGCTTAATGAGCGGTTGTAGTCGGTTTTCCAATGCCTTTGACGTGCATTATAAGAGGACAAGCCTCTGATGAATGAGATAGAAGAAACATTTCACTCTCTCAAAAGCACTCAAGTTTTTCTCTCTATTGACATTGATCATCAAAGCAATTCTCACAAACACATTTGTTCTCATTTTGTGATTCTCATACGAGCGTGATAATCACTGATTTCTTCTTTGTATCTCGGAGGTGAATTCCGTGAAACCCGTGCTTCATATAGGGTCGGAATATCGCTTTTGGGAAAGTGTTTTCATACATGCCTAGAAGATCGTTTATTCGTTGTTGTTTTCATTGTGTTCATCTTTGTTTCCCGGTTACTAGCACTAACAGTGTTGATAAACCGGTTTTTAGTGCAAGTGTTTATATTTTGTTTATTTTAATGTTTGAACAGCCTTACACGAAAGTGAAACAATTAAAAAGCTTGGATGCTTGCATAAAACGTTATAATTTTATAGTATGACATGTTACTTATGTGCTAGTCTTTTTCTAAATACTTACTCCGTAGATGTTTGTACTTGTACTTTGGTAGCATGAATAATTGCAAGTCAATAACTAATTGTTATAAAGATGATTAGTGCCTCTCTTCTAGAAGTCTACTGCAAGCGTTAGTAAGCAGTGATGTATTCTGATAGCCACAAAATGCACACCACCTTTGCCCAACCCCATGCTTACCTTTTTTTTATAAAATATACTTTCTCCAATTCATAATTTTGGTAAAACTTATACTCCCAAGTCAAATTCTAAACTATACTTCCTCCATTTTTTAATACTTGCACCATTGAACCAGTTTACGCAACCCAATGCATAATTTAGATGTTAAATATCTTTAATTATACACAATAAAAAATTATACAAATTAGATTTTAATAATCTATACATTGAGACGAATCTAACAAGATCTCACATGACTATATTTTTTCTTATATATAAGTCACAATATTAATTTAAGTGGAGATGTGTGAATAGTGTGAAACATAGAAATGGTGCGAGTATTAAAAAACGGAGGGAAGTATATGATAATGAATTATCATCATTATATAAAAAAAATGATAGTTATATGAGAAGTGTTAGATTATTCTTAATCTGTAATTTTTTAATATTACTTTTTCAATTTTACTTACACGTAATCAAAAATACTAGTGAATAAGCTAGTGCCTTGAAGGTTGTGAAATGATAAGTATTGCAAAAATTATGAAAGAAAGGAAGAAATATTTTTATACAGAGCTACAAAGGTTAAATGATATCGATTCACTAAACTTTTACCAATTAAATTAAAGTACATTTATATGCAACTGATAAATATGTCATTTACTCTCCCCTACAAGAGCCCACTGTACATTTACCAAACACTTTTTTGGTTGTTTGACCAAATATAAAAGCCAAAAGCCAATAAAAAAACCACTCAAAATCCATTTACCAAACACCCCCATTAGCTGGATTCGAACTAGGCCATTTTTAAGGCAAAAGTCAATTTTTGATTTATGATGAATATTCAAGTTGTATAACATGAATTATCGTGTTCAATACGACACGAGTTCATTACTAATCCGTGAGAAAATCAAAAGAGTCGAAATAACATGAATTATCAATGATATTTTATGTTAATTTTTTTACCTGTTAACTTTTACAATTTTCTGGTGTAAAGGCTAGTTAGGCTTAGCTTTTAAGTCAAGTGGGAACAATAGTGTGTCACCCTAATATATTTATCTGGTTAAACTTGAAATCAATTATACTTAATTGCAATCAAATCTAAAACGATGTAGGAGTAATATATTAACATGGAGAGAATAAATTAAAACTGTTGAATCATTCTACAAAATAAAATAGTTTTATATATGAATAGTTTATTGAAAAAAAATTAACATATAATGGTACACTTGTAATACGCTCACAGATCTTATCCAAATCTCTCTAATTTGTCTTCTTGTAAATCAGTTCTATCTATTAAGAATGTTTTTGAATAAGATACAAACTTTTTAGAAAAAATAAAATCACATTTATAAATATGAGATGATGTTAAATATACCTTGTATTATTTGTTGGTTCGGATAATAGCACGGCCCCTAACTTTTCGAAAATTATAAGGTTCAGTTAAACCTTATATTCTATTTTGGGTTTTAGGCTCATTCTGTTTAAGTTAACTCTAAGGTGTTTATATAAACTCTTAGGTTTTAGCCGTAATTCACAATCTGATAATCGGATTTGTCTAACACTAATCTGTATTCTATTTTCCCTCCCAACTACTCTCCCTCTGGTCTGGTGGACGTAGCTAGCACATTGCTAGTGAACTATGTTAAATCTGTGTGTGATATTTATTGCTTTAACATTCTTTTATTCTCTATTGCCCCAATCCGTAATAACAGATGATAGTAAGCTTAAAAGAATAAGCAATTGGATTGTCCTTACACAAGGCGCCACTCAAATGCTCATTGCAAACCATAACCCCTAAATCTTCCTTCCCGCAAATACCAAGCAAATGTTTAGGGGTGGTAATTGATCCATAGACCAAAGAAGGAAAGATAAGAAATCTCAGGAGCTGACCTAAACCAACTTCTAAAAAAAAGATACAAGTTGTGGTGCACTTATCAACACGCATATACAATATACGTATGTGTTTCTTGTTAATGCTATAAACAGGAAAGAAGAGAACAACGACAATGAACCACGATCAAATCCACAAAGCGTGTTGGGAACACTTTCCCAAAAGCAATATACCGACCCTTTACGAAGTACGGGTTACACGGAATTCACTTCCGAGATACAATGAAGAACAACAAGAGTCACGCTCTTATGAATCTTGTCAAATGAGAGCAAGCTTATTGTGGTTTTGTAATGATGAACTTTGAGAGTAACTTCAAAGTCCTTCTAGAGAGAATAAGAATAAACTTATATCCTTCTTCCTTTCATCAGTGGTGAAAACCCCACTTACAATGTATGTTGAAACAAAAGAAATCGACCAAAAACCGCTCAAGGAGCATAAAATCGTCAAATATAGAAGTACGCAAAACCGCCCAGTTGCGACTCGCGATACAGGTTGCGAGCCGCGACCCTCAGAAATCTGGAGCATCAAGAAGGCAGTGTCTCGTCGCGAGGTGCGACAAACATCGCGAGTTGCTACCAGCACCACGCCCAGGTCGCGGGCCACGAGCTATTTCCCCCCCCCCCGAGCCTGCTGCTCCTCTTGGGTTTGATTGGCTTGCTTGCCCACTTCGATTTACACGAAGTTACTTGGTTTCGTAAGTTATAAACAACCAACATACATATCTTAACGTTAGTCAAGATGTGACACTATAACCAAGCGTCTCAAGTCAATGTTACATGAAAAACTAATTACCAAATACTATGAATATTCAACATTTCTTAATTTAAAACATCACAAGTTAAGGAAATGGGTTGCACATAGATTGAATTAAATAAATCAAATTGAGCTTCGGAAGAAAATTGTAATTCAATTTTGGGACATAAAGAGCATGATTAAGATGGGGATCCTTATCTGATTCTCCCGATTGATGTGTTGTGTTGCCTTCGGTCACAAACCTACGCCGACCACCTTAGGCATTAAGGGCCTGTTCATTTCAGCTTAATTTCAGTTCTGTTCAGTTCAGTCCAGCTCTAATCAATTCAGTTCAGTTCAGCTCCAATCAGTTCAGTTCAGTTCAGCTGTAACATCTCGTCTTTTAACAACCATAAAATAAAGATAAAATGAAATAAAAGAAAATAAAACTAATAATTAAAGAGATTAGTGGCAGCGAAAATACCAATGAGACGGTAATGCTACTCTAAGGAGTAAATAAACTATATTATAAATAAACTATCCCAAACGTTAAACATCCTCAAAATAAATAAGGAGATGAGGTCCCATACCCTCAACCCATAAATAGTACTAAAAATTCAAAACATCCAAACCCTTATTTAATATAAACTAAAACTCCATAGAGAAATAATATATAAAGTCCAATAAAAGCTAGTCAAAACCGACTAAGGAAGAGGTCTTAATCGCTACATCAAAGTGCCCATTGACAATCACTATGACCATATTCTTGCTCACAAGGTCATGTCTCACAACCCCTGCCCAAATTGTAACAATCCTAGACTTCCACATCTGCAAAGATATACAACAAAAATCCACAATCAGTGGGGAGTAACTAACATCTCTCCCAGTCCAATCAGGATTCAATTAACAATTTAAAGTATGAAGAATAAAGTCAGGCACGCGAAATAATCATACAAAGACATATCAAAATCATAAAGCATGCAGAGTAAGAATAACAACTCAAGTTAACAATATAAAATAAACATCAATGATCATTCAAGGTAAGGAAGGAAAGAGTTCCATAAATAGATCGTCAAAAGAAATAAGAGGCTTCAAACTTTAATAAGTGAAATAATTAAATAAACGAATAAATAAATAGTAATATTAATTTAATTCTTAGATATTATTGTTATTATATAATCATCATCAGGTATTAATATATTAATACAAAGACTATAAAATAATTGTTAATTAATTATCATTATAATCATTAATCATTATTATTATTAACTTATAATTATTAATATTATTTATTTATAATTATCATTTAAAGATATCCAAAATACAATTATTATTATTCATTAATAATTATTCATTATTATTACTTATCATTATAATTATTATTTAATGTTCATATTATTATTGTTTAAATATTATTTGTATATTTATTAAATTCAATTCAATTCAATTCAATTAATTTCAGTTCAGCTCCAATCAGTTCAGTTCAGTTCATTCAATTCAGTTGTTTTCAGTAAATCTAAACAGGCCTTAACTCCTCCTCCACATCCAAGCATTCAGTTCAATTCAGTTCAGTTTAGTTCAGCTCCAATCAGTTCAGTTCAGTTCAGTTCAGCTCCAATCAGTCCAGTTCAGTTCAGTTCAGTTCAATTTAGTTGTTTTCAGTAAATCTAAACAGGCCCTAACTCCTCCTCCTCCACATTCAAGCATTCGTAAATCGTCCTCCATGTGGTCAATCACCCTACCATTTTTGGGAGCTGTAAATAGACGTGTTTACTGGTCTAAAACTGGGTCGGGCATAATCTAATGGATCGGATTGGAACGTCGAAAATTAAAATTTGAAGATCGAAGATCAAAGCGGGTATAACTTGAACTAGGAATAAAGTAGCAAAACCATCCAAATCACGGACCGAACCGATTTGACCGATAAACATAAAGATGTGTGAAATGGTATAATATATTTTGAGTTAAGGGGTCTTAAAAAAAATATTATAAGAAGAAAAAAATTCATTTTCTACCCAACAATAATAATAATTTGGTCATTTCGTCTAATCATTAGTAAGTAATCGGACATTTTAGAGAAAAAAGTAATTTTTTATGACATTAAATCCATATTTTCTAAGTAAAAAGCCAATCAGCGCTCAGGCCTGCCAAAACCAACAAATGGACCGAACTGGACCGTGAACCAAAAGATGAAAATCGACGACCCAAAGACCATTCAGTGAGCTCATGTCCGATTTGGTCCACAGACCGATTTTTCAGCTGCCGAAGCCGTACATTTGAAAACGTATACTCTTCATGATAGGGTCTAGGTCAGGTTTAGGTCAAGTCTACTCCGACCCATACCTTATTACGTGGATCCAGTTCCATCCCAGAACTATTAATAAGTCTCAAGATTTCCAGGTGCTTACCCCGACCCACTAGGGACTAACAGGTTCGTGGTTCGAAAATAGGTCCTTACTGAGCCTTTTCTATTTTTATTCGCGCGGATTTAAGAAATACTACCTCCTTTAATTTTTTAGTTATACTATACCGACTTTTGACACTATTCATCCTTCTATTCTTTATGCGTTAAGTCAAAATATAGGGTCCATTCTTTTCAACTTATTTTTGCTTATCTGAACTTATATGAAATTATTTGAACTTATTAGACCTTGTTAGACCTTATTCGACCTTATTAGAACTTATTCGACTTTATTAGACCTTATTTGACCTTATTATTATAATTGTTATTATTCTTAGTATTATTGTTGTTGTTATTATTATTAGTATTATTTATTATTATCATTATCTATACTATTACCATTATAACTATTATCATTCTTATCTTTACTATGATAATAATAATTATTACTATTTATCTTTTTAATTTTTATTATCTTTAATCCTATTATTGTTATTATATTATTATTATTCAAAATCTTATATTATTACTATTATATTACTATGATTATTTATTATTATAGGGTGATTAAGTCATTATTTGTTCTTATTGTTAATATTATTTATAAACTTCTAAGGAGGCAAACTTAAAAGATGCCTATCAATTGATTCAAGAACAACCACCAACTACAATAGTTTAATGTTCATAGGAATACTTTACAAACGATAATCACTAGAAATTGGTATCCTTATTCATGTAGACGAATAAAATTCTCATGCGTACAACAAGTAACAATGTTAGCCAAATGGAAAAAATAAAAATAAATACTCCCTCCGTTTTTATTTAATAGGGACGCTTTGACATTTGTTACTATTCACATCCTACTATTTGACCATCTTAAGCTATTTGTATGTGAAGAAAAACATAGTTATATGGGATCTTGTTTGATTCATCTTAATATGTAGTTTTTTAATATCAACTTTATATAATTTTTATTCATGTGAAATTAGAGATATATGTAGTCAAAAATATGCATGGCAAGCGAGAAAAGTACAAATGTCCCTATTTAAAAACAGAGGGAGTATTAGATGATATAATAATAATAATAATAATGATAATAGTAATAATAATAATATTGTCAAATAATAATAATAATAATAATAATAATGATGTTGTAATATAAAAATATATAGGAGCCTTACTAGACATTATTAGACCTTATTCGACTTTATTAGACCTTATTAGACCTTATTCAACCTTATCTGAACTTATAAGGACTGAAAATGAGTTGAAAAGAACGGACTCATAGTCAAGTGTGGTCTTGTTAGATTCTTCTCGGTATGTAGTATAGTGTTTCGAATTCTATTTTATGGAAAATTATAATTGGGGTCAAGGGGTCAAACTTGGGGCAGGTCTGGGATGGAAATCATTGGTTCCAAACCTAAGCTCGGTTTGTGGACAATTGACTCTGATTTGACCGGGATCAATTAGATTGTAAATATGTAGACCCAAACACCTTAAAATGGCTCGGGTCTAACATGGTGTAGGTCAGGTCCTCGACTTATCATCATCCCTTTGAAAATTTCACCATGTCCAATCGCTTCTTATTTCAATGGTTACAAACTTGTCTATATAATGGTTGGATTTAATGTCGTATCTAGTTACACCTTAAGTTTCATGACATTTTCTTGCCCATCTTGTGATTGATTCTTCGTGTTTGGACCCGGTTGGACCACTAACCGTTTCGATTCCATTTTTTGGAACCCTTTGGGATCCGATTCAGAACCATTTTCGAAAATTTAGATAAGCCGAAGCTCTTTGACCGGACTTGCTTGGCTTATCGATCAGTGAATCCTCATTCGTCGCCTACGGGTTACCAGGGCTTGATATGTTGCGAATCCTCTTGAAAGAGAGGGGTGTCTCAGGAACGCGCACTCTCTGTAACAAACTCCACGCTAACTCGAGCGAGCATTTTAGGTTCGAGTGGTAATTCACCCCTAACCACAATTAATTTGTTGATTCTTCAACATCAGTCAGTTCGGATCTCCACTTATCTTCATCAACTAAATACATGCATTAATATACGCAAGCTTCATATTCCACAACAACGACATTACCTTTTCACTCTTTCATTTACTAGGAGTTTCGATGAGCGATTCCAAGATCTCAGATCGAATTACACCTTTTTTCACAATAATACTTCCTCTGTTTTCTAAAAATTACAACACTTTAACTTTTGCACTATTCACGTACATCACTTTGACCATAGTCTTTGACTAATATATCATAGATAAAATACTAGCATGTAATATGTTAGTTGATTTGACCCACTTCTGTTTCAAAATATTAGTTATTTATTATTTTTACCTATACATAATTAATAATATTAATGGCCTGAGTTATGGATTAACAACCGCCTAAAATCAAGATATTTTAACTGTTAGAAAATAGGGAAGTAAAAATCTAATATAAAGGACATGCATCACGTACCAAGCCGTCTCTTACTCTTTGTGAGGTCTATGACTTCAGGGGCGGAGGGGGGAGGTTGGCGGGGGCCACGGCCTCCCCCTTTGGTCCAAGTTAAAAATTGTTTTTGAACTAAATATACTTACAGATTTATAACTTAGTTGGTTTTCTCAGTAATTCCGATAACAAGTGACAACCCTATACCAAAGGTTTAATCCCTATGGCAAACAATTTCCTCCATTATTTTTAACTCTTCGCTTTTCTTCATTTGTTACAAAACAGAAAAACTAGCTTACTTATCTTCGGCCCCTTCAAGTGAAAATTCTGACTCCGTCACTGTATGACTTACTTTCGAACTTAAATTACCACTGTTCTTTGTTGGTGTTTAGAGGGCTACAATGACAGAGGATGAAAACCGACCTCAAAATCTTCTGAACTCAAGAGTTTATCCCTTCCTCTTATAATTATTATTGTTACTTCTACGTGATCTATGGCTTTCTCGACTATCAGCACTTGATTTCTTAATCATCAAAAGTTTTCTTTAAAGTATGTGCATTGTACTAATTTTTACATTATTTACTGAAACGCATTAACTATAAGCTCTTTATTCCATGTTTTGGTTGTCTCTCTCATTGAAGGTCAATGTTGCTTTAATAATATTTTTCACATACTTGCAAAGTTGCAATATTGCTTTTGAACAAGTCTTGACACACATATCTTATTCTTATAAACAAGTTGTAAAGAGATGGTTGTAACCCAAGAAACAAACCACCATTCTACACCTAATTGGCGAAGAATTGTTTAAGGATTTTTTTTCAAGAGTTGATTTCCTATGTTTACATTCCAATGACATTACTATAAAGAATTTATCTAATGGTGGAAGATTATTCTGTCTTCACTCCATCAAAGTCTTAACTAAGAGGGAAGAATGATTTTTAAAAATATAGTTAAATAGTCACCAAAAAAATTGATGTAAGCACTTAACTACTGATTAAGACACCATCTTTAAAGCTTAATTAACCATGTCTTGTCAAAGCAAAGCCATGTGTTCTAAAAGCCTAACCACGTGAAGAGTAGGTCAAGACTCATCAAGATTAAGCTTCTTGGGTGGTAGACAATATCCCTTAACTCAAATATGTATCCCTCCGTTTTCATTTAATGGGAACACTTTGAATATTGTAACTATTCGCATTCTTTTCTTTTACCAACTTATATTATCCACATATGACAAAAAATATAGTCATGTAAGATTTTATTTGACTCATTGTAGTATGTAATTTGATTACATATCCACTTTTCAAAATTTTATTCTTACACAATTAGAGATATTTGTACTCAAAGATATGTATTGACAAACGTAAAAAGTACAGATGACCCTACTAAATAAAACATAGAGTACACACAATTTGATGCTACTAAAATACCCGAGCTATGCATGATTTTTCAAATTGAAGTATATATTAAAATATTTGAGCAATTTGAAATACTCCTTAAGCCCTAGTTTATTTACTATATTCACTTTTTCATAGTTTCTAAGATACAATTTCAAAAACTAATATCTCTAAATTGGGATAGGAAAAAATTACAAACATATGTCACCTCTGTTTCTCTTTAAGTGCTACATTTTGACTTATGACACTATTCATTTACTTCCTCCGTAACAGAATTATTGCAACGAATGAATATTTTATACCTCACAAATAATACCCAATTGTTGCAATAATTATGTTACGGAGGAAGTATTATATTTTGTCAAGCTTTTATGATCTAGGCATAAGGAAAAATATAGGCAGGTTGAATCACGTTTAATTTATCTTGATATGAAGTATATTTTTAATACTCCCTCCGTTTTCATTTGATGTTCCAATTTTCCTTTTTGGGATGTTTATAAAAGTTCTTCCAACTTTAAATCTTTTTCTATTTTAAGAATATTTATTTCCCCATCTTACCTTCGAAACTAAACATTTACTACATTTTTCTACTTTTCGTCTTATATATGGTCCACTTTAGAATAATTTATTTTTCAATCACTCACTTTTCTTTTTCTCTCTTACCTTTTCAAAAGGAAAAAAAAGTATCAAAATACACTTCATATAATATAAAATTAAAAAGATTCTTATTCACCTCAATTTGCATTGGTTTTCCTCCTTATTACAAATGGGAACATCAAATGAGAATGGAGAGAGTAGTTAACTGTCATAATTTTTACAAACGCATAAATTAAAGATAAAAATGATGCAAAATATACCTCACAAGTGTACTAAAGTGAAATGTAGCACTTGAATAAACATAGAGGATGTATTTGAAAAGTATATATTGAGACAAATCAAAAAAATATCTCACTTGAGTATGCTTTCCATTATGTATATAAACTCAAAGACAGTTAAAGCAACAAAGTGAACAGTACACAAAATCAATATGAAGCAAATAGATTGGAACGGATAGAGTAATATTCCGGTTTCAATCTCTAAATTCTAAAATAACTATTATATAATCACCTCTCAAAGTCACAACTATCGAATATAACAAATAAATAAACATTAAACATATGAGTATAGGTTATACTGGGACTGTTAGAAAGAGATTAGACAGGAGGGAGGTGCAAGAGAGAAATTGAAACATGACTTCACCAGAAACAGAAAAAAAAATTGAAACATGTAAAAGCTACAACATACATAACATATTTTACCTTAGCTTTCCTCTATTACAAATAATTTTGAGCAAAATACAGAAGAAAGTTGGTTTCTAGTAGTCGTTGATTAGACCTCAAATTCCCGCATTCCAGCTAGTCCAGTATATGCAACAAAATATTTTGGATGTGTATGAGCCTTATCAAATCAAAGATCATAACAAAAGAAAGCCATATCCAATAATGACACTACCCTTACGCCCATCAAAAAGTAAGAGAACCCTAATGGATTAACCAAAATCCCAACTTTCAGTTAGTCCAATATTTGCAAGAAAGGCATTTGGGAGAATGCGGAAAAAATACAGGAATCCCCAACTCCAATGCCTTATGAGGGGGGGTGTTAAGTAGAATTGTAGTTAGGGCAAATCAGGTACAAGTCAACCTCGATGGAATTCTTCGCATCACAAAGATTGGTAACAGTTTGACGGGGAGGGGAGGTTAAATAGACATAAGTTCATAATTTTATACAACAAACAGTACATTTCAAACTTTCTCTAGCTACTTTAGTGTAAGGCGGCTAACTCGACCATATCTTTGTAATCATCAGAAACAAAAGACTTCACCTTGACTGAAGGTTCTTTTGAATCCTTTGACGGCGAAGCATACTTCACTCCAATCACAGTCACTAGACCTGCAAAACCAGTTTGGAAACCCAATAATCACATTCTTCCCATGCCGGAGTAATTGATCTTTAGTTGTGCTGCTGAAGAAATTTGTCCAAGATTTGCTATTTTTTTTCTTAAAAGTATCAGAAAAAAGAAGGATAAAGCTAAGGCAGTAGTCGGAAATTTAAAATCATGAGATCATGAAGTAAGAGAAGAAAGAACTGCAAATTTCAAGACATCTCATTACAAGATATCTATTTCTACGAGTTTCAATCTAAACCATATTTGTGAAGCGAGAAAAATATCCCACTTCAATGAACTTAAATAAAGAAAGAAATGAAAAACTTACTTTCATGAACACGTCCATACAAAAATCTTTCACCTCTCCAGTACTCCAGTGGTCTCATCCTTATCCTTGAACTTCGCCTAACTCCCTCTTCCCATTTTGTGCCAGCGCCTGCCAAGAGAATAGAGACAGAATGAACTCGAGAAAACCAATGTAGTGGTCCCTTAAAAAAGTTGAAGGGAATAAACAGAAATGGCTGAGGCACAAGTAATTACAGTATAAGCTGGATCTACGAAGCTGCAAATCCCTTTTGCTGCACCGTGGTTGAGCATCTCTTACTTTCCTCTTTTTACTCCTAGCATTTATAGAGCCTAGCACATCCAACTGAGACTTTTCTGCTTGGGTTCCTGTAGTTACTGTTTCCTCAACACCTGCTTTAGATGTTGCCATTGATTTCTCTCTCTCTTTCAATTTCCTCTTGGAAGATCCCCTAGATTCCTGTTACACAGTCACAGCAAAAACTGAGACAAACCAGAAGGAATTATCTCACATTGAAGATCCGTCCCCTCCAGTCTTTCCTCCACATTCCGACGGAAGCTTTTGACTAGAAGAGAGTGAAGATCACAATAAATAGCAAACACATGGCAATTTCTTCAAGGGTGTACAGATCGTCTAACAGAAAAAACGAAGATCACAACAAATAGTAATCCTACTGCCCTAAGACTTGGGATTATTTTCATCAGGGAAAAGAGCTTTATACTGATACTAATTGGGTCTAACCACAACTTCACTTATGGCTAGAAAAGAGTTGTTAGCCAAATATATAGTATCACTAATTCAATTATAAACGTTTAAGAAGACGAGTTGATATAAACAAATGACATGCTAACCTATATGAGTTTCCCATTCATTGGAATACCCAAATTGCGTGAGCAAATTGGCTACATCTTGTTTGGTCAATGTTGAGACTGGTAGATCAAGTTGTACTGTCCCATATGCAGTTCAAAGCAGCAAAGAACAACAAAAGAGAATAAAAACATGTAACAAGGCAAAGTAGCTCGGGATGGAGAGTCTTAGATTTTAATTAAAAAAATACAAAAATAGCAAATGAACGTCGCAATTTGGCACAAACCCTGCATTTCACGAGCTGACAAACATTTCCTTACAATAGAACATCAATACTATAACTGTAGATAATAGGTTATCCAGCTGTTGAAGACACTTTGAGTGGTTTCAATTTGTTTTTCACAAGTGAGGTACTTCGAGTGGTTATTAAACCACCATAAAAACATAATGCACTCAAAGGAAACATAAAAAGAACAAATCATTAATGTGGAAGAACCCAAGAACTCTCCTTAAACAGTGATATTAAGAAACATTTCACATCACGGAGCAGGATAGCTAATCCACATGGATATTACTATGAAAGCTCCACTTTCTATAAAGCTGAGATGAAACAATTAGATATCGTGGCTGTCCACTATTTGAGTGACAATGTAAAAAGTGGAAGATGGCTAGGGTGAACAATCACAGGTAGAAGCTTCCATCTAGCTAGGGCAATCTAGTACAAACCAGTGATCAGAGTTTCAGGGTATTATCAACAAGGATTATGCAAAAAGACAAGCACAAAAACATTTTTCACTTTGTACAAGCTGCTTATATGGTTGATGCAAGCTGATGGTGAGCAGCATCTGCTAAGTACATGAGCGATTATTGTGCTACAAGGGTTTAGCTAAGAATCACAAGAAGTGGTTTGTAGGGTTGTACCCGGTTTGTAGGGTTGTACCCACAATGGCATTATGAGGTACATAAGTTGGAGCAAACATTCTGATAATCCTTCTAATTGGTAACAGCTCATAACAAACACATAAAGCTTGATAACTACCTTGGTTGGCTCTTCGACAGAAATGTTATCTGTATTGGATGGTTCACTAGTCCCGCCTTTTCAACTGCCACAATAGTTTTGGCTCATCAGATAACAAGAAAAGCAAATGTGAAAGCAACCAAAAAGACGGATTCAGTCTCAACATGTTCAAAATAGAGAAACATCAACATAATGTAGGGCCAAAAAACAACTAATAACACAAACAAAATTCAAGCTTTTGATATCAAGGCTTGGCATCGTTGTTTTTCTTGTACTATATAGTATATACATACACCCGTTTCGATATAACATTGTCCATTGGAATGTAGAAAAACGTGATAACTTTGACGAGAAGCAGCAGATAAAGAAATAATCGCTATGCACATCATAAAAAGGGCCACCGGCCCACCGCAAAACAGGTTTACAGGAATGCACTAAGGATGAAAGTCTGACCACTCAACAGCAAAAGGCATCCTGAAAGAACCTTTCAAACGATTCAATCAAGCTGTACGCCTTTAGATGTCTTTCAAGATAATAGCCATTTCAGATTTCAACTCAATAACTTCCTCGAATTTAAGAATCCAATAAGGAGAATGAAAAAGAAAAGTTGCAGGGAGACTTATTTCCTCCACTCCATAATTCTTGCAACACTTGTCATTGCAATCTCCAGTGCACTACATTGACCACTAATAATTTTGACTATTTTTCAGTAAAATATTGAGAAATAGATATTTAACAGCTACAAGTTGAGATGAATCTAACCAGTAGCCCACGTCGGCCACGTGATTATTCTTTTTCCTATATAATGGTGAGAATTTCTGGTCAAATTTTATAAAGTTTGATCTTATAATTGCAAGTGTTGCAAGAATTATGGAGCAGAAAAAGTATAAAATACAAAGCACCCTTTGGCGGTAAAGGACTATCCTTTTGCAACTCTTGCAAGGTTCAAGTGCATAAAAAAATCATCGTAGAATTTTCTTATAAAGGATCACGATACAATTGTCTGCATTCTGGACTGTTGATCAGAGCTCATTAAAGATCTGTAGCTACTGGCACCAAAAGTACCTTTACTACACATTGATCAGATCACTACTGATGTTTTAGTTCTCAATCACTAATTTTATTTAATCGAGCACTAGTTGTTCATAGTAGGAATAATGCTTTATCACACAAGAACCTGAGCACCATTTTTATATAAGAATCTGATCACAGATAAAATTTACAGTGATAACAGAGAAATTTTCAAGAAGCTAGAGAGAGGAGCAGGATATATAAAGCTTGCAATGACAGATGACAGCTGATAGTGAATTGAGAAAGGTACTTTTACAGACATCTCAACCATATAATAGCACCCCTACACCTATCAGTGGCCCAGCCCCAGCCCCAGCCTCACACATGATGTGACATAATCGAAAGATTTTATATCTTTAATAATAAGAACTAAGAAGCAAGGGAGCATAGCAACGAGCAATCACAGCCCCTTGAATGGATTGTAAGATTTGTAATATCAGTCTGACTTAAGAAATCTTTTGAGTTTAAAGACAACACAAACACAGCTAATAATGGTGATGCGTAATCTAGAAGTAAAAATGACAAAATGAGCATCAGGAGCAAATAAGTGCATTCTCCCACATGCACCCCCACCCCTCCAACCGCATGAAACACATCCTCCGCGTAGCCATTCTTAAATAACCCAACAAAGACAAAGACCCACATACAGCTAAAGATGTAGATCCATAAGCTTATGAAATATAAATCGGTGCATTGCACAAGTCCAATAATTAGTTACCTCCATCAGAACTTGATTTCTCCATACCAAGGCCTTCCGAGAGAAGTTGTTGCCGTACAGACAGTTGGGCAGCAGCCACCTGCTGCTAAGATCAACAGGAATTCTAAAATTAAAATCCAAATAAACTGCTTCCTTTTTAAACTGATCATCAAGCTCCATGTATGACTAACCTCATCATCCTCTATTTCAGGCTCAGTATGGCCTTCGAAGAGAAGTGGTTGCCGTGCAGACAGTCGGTCTGCAGCCACCTCCTGCTAACATCAACAAGAATTCTAAAATTAGAATCCAAATTAACTGCTCCCCTTTTTAAACTGATCATCAAGCTCCAAGTGAGACTAACCGCATTATCCTCTTTTTCAGGCTCAGTAGCTGGACCTACATCTGTAGGTGCCAAGACAAGTAAACCCTCAATGGAAACCGCAATGCTTTCCTCTGCGTGTATTGGAGATCTTCCAAAATCACGTGAATTCATACAATTACCAATTTGATCAAACTGCCCAACAGAACCCTCCTTTTCTTTAGGCTCGCTAATAGGATCTCCATCCACTGCTGCAGAGCCGAAAGGATCCTCAACGGAACCAGCAATGTTTTCTTCTCCATGGGCTGGAGATCTCCTACATTCACTCAAGTTGTTCTTTGCATCAAACCCAACAGATTCCCCAGCCTGATCCACCCTTTTTTCAGGCTCTCTAGTAGCACCTGTAGTCTCTACTAATGATGAATCAAAGTGAAGGGGTGAGAATGGGTCCTTTGATGGGGTACGCTTTGCAACTTGCTTATTCAACAATGAGATGGAAGCCAATGGACTTTTAGATTTAGCAGGAGATACTTTATCTTTGCTCCTAACAGCTTCACGCATATCACTTGAACGATATATGATATCATTCATCTTTGGCAAGGCCGAGCTTGAAGTCAAAGAACCCGCAGGTGAACACGCCACTTAGGAAGGACAGCTTTACCGATATCTACATCTTTAATCTGCAGTTTGTCTCTGAGGAGATTCTCTACTTCATTCTCGTCTAATCCTTCGTAATTAAGAGATAATAGCTCATCAAGCTCGCTGACTTTGCTAGTTCTTCCGTTGGATTGGGAATCTTTAAAGCAACACAACCAATCAAATATTATCTAGTTATAAACAATGAAGAGTTCCAATATCATAAAAAGAGCTCAAAATACATAGTTTTCTTTAACAACATTCACCCACCAGACACCCTCACACTTGGTGAATATTTCATAACATTAGCATCTGGTAGGACATCATTTCGGGTAGGGCTTCGTATGTCATTGTCATATGTCGCCTGAGAAGGCAAAGGAGTCTCATCAACATCAACCGTTGACAGTGAAGGGTACTGGCGGTGTGTGTAGGTGGCTGACCTCCTGGAACAGACAAATATAGTTACTGTCAGATATCCCCAAATCACTGTGTACACAAGTTGATATAAGAATCTACGAGAAAGGGAACAAAACTTCTAACCCTAGAAGGCTAGGACGTCGACGCCTTGGAGCCAAAGATACATTCTTTAGATCCAACTCCATGAGTGGTTCACCTTTCAGTCTTTGCACTTCCTTTTTGGCATCTAAAAATCATTCAGCAATGACAAGCACATTTAACTGTTGATTCCCATGCAGTTAAGGACATTAATTTATCAAAAGTGTAAAATACTACAGCTTACTTTCCATCCTCTCAACGGCTGCAAAAAACTCTACTGGATCACTCAGCTTAGCAACGTCTATGCTAAAATCCAGACTCGCATCAGGCTGACTGTAGTACAAACGACAATATTGACAAGAGCAAATTCACATTATAGCTCATATAATTGCAAGAACAACAGTAGCGGAAAACAATCTCGAGGCAGGAAAGCTGGAGCATACAACTCCAGAAAAAGAAGTTTAACAAACTAATGGTTTTTCATCACCTTCGCATGGGTTTTAAAGAAAACTTAGTCCGCTTGAGTCCTAAACCAGGTCTCCTCTCTCGCAGAACTTTGTCATTTTCTATGATCATAGCTTCTTTTTTATCAGTTTTTAGATAATTCAAACTGTCTTCTACTATAGGCTTCGCCTGCTTCAACAACTTGTCAGGACTGCTTAAACCCTGGAAGCAAAGCAATGTCAATGTAAACCTATCAGCTCATAATTTACACTCAGCAATAATAAGTAGGAATATTAATTCTTGAGTGATCCATTCTTCCAATCTGAAACTTATTCCATTAAACTTCCCTTACCGACACCTAACACTTACATGCTAAAGGTACTGGCAGCATTCCATTCCCTTCTAAACTCATTAGAAGCAGTTGAGCCCAAATTTCCAAATTCATAGTCAATTTGACAAAGTATAAAAGGGAGAAAAATGAAAGCTGTAAAAGAAGGGAGAGAAGAGTGGGAAACGAGGGGGAGAACTATATTGGTGACACTAACCTATTTTCAGTTCAGTTATTTTCAACATAATATTTTACTCTCACATCTCACTATTACTTTCAGTTTAGTTTAGTTCAGCTATTTTGCGCCAAAGAGAACACGCCGTAAGGTAACCTAATAGCAACGGATAGCTCAGTTGGTTAGAGCATTCCTTTCTATTTTAAGACATATTGGGGATCGATTTCATCCCACCTTTGTAGCTCTTTATACACCTCAAAAAAACGTGTAAGTAGCCTAAATCCTTATTTTTCCTAAGTCCTTATCAGTTTCTCAGTTCATAAATACTAGAGGTTTTGCATCAGAAGTAAACAAATTGAAACAATTCAACGAATTTCAATTACTATACATACCTTTTCTATAATTCATCAAAAAAAATATCAATAAATTCTCTATAATTCTCAGAAATAAAACATGCAGACATAATAATAAACACCTACAATTAGTCGCCAAATTGGAAGTCCGAACTGACACACAGCTGGAAAAACGAGATTACAAGTAAAGATGAAGTAAACCTAAAATCTTATTTTCCTAAGTCCTTATCACTTCCGCACTCCAGTTCATAGATATTTGTAGTCTTTAGGTTGGAATTAGAAGTTTTGTATCAGAAGTAAACATATTCAAACAATTACTAGACATACCTTTCCAAAATTCATCAAAAAAAAATACAGTAAAATTCAGTTTACATGTCGGAAATGAAAATGCAGACATAATAAGCAGCTAATCAATGAAAGATGAAGAGAAAAGGAGAATACCTTAGACTTGAGATGAGTGAGGAGAGAGTCGGAAATGGAGGAATTAGGGTTAGGGTTAGAGAATGAAGATGAAGTAAAAGAGCGAGGGAAGAGAGATAAAGAGGAGTAGTCGGCGAGAGGGTCGACTAGATCGGAAACTTCAAATTCACTTCGAACTCCCATTTTTGTTATTATTTGTCTAACTGAATTACACCTTTCCCTTTTCTATTCTCACGGAGGGAGGGAGAAAGAGAGATAGAGAGGGACACGGGGGTTTCAAACAACCACCCCACTTTCTAATTTCTGAGGGGTGAGAGCAGGGATGGCAATGGGTTTCGATCTGGTCTAGATCCAAATTCATACACTTATTTATAAGGATCTGGGTCTAATTTTTTTAGACTCAATGGGTCGGGTCTGGGTCTAGAGGTTATCAAATGGATCTGAGTCCGACTAAATATATCAGACTCAAACCCGGTCTAAACCCACCTACAGACTCATTTACATAAAAAATTCAAAAAAAATATTTTGATGAGTAGTTGTAACTACATTATAAGACTTGTAATGATGTAAGTTGAAACATTTTTAAGTTATTACGAGTTATTTGTTAATTGTTTCGAAACAAACCTTAATCATGGTCAGGCGAACCAATAAAATAGGCGAAATAAATTTATTAGATTAAAATATGCTATTAAACTTGAAAGTCAAAAGGACCCACTAGGACCTTAGGACCATCAGACCCCGGTCTGGATCTAGAAGAAATTAATGGGTCTCGGGTCTGGGTCCAGTCGGACCCTCCCCATTGCCATTCCTAGAAGGGAGAGAGAAAGGCTACAGTGTATGTAGTCCTAACATACATTGATGATATTTTTTGGTGTTTGCACCCGCTTTACCCTTTGGACTACATCGGGATCGAAGCCAAGTTCGGGATGGTTAGGTTCTATTCCTCTCTAACGGTGTTGTGGGAATTCGAACATCGTCCGTCCTCTCAAAGTCGGTCCCCATACATTAATGATGTGTATGCCCTATAATAGGTGGATTAATTTAAGTCTTAATTTTGGGTTTTTGAATTTTAATTTGAATTTCAAATTAAATTTTTGGATTTTTGAAAATTACCACCTTGTGTTTTCAAGTAGTTAAAGTCCCACCTTTTACTTTTTTTTTTAAATTACCACCATGAAGATGCATAATCTTTAAAACTTCCCACCTCTTAACAACAGCTCTATTTTTCCGTTTGTGGGGTCCACAAACCAATTAACTCCCTCTTTCCTTTCCCTTTTCCCTCCTCTGTGACTTCGAAATTCAGGAAACAACCAACCCAATCGCTTTGTCTTCTCCTTCATCACTCCCTTTCATTAAGATTCTTCCTTTCTTTGTCATCCCTCACAGATTTGCACCAACTTTGTGGGGCCCAGAATTGGTGAAGAAAGCAACTGTAAAAGGAAAGGTTGCTGTAAATCGCTTCATTAAGTCCAGTGGTAGTGTTGAGATGTTTAATTTAATATTCACTTTAATTTCTTTAATAACCTAATCGCAATTGTTTATGCTTACTGTTTAAAAGGGGTGAAATCTAGGGTTTTGAATAAAAAGGGTATTCAATAATTAGGTTAAGTTAAATTGGTACTGATTATGTAATTGACTGGATTTAAAAATGCTGCTTATGGGTTTAATTTAAGTTTAAAGAATTGTGTTTTGTGATTGTTGAATAATGTGCTTTTCATTTGTTGCGAATGGATTTTGTTGAGGTGAGGGTTAATGTGGGGGGGTCAGCTTGTGGAAAAAAATCAGAGGGGAAGAGAAAAAGTGGTGCAATATGAAGGGAGAGGGATAGTATATCTAAAAAATCTAAAAATAAAGTGGTAGAGTTGACTGTGAGGAAGCTTAGAGAAATAAGCTGCGATGCCGGTGAGTGTCACAGTAGAAATCCCCCAGCTGCATTAAAGTTTTGGTATAGGGAGAAGGGTAAAACTTGGGGGTGTGGTAAAAGAGAAATTGTGGATGCCAAAGCAATAAAAAAATGGCTTGATTCTGTTGATAAGTATGGGGTGTTGGATCTTTATTGTGAGGCTGGTGAAGGGCCAAATACTAGGTCAAAGAATCCCACAACTTAACTCTCAAAAACCGTTCCCCCCACACAAGAGAGTATTGCCAAACCTATCCCATCCTTTATACAAGGTGAAGCTTGAGTTGTCAAAAACCCTAAATCTGGCCCTAACTTCCTAAAAACTGTGCCTTCCCTCATCTAAAACTCAGTTTGATGGTGGGTTTGTGATAGGTAGGGATGAATTTGGGAGAGAGTTAAGACCTTGTCAATCTAGTGTTGATCCAATGGCTCTATCTACACTACAACCTAACATTCCTGCTCAGCCTCCTTTATCCAATAACCACTTCATCACCACTAACCTATCATAAGGAAAACAAACACCCTTCATCCCCTAAATCCAATAGAAGTACCTAGAGTTAAACATATAGCCAAGAAACCTTGTACTAGGGGGAAATTGAAGGAAAAAGCAAAATTGAAGTCAAAAACCAAGAGACAGCTTGATTTGGATGATGATGTTGGTTTGGATACAGAGTCCTCTATCTCTGGATGTAGTGATGTTGATGTAGAATGGGTGGCAGGAGAGGAAGAGGTGGAGGATGCTGACTTCTTTGTTCAAACACAGCCTACACAAATATCTGAAAATATATTGAAGGATATTGAAGCTTCTGGTTGTATGGACAGAAAAGAAAGCTTATGATGAGGGTGAAAGTAGTGGGGCTAAGCTTGATAAAGACCTTGAGAGGGATGAGGTGAGAGTCCAAAGAGGAGATTGAAGGAGGAGAATCTGATAAGCTTAGAAGCCTAGCAATTTCAGATGAAGAACCAGTTGTGACCATCTTCAATCCTGATGTTGACTTTAAAAAGGGCATACAGTTGATGGTAGGCCTGAAGTTTGGGATGCAGATACATTAAGAAAGGCTCTAAAGTGGCATGCCATTGAAAACAGGTATGACTACTACTTTGCATAATGACAAGAATAGAATCAGTGCATACTGCAAGTTCAAATGTGATTGTGAGTGGGACACTCTTAAGTGTAGAGTGAAATGTTCATGTAAAGGAGCATAGGAAGTTGATTTGCTGTTTAGGTTGCATGCTAGGAAACTAAAGGACAAGACTGTTGGCAGATTAGGTCATTTTCTAGTAAGCATACTTGTAAGAGAATGATTATTAATTCTAAACTGAGTAGTGAGTCTTGCTGAGAGGTATTTAGAGGAATGGAGGTCAGATCCAATGTGGAAGTTACAAGCTTTTAAGAGGAGGTTTTTCTGGATTTAGGAGTTGAGATTTCTTACTCAAAAGCTTGGTTAGCTAGATCCAGGGTGAAGTTTATTATGTATGGGAATGCTGCTGAACAATATTGTAGGGTATGGGACTATGCTAATGGCATGGAAATATAACCCAGGTTCGGTGCCATGGTGACATTGATGGTTGGGGTAGGCCTGAACCACCTATTTTTCTCAGAATGTATGTATGTATAGAGGCTTGCAAGCTTGGTTTAAAGAGGGTGTTGGCCAATTATTGGTGTGGATGGGTGCCATTTGAAGGGACAATACCCAGGACAGATCTTGGTTGCAGTTGGGAAGGATGGAAATAACAACATTTGCAATTTGCATGGGCTGTTGTTTGAAGTTGAAAACACAACAACTTGGTGCTGGTTTCTTGACTTACTCATGAGGGATTTAGGTGGTGATCAGCAAGGGTTTGGCTTAACTTTCATGTCAGATAGACAAAAGGTATGTGGCACATCAGTTTCAGTTTCAGTTTATCTTAAATACACATCGTTGCTAACTAGAGTACATAATGTTTGTATTGTGAAAACAGGGGTTGTTAGAAGCTTTTGAACTGTTGTCCCAAGGCAGAAAAGAGGTATTGTGTTAGACACATTTGGGCTAATTTCAAGCTCAAATTCGGTGGAACAACATTCAAGCAACTATTTTGGGATGCTGCAAGAGCAACAACACAGGTTTGGTTTCCATGTTAATGTATTTCAGTATTTGGCTAACTGTTGTGCTGGAGTTGGATAGTATTATTGCCTTTATTCATACTGTTGTTGATATTGGGGGGTAAGAAAGGCTGTTGGGCATTCTTCTTTCTGTTTTGTAGCATGAGTTTTTGATGTGTGGCCATGGAGAGTATTAGGGTTCATATCTGAAGAGGCATATTGTTATTTGGACAATATTGCTAGTATGCATTGGTCAAGGCATGCATTCTCCACTTCTTGTAAGTCTACCATGTTGTTAAACAACATGTGTGAGACTTTCAATGCAGTGATAAGAGATGCAAGAGACAAACCAATCCTCGCACAAATGGAATGGTTAAGGAGATATGTAATGAAGAGAAATTTTTGATAAGTGGGAGGGTGTTCAGGCTAGCCAAGAGAAGTGGATGCCATACATTGGAAAGACTTTTGAAGGGTTGAATGATGAACCAGAAAATGTATTGTGGAAATCTCAAGGAGAGGAATTTATGAGGTTGCATACAAAGGTGACACATGTGTAGTTGATCTCTTTAGGAGGACTTGCACATGTTACCAGTGGGATCTCGCTGGTATACCACTACATGCTTACAGAAGCATCATGGAGCAAAGAGAGGATCCCTTTGGTATGTAGGGGAAATCTACAGTAGAGATACATACATTAGGGCTTATGAGAATCCAATCCATCCTATGCCAGGTGTTAATCATTGGGATAAGTCAAATATGCCTGCTCCTTTACCTCCAGTGATAAGAAGAATGCCTGGGAGGCCTAAACAAGGAAGAAGGAACAAGGAGAGGTTGATGCAGCACAACATCTAAAGAGGTCAAAAACTGTCACTTGTAGTAGATGTGGAAAACAAGGACATAATGTGAAGACTTGTAAAAATCCACATCCTGCCAAAGAACAAAAAAAGGAAAAAGGAGGGAGGCCACCAACTACAAAGGATTGGGTGAAAAATCAAAGGCTCAAAAACCTTTCAAGAATGGCAAAAAAGGTAGGACTTTTGAAATCCTAATTACATTTTGTGCGAAGCATCTTGAATAAAATCTGAAACTAACATTTTGCTCATTCAACTGATTGATAGGCACATGATTCAGCTGCTACTTCGGGAGAAGCTTCTACATCAGCATTCACACAAACTTCAGCAATAACACTCAACCATTCACAACCAACAACGACACCATAAAAGAAAATCAACAACAAACCACCACCAGCAAGCAGAGACAAACTTCTAGTGAAGTCAAAGTCCCCAAGCTTTCTGATATTTAGTTTTTAGTTAAAAAGCATCCACAGTTAGGATCGATTTTGTTGGTTTGTAAGTGCTTGTGGTAGTTTTAGATTGAAACAGTAGGTTTAAACAATCTTGGAACTTCAAAACAGTTGGCTTAACCTTATATTTTGAACTTGCAAGCAACAGTAGGTTTTTGTAAGTGCCTGATATTTTAACCTTTTAAGGTTATGAGGATGAATGAAAAATATCCTATTTTGCAATTTGAAAGCCTCTAGTGTCATAAATTTATATGCTTTGCAAATGAATGGAAATAAGCTTGCAAACTGAGCCAAAAGCAACGTGTCCTTTACAAGGTTTTCCATACATTCTAATTTCAAAAGCTTCATTCTCACTGAGCCAACTAAGATTTTCCATGCATAAGTGACACAACACTAACTAACCCTAATATTTAATACAATTTAGCAACAATAACCAACAATAACAACCCAAACACAATGGAAAACACCCAAATCAACTTCTCTTTCTTCTTTGACAACTTAGTTATCTTCACAAATTAAGTCTTCAAAGTATTATACTTGAGCTTCAAAGCTTCATTCTCATTGAGCAAACATCTCCTCTGCCCTTCTAAATCAATCAATTGATTCTCACAAGCCTTCTTTTGCCATATCAGTTTGTTAATGATCCCCCTTTGCCACTCTTTCATGTGCTTATCAACCCGCTGAAGATAAGTGCATCCCCGCGATTGATTCTCCTCATCATATGGCTTGCAAGCAAGAAAAGTCCTCGAGTTTCTTCTCAGTCCCGTTTTCTTTCTTGCAACTTGTTTACCACAATGACATTTAGTAACACCTCCATCAACTTTTTTCGTCCTTCTGTACACATTAGAATGGACTCAATCCCAATTGCCCGTTATGCTCCTGGTTTACTCCAAATTTTGCCTCAATTTTTCAGTTCAAAGATTACAGCAACAAATTCCCCCAATTATATTGAACGAAAACCCTAGTTTCAGAATCTAAAGGTCGAAACCTATTTGTAAAATTAAGATGTCGAATTACCTGATATTTGATCGTTGTTGATGATCTATGGACAAACTCCTCTAAAATCTCCCAATTTTGCTAATTTGAGATGGTCCAAAAAAGTGTTGTATGACCCTTTTTAAATTTAGGAAGAAAATGAAAGGAAAAGGGGATACTGAGGAAAAGAGATGAAAGAGGGAGTTAATTGGTTTGTGGACCCACAAACGGAAAAATAGAAGGCTGCTGTTAAGAAGTGGGGCCCTAAGATTATGCATCTTGGTGATGGTAATTTAAAAAAAAAAGTAAAAGGTGGGAACTTTTAATAACTTGAAAACAAAAGGTGGTAATTTTCAAAAAATCCTAAATTTTATTTTCAATGCATTTAAATTTGCAACTTTCATTTTCTATATCCTCTCTTTTTTTAACAGAAATTTTTTGGGTTTCCTTCTCTCTGCTATTTCTTCACTTGATCCTCATATGTTCTTCATTTCAAAAAAAATTACAAATTTTTTTACTGTATTATTGTTACTTCAAAGTAGAAAAAAATTTTGTTTTATAAATTTTTGACATAATTTTTTCTGCGTTTGGTCCCTATTCTCTCTCCTCATGTTCTTCATTTTCTTCATTTCAAAAAAATATTGGGTTTGTTTTTCGAACCGAATTTATTGGGTTTGTTTTTCTCTTATTCATCTTCACCATTTTTGACACAAATTTCTGAGTTCTTCATCTTCACCCATGTGAGTTAATATGTTCTTAATCTTCATCTTCACCATTTTCTACTATTAAACTATATGATTGATTAGTAACTGAATATGGACATTGGACTAGTTATAATGACAACACATTCACTATTTGATTTATCACAGTAACCGAACAAAAAAAATCGAAATTAAGACATATTTTCTAGGTTGGGGTTTTGTTTACTAATTTAATGTAAAGTGCTACTAAAAAAACAAGGAAAAAACAAAAGGGTTGGGGGAGGAGGGGAAGGCATGTATAAAGTAATAAGCAAAACAAGCAAGCAAGCGCGGGATTGGGACTAGATACCTCAGAGCAAGAGAGGCGCTTTCAGGGCATGCGAGGTGTAACCGAGTGGATGAGATATTCAATTGTGATATGAAGGGTGTTCCTTTGGTATATATGCTAATTAAAAGCGACATCTGAAAACTATAGTATAGGTTCAGGCTACAATTCCGCTCGACATTGCCCCCAAAAAACTAACAAACCTAAAATGATTCCAAATTCATATGTTAAAAACTTACAATGATAATTGATTACTAATATATGTACATAATTTGTTTTTATTTAACATATTAATGA